>OX376345.1:2412500-3012500 GCA_947369235.1 Udea olivalis | reverse complement strand
ATCAGAGAAATCGGCGCAAATATCAAATAGAGCCTCTCTCTCTTCATTGTTCAAGTGAGATGTTCTTAAAAGATTTATAACTTCATCTGTTCGGTTTACAATATTACTCTGAATTGATTGTGATTTTGAAAGGTTAAATATTTGATGATTGTTAGTACTATCTAAAGGTATGATTTTTAATTTGATATTGGAGATTCTGATATATTTACAACAGATATATTTATTCTGTTATTTGATTTGATCTTTACGATACAGTTGGCTATCAGGAGTGAGTCAATGGGGTTTTGATCAAGAATGAGACCTTCTTTTATTCCAGGATTTAGTACAGAACATTCTATTATTGTTTCAGTTCGAGGTGGAATAGTATAAATGGGTTCATTAAATTTTAGACTTAATTCAATTTCATTTACTGTGAGTGTGTCTTTGTTAAAGTCTATTTTGGATTGCGATTTTGACAAAAAATCGTTGCCTATTATCCCGTCGTAGGGGAAGTCTATATCATCAATTACATGAAATATATGTTTTAAGGAATTAAATTCAATAGGTATGTGACCTAGTGATTTCATAGGATTGTTTGTCGTTCCTATTCCAGTGAATGTTATAATGTCTCTTTTTATTTCAGGCATGATTTCCACCGAAGATTGTTTAATAATACTTATGGATGCGCCACTGTCAACGAGTAGCGTCAGTGGTTCAGTTGAGACGGATGTTTGGATTTCGATAAATGGTAAGTATTTTCTTGATGGATTTGATGTAATATTATGTATTTTAATGTTTTGTTTTTCTTTTTCAGGTGCACTGGTAGGAGAGGAAGATTCGAACTTCATTAGAGGAATTAAATCTTGGGAGTTAGTATTTTTATTCATGATGATTTTAGGCTGGTAACCTGGTTTAGACTTGGATATAACATTTGAAACAGTGTTAGTGAGTTTTGCGCTTTGTGGCTGATTATCCTGTCGATTGGATTGCACGGATTTATCATAGGATACAGTGTTGGTCAATCTGTCAGTTTGGGGCTGATTACCCTGTCGGTTAGATTGCATGGATTTAGAAAAAGAAACAGTGTTTGTCAATCTGTCAGTTGGGGGCTGATTACCCTGTCGGTTAGATTGCAAGGATTTAGTAAAAGAAACGGTGTTGGCCAATCTGTCAGTTTGGGGCTGATTACTCTGTCGGTTAGATTGGATGGATTTAGTAAAAGAAACAGTGTTTGTCAATCTGTCAGTTTGGGGTTGATTACCCTGTCGGTTGGATTGGACAGATTTAGTAAATGAAACAGTGGGGACTTTGTTTGGAATAGTATCGTCTTTCTTATTCAATTTTCCCGCGCGATACCGGCCGGGAAAACCTCCACGTTTAAATCGTCGGTTTCGTCAACGCCGTTCTCGTACTCTTCTGGTGAGGAAGCTGTGTAAATAGGTTGACTGTTTCTATTTTGAAAAGTCGAAGTTGTATGATTTTGTGGGCGCGACGTGCTTGGATGTTGTGAATAATTATTAGAGCGCCTATTATTATATTCACGTTTGCGGCAGTTTTCGATGGTGTGCCCTAAAGCCTTACAGTACCGGCACACCATAGGATTTGGTTTGAATCCCGATGACGTTACAACGTTGTTGTTATAATTTTGTTTCGTATTAGTGTTATTTCCTGATTGTGTAAATGTTCGATTTTGTGATTGAAACTGCCGGAATTTCGGAGTCTGTTGATTCTGAAAATTACTTGTGCTTGCGGTCGTGTTGCGTCGAATACAAGCCTGGAAAATTTTTCTTCGGATACAGCGAAATTTATGGCCTCGTTGAGCGTTTCCGGATCACGACACCGGACCACAGTTGACAGTCTTTGATTGAGGCCAGAAATAAAAGTATGCAATGCAAGATCCTGCATTGCGGCGACGCGGCCTGCCAGTTCACCCTTTTTCTTAGTTGGAATGGAAATATTAATTTCCGTCAAAAGTTTCGAAAGACATGATTCTATCCTTAACGCGAACTGGTTGACCGTTTCGCTGTTGATTTGTTTACAATCTTGTAAATCTGACAATAATGCGGCATAGTGTTTTTTCTCCCCAAATTGGGATTTTAAGAAGTCTTCCAGTTGTTGGAAGGTTTCGAACTCCTTTATAGAGCATGCGCTCTCGGCGCGGCCTTCCAACTGGCTGAGAATATATTTTAATAGAATAGATTCTTGGGAAGCAGAGGAGAGAGTTATAGCATTTTTACAGCCGGATTGCAACAATGTTAGTTTTAGCTAGAATTGTTTTGATAGATTCTATAAATAGAATCACGTAACTTGTTTTAAATATTAGAGTTAGAAAACTTTAAATTTCACTTTCACTTTTAAGTTTTAACGCACTTACAGGAAAACAGCGACTGCGACCTTCATTTCTTACAGGTTTTCTTACAGGATCTTGAACTTTTCTCAGGGGTTTGAGTTCACACGGAGATACACGGAGTGACACGGAGAGACACGTAATGACACGGAGAACACGGAGTGACACAGAGAGGCACAGAGAGACACAGAGGATCACAGGGACACAGTGAGATGCGAAAAGTCACAAAAGCACACGGAGAAACTTGGAGGACACGGAGATAGCACAATTGTTTTCAGTTTCCGGATAGACGGGAATTAGTTTCACGATGTTTTTCGCGAACGGAGACGGACCAAGGACCTTTTTGATCCCTTTACGCTGCCACCATTTGTTATACGGGTTACCGCGAATTGGATTTTAAAAAAGAGATTTAGAACATTTAACTGTTTTATTCCAAAAGTACAGTTTGGATGTATGAAAGGACAAGTGTTCTCTACCGCGGACCGACGTGAACTCCCGCCGATCTTCAGATCGTCTGCCTCGAAGAGCTTGCTCTGACTGATCTTTTATTATCGTCAGCACAATTTAGTAGGGTGGCCCATACTATAGCTCATATGTAACAGAACGATACCAGGACATTTTAAACTTGGAAATACCAGACTGGGTGTTGGATCCGTTTTCAAATGTCAACACAGCAATGTCACCTCAGCTGGAAGAACTTATAGAATTGACAACAAACGAAGAAATAAAATTCAAGTTCAAAAATGGATATCAAGAATTTTGGCTACAAAAACTGATCCCGCAATTGTACCCTGGATTGTGGTCAATTGTTCAACGATTTTTGATAGCATTCCCATCGTCATATTTGTGTGAACGTGGATTTAGTGCTGTGGCAACGCTGCTTACTAAAAAGAGAAATCGTTTGCGTGTTACCGAACGTGGCGACTTGCGGCTGTTTTTGAGTAAATTGGAACCTGATATCAACAAACTTATTGAACAGCATCAGATTCAACCTTCACATTAGTTTTTATATAAAAATTGATTATGATTGTTTTATTTTCGTTGCGTTCCTGTAGGAGACTCGCTGTAGAGACAATAGGTCTCGAAACATCGGGCACGGCTACAAGCTAATCTACGCGGGTTCTCCTGATGGGGCCAGTGGAGTGGGGGTGGTGCTGTCCGAGGAATTCCAAAATACTTTCTTGGAAGAAATCGCGTTAGCGACCGCCTAATGGTCGTGAGGGTGCTTATCGAAGGGGTCATGACCAATTTTATGAGTGCCTACGCACCGCAGGTTGGTTGTAGCTGTATCAATTCGAATAAGGCACTGTTTTGGGAGCAAAACAACCAGCTCCTATGCACTATTCCACTGTCTCAAGGCGTCATTCTGGGTGGCGATCTGAACGGTCATTATTATCATTAGAGTCTTAATGCCCAACACCGTCTACTTGTAATGGACCTGCGAGTGAAGCCTCGAGGCAAATGCCGGGAGCGCTGCCCACCCCGAACCAGGTGGTGGCTGCTTGAAGGAGCCAAATCCCATGACTTTTCTGCCGCTGTTGGTGACCTGTGCATCGCAGCGGATAGCGGGCAACAGCTCTGGGATAGGTGTCAGGCAGCTATCAACTAGGCGGTGAGGATGGTGTTGGGTGTTTCGGGGTGGACGTAGGCTTATCAAGGAGACCCTTTTTTTATCGATGATTAAATACTTTACGCACTATCCCACTGCCCGGGGGAGCGGTGGGCGAGTGTGGGACTCCCCGATGGTCAAGCTGGCGGTATAATCACTAAAAGAACCTCGGTGTATCTGCACTTTGCTTTATTTTTTTTTCAAGTCACATTACAAAATAGTAAGGTGGTATTAAAAGGTAACTAAGGTTTACATGTGACGCCCCGCGAGGGCACAGCAATAGGAGAGGGCTAACTTTGTTTTAAAACTTTTGAATTATAAACATATTCTTAAAATTAATAACATTATTAAAAAAATCAATAACATTACAAAAATATTAACTAACTTTTAAATTTAGAGTCTGCTAAATACAAATACATCTCTTACTTAAAGAGGCGCATTAAACTTATTTAATAATATAGGTATTAGTTTAATTTGATTTGTCGTCGAAGTATTGTTGCCATTTGGTGGTGAGAAACTTCTTTCTTTAATAAATAACGTTGGTTTTTCTATATTTTTTAAGTAATTCGGTAAATGGTTGTAAATCTTAATCATCATAGGATGAGGGCTTGATGCAACTAGCTTTAATTTTGAAAATGGTACTTTGAGTTTATTTAGATAGCGGTTATTTTTTTTTGTGTTGTTATTTACTACGGGACAATATAGGTCCAAGTGTTTCCTCACAAACTTACAGGATTCACAAATGTAAATACAGGTAAGGGTAAGTATTTCATATTTAGCAAAATGTGGTCTACAGGATTCTACTTGAGTTATATTTGTTAGTATTCTCACACACTTTTTTTATAAAATAAAGACCTTTTCCGCATCACAACTGTTTCCCCATAAGATTACGTCATAGGAAAGTCTAGAATGAGCGTATGCATAGTATGCCGTAAGGTCAATCTTAAAGTCAGTTACTCGTTTAAGGTGGTAGAGAGCATAAATAAAGGAAGATAGTTTATTTAATAGTTTACGTTTAAGGGGTTTCCAACTCATGCTTTGATCCAGGTCTATTTCCGCTTTAGCGGGACGACGTGGGATATCCTTAGGATTTCGACCACATCGTCCCAAGCGGTCAGCCCAGCCACTGCCGGGCCCCCTCACGCCACGGGGGGTATCCTGATACACGATAGATACCCCCCAAACTAACTCACCTGCTGGTGTCCTAGGAAACTGGGAGAAAATGGACGAACCGTCTTTTCCGAGCTCCAAGCCGACTGCGTCGGAGAGGGGCCGCCAGAGGATTGTCCTCCTTGGCTCTCTCCGCGGTCTCCTTCTGCGCCATAACCTCTTCACAGAAGGAGACCATCGCCTCCCATTTAATTTTCTCCTCACTCCCGAGCATAGAGCGAACTACACTTGGAAGTGAGAGATCACCTACAGCTGCCACCAATGTGCGGCGCTGCGACTCCCAGGCCGGACACCGGCAAGTAGCGTCGGGATCGCCCTGATTAGGTGAGAGGCGGCCCAACGCACCCGCAGCGTTGACGAGCCGGGGGGCGAACTTTGTAAAATGCTTGGATAAATTCCACCGGCCGTCTAGTACGAGGCCCAAATATGTCATTTGGGCCCCGACTTTTACTACAAAGCCATCAAGGCGCAGTTTTGCCCCGGGTGGAGGTCCCCTTCGAAGGCCCTGATAGAGAAGGGCCTCGGTTTTTTGGAGGGTAACCTTCAGTCCGAGCGCCTCGATGCGCCCTACTACGAGACTGGTCCCAACCTTGGCCAGCCTCGCCATCTTGTCGTAGGTATCCCCTCGGGCTACGACCAAGGTGTCGTCCGCATAGCAAAATACGCGGACTCGGGGGACGAACGTGCCCCGGAACACCCAGTCGTAGTCCATGTTCCACAGCAAGGGTCCCAAAACGACTTCTCGGTCTGAGAGGTACTGATTAATAGTTCGCGCTAAATAGGTAGGCACAATAAAATACCTCAGTGCCTCCCTTTTTGTGCCATACAGCAGACTATTGAAGGCGTTGGTGATGTCCACTGATACTGCCAACGACCTTTCGCCACATCTGATCGCGTCCTGCGTATCACTTTTCAGGGCCTGAATAGCGTCTACAGTAGATCGCGCGGCCCTGAACCCGAACTGGTTGGGGGAAAGATTGGGTCCATCCCTCGTAAGGTGTTGGACAATCCGCGATGCTATAAACCCTCTCAAAAAGCTTTGTGGCTTCGTCCAAAAGCACTATGGGACGGGTATGCTCTCGACGTTTCGGGTGTTCGTCCCTCTTTCGGCAGCCGGCAGAGGCACCGCTACTTCCATGCTTTTGGGAACTGTCCATTCGTGTGTACATCATTGAACAGTTCCCGGAGCTGTTCCGCCATATGTCGAAGGGCGATGCCCATTACTTTGCCCGGGACCCCATCCGGGCCAGGCGCTCACTTTCTGAGCCGTAAACCTTTCGCCACTGCCTCGAATTCCTCTTCGGTGACTAACGGCGGGGTAGGCTTGACGTCCACGTCCCCCATAGGGGGAGCCATAGAGGGAGGAATGTGCTCGCCGAAGTCAGGAAAAAGCTCCTGCACAACCCGCTCCAATAGCTCAGACTGGAGAGTGGCAATGACGGGGGGGCCTTGGTTCCGCAGCTTTTTCCGCGCGAAGCGGTATGACCTGCGCCAGGGGTCTCGGTTGAGGCCCTCCAGGGGGCTCTTTCATGGCGGTGGATTTTGCCTGGCTGATGGCCAGCTGCAACGCTTTCCTAATAGCACAATAAGTGGCGTAAAGCTGTCTCTCCGCATCGGGGTCCCGATTGGCACGCCGTCGACTGCGGCCGTATGCTCGCTGCGACCGCTGGCAAGTGCTTCGGAGGTCCGCGATTTCTACGGACCACCAATACACCTGCCGCCGAGATGCTACGGCTTTCACCCTCGGCATAGAGGCGTCGCATACTTCCTTAAGGGAGGCCTGAAAATTTAGGGCAGCCTCGTCAACCCCAGATGTAATTGGGGCCGCACACCAGGCCCGCACAATCGCCGCCTCCTCCGCCAGCTCCTCATCAAGCCGCTGAGAGCCCAGCGTGGTAAAGCGGCCTGGCCACGTTGCCGCTCTAGGGCCGCCGTGTCCTGGGAAGTGAAGATCTCGGATCGAATATATTTGTGATCCGACAGAGTCTCTACCTCGCTGAGTACCTGCCAACACTGGATGCGCTGTGCGATAGAAGGGGTGGCGAAAGATAAGGCCACCACGGACCCCCCGTTCCACCGCACGCACGTGTGTTCAGTTCCCCTATTTAGGAGGGGCATTCCAGTGTTGACCGTTCAGTTTTCGACGGCCCTACCCCGCGCGTTTGTGGTGACGCTTCCTTAAAGCGTCGACCACGCGTTGAGATCTCCCATCAGGAGCACCGGGAGAGGTGCCATTATATGGACTACAGGACCCAGGGCGCCCACAAATGGTTCTAACTTGGCAAGAGTACTGTTGGGGGAGAAGTAAACACCAATAATCGCGTACTCTCTCCCCCAAGTGGCGGCCACATACCCCCCCTCTCTTTTACAGCAAGAGGGCGGGCGAAACTTCCCGTACCCACAACTACGGCCACGGAACCATTGGTGTCCCCCGCCTAATGTGATTGGGGCGACACGTAATAAGGCTCCGCTGCTACCGCCACGTCTACCTGCCACTGCGCCATTGCTTGGACAAAGGGGTCCTGTGCTCCAGCGCAGTGGTTTAGGTTTGTCTGGAGAGGAAATTATAGTGCCGGCTTACACTCATTCCGACATTACAATTTCCTCTGTGGCCGACGCGCGGCGCACTCCTTCATTAGATGTGGCCTGGGTCCTGGGGGCCGTTTTACCTCTTTTTGGGGAAGGGGCACATTTCCTTCCCCCCCATTGTGACCTGCTGGTCTGCCCTCATCGGAGCAGATGGCACAGCGTGGGGTTGCCGTGCACTGCTGAGACCTATGTCCCGGCTTTCCCCACCGGAAACATAGACCACTCCGATCTTTGACCGAGGGGCACGTCTGCCGAGTGTGCCCCGTGCGTGCCCATGCACTTATATAACATAGATGATCTATTTAATCTATTGTTTATTTAGATTTAAGACCGTTAGGTGGCGCTGAGGACTCAATGTTATACAAAATGATATTGACGTGCTTGCAAAATAGAACGCGATGGTGTTCCGTAATCTGCGTCGTTGGTAAACGTGAAATTGGTGAAGTCATTCGACTCGTTTTTGAATCTTTTTCTGAAACTCGCACTAATCGGCACTGTCCACTTTCACCCATTTTGTAACGCAACCTGTAAGCCGGGGGTCGTCATCGGCGGCATCGGTCCATCCATTCGTTAAAATAATAAACGTCAAGCAACGTCAAGTCAAAAATTTGCGATTTGTCAATTGTCAAAAAGAAGAACATTTTCTTTTCGTTTTTGTACATACTTGTAGGTACATAGTTTCTTTTGCAATTTGGTTATAATTTTTGTGTGGTTAACAAATATTGTTTAGGCAAGTGGCTTTTATAATTTTGTGTCTCATAAAATGGAGAATAATACAGACCATCCAGAGCAGAATAACATTAGCCCTTTATCGGTGCAAGAAGTAGACGTAGATTTTTTGCCTATTGTATACGAAATCATACGAAGGTATCTGGAGTCATCTATTTATAGTATTTCATCAAAACACTATTGATGTTCTCTTGGCTTATTGGTGTGTTTTTTCAGTGTGGAACGAGATTTTCACGACAACTCCGCAAAAGCACGCGAGTCTCAAGACTGTAGTCTTAAGGTTCTGGAACTGCAGAAAAAGTTTGATATAGCGCGCTCGCAGGTCATTATTATCTTAAATTGATACATTTCAAAGTTTTCCTTTATAACTGTCTGTGCTGTATGCTATAATTTACTTTCATTTCTAGATTAAGCGATTGCCAGGAATAGACTTCAATAAGCAGGATCAATTGAAACAGTTTGAGGTTCTTCGTACACAGTTAAGGCTGAAGCGCGAAATACTGCAGAAATACCGTAACATGTGCTCATTTGAAACATCTTTCAAGTGATACACCTAAACATGCCTCTCCGTGCTTTGCTCAAATACCTTGCGAACAATGAGCACCTCGTCCAGAGGATTGCAGAATCATATCCGGTGAGAAGAGCAGCCCAACTAGCAGTCTCCATGTTCTACAGAGGCAAGGAAAAAATTTCAGATATGGATCCACAACAAGTTAACAGGTTCATATCTTTCTTGTCAAAACTCAGAGAAAACATGAAGGAGGGTTTGGCAGATGCCAAGAAACAACTAAAGAAATGAAACTGGATTAGCTAGAATGAATTTAGTCATTTTATCTGTAGGTATTTGCAAATTGTTTATTTGTTAGGGGATGATAAATAAAAAGCCCTGAGCAATTCGAGCTAGTTTAATTTCTCACTCTTGAACAAATCAATAAAAATATCCTCTTACTTAAACTAGAAAAAATCACATTCTAAGTTATGTAAATTATGAAATACTGAATTATATGATATAAACAGCAGCTAGCCTCACTAACAATGTGGTTATTGATTTCAGTAGAAAAGGTTTATGTCATTTAATATTATCTTATCTTGTATCTTCATGATACACACATACAATGTCCTAAATAAATAAAACCCTTGTATTTTTTTACAATCATATAAAATGTAATAAGGAAACACCAGCAGTTATATTCAGGATTGTTTATGAACATTATAAAGCCTATCATGTTTTGTAACATTAATAAAAAAATAACAATATGTCAATAGCAACATTAGTATGGAGCTTATTTCTTTTTTTGGTTAATATATAAAAATATATGGTTTCATATTTTGTGTGAGTATGAAATACAAAATTCTACTACATTTGTCTAGAATAACATATTGAAGATATACCTAGATACAATACATAGTCTAGAGAATAGATTTTTCAATGAGCAAGTTCGCGAATGCGCTTTATGAAACAAAATATCTTGTATTGTCTTACTCAACTAGCAGAGAACAGCAATTCTCAGTTGTGAAAGTAGATCTAATTGTAATTTATTTAATTTTAATGTGCAAAGACAGAAAAGTTCGGAACCTTACCCAGAAAAATGTATAATTCTTTAGCCAAAACTTCTATTAAGAATATGGAGTTCCTATCCTCAATTTAGCTCAGATTTCTATGAAATCACTTCACAGTTTCCTGTAAAAATTAGTGAATACCCAAGTACATGTTTCCACACATTGCCCATTGGTATCCTTATACTTTGAGAAGATCTAGCTGCACTATAGATGCTACAGACCTTGGTGCTAAGGTAACTAGGGAAGAGTTGCTTAAACTAGATGTACTTCTGAGAGTAAACATGGTGACACATTTGAAATAATTAAGACGACTTAATGCTAGGCAGTGCCAAGCAATCTTTTGGGGTTCTATAGTTATAGTATATAATATAGTTCAGAGCAGATTTTAAGTTCAAATTATTTTAACTCCATAATAAGATTGCTTGAGAATAAAGCGCAAGCACTAGGTGCTTGCTCGCATCCAGTGTGTTTTGGCCTTAAGTACTCAAAACTTCCAGTACTACTGTACAACTTTAAAATATCGTTAACTGAAGTTTACAAATCCACCCGAACTAGCTTCATGTGTTGACAAGGAAGACTGAAGGAGGATTATCAAATATGAATGTATTAACCGCGCAGTCGCTGCCCAGCCCTAGGTGCATGTATCGGTACAGACGGCCACACGACGGGTTGTACGTGGGCGCGTGCTCAGTGGCGCTCAGTTGGCGGGCACCGCGTGGTCGGGCGGCTTGTCGTGGCGCTTGCGCGGGCGCCGCGAGCGCTTGTCGGCTTGCACCTCGAACGGCGAGTCCGTCGCTGTCACGTCGCTCTCTTGCTGCAGGGGGAAATTAATTTGAATATACGGTTGTAACAGTTGAATAAACATTTGACAAAATTAGAGCTAAACCATCTAGGAGTTTTTGGCTAACAGTTGGTAATTGTTATTTAGTATTCACAATTTAATATTTATTTATCTTATGATAAAAATTACTTTAAAGAAAATTATTTCCATAAGTTATTATCAGGGATTTGAGCAGACTAATCAACATACCTACTAGAATATTTTTGTATGAATAATAAAACAAGATAACATTAAATAGACATCATTTGAACAATAGAAATTGAAATAATCTAAAAACAGTTTTTTTAACCTTTGACTTTTATCAATTTACGTCACAGACACGAGATATATGAGACTTTTAAGACAACTTTTAGAACGCCAAAATGAATCTGTACGTACCGTCTCCCCGGCTTTGTTGTGGTGCGGCGCTATGGGCGCCTGGTTGTGCTCGCGGCAGGCTCGGGACGTGCTGTAGACTGTACGTACCGTCTCCCCGGCTTTGTTGTGGTGCGGCGCTATGGGCGCCTGGTGGTGCTCGCGGCAGGCTCGGGACGTGCTGTAGACTGTACGTACCGTCTCCCCGGCTTTGTTGTGGTGCGGTGCTATGGGCGCCTGGTGGTGCTCGCGGCAGGCTCGGGACGTGCTGTAGACTGTACGTACCGTCTCCCCGGCTTTGTTGTGGTGCGGCGCTATGGGCGCCTAGTGGTGCTCGCGGCAGGCTCGGGTAGTGCTGTAGACTGTACGTACCGTCTCCCCGGCGTTGTGGTGAGGCGCGTCGGGCGCCTGGTGGTGCGCGCGGCGCGGCGGCGGCTTGCTCGCGGCAGGCTCGGGACGCACCACGTTACCCACCGCCTTCGTGCGCCCTTCGCGGAACACCTAACGGAAATATGATTGTATTGAGGAGATTTGATAAAACGACCTTATGGTGATCCATAACGACGAGCGAAAAACAATCTACAAGTCCAATTAGCAACGAAAATTGCTGAACGCTTTAGTACCTTTGCACATTGAATTTGTTGAAGGTTTCATATTATTGTGTTATTATCTATTTAAGTATGTATTTAGAAATATTTAAGTATGTTCATCAGTCTCTGACACCCATAATACAAGCTCTGCTTAGTTTGGGGTCAGATGATCTAGGTGTGAATTTTATTGTCCCAGATATTTATTTATTAAAGGAAGTCGGAGGCAATCACCTAGCTTACCCCGTGAGGCCGAAGGCTGAACGAACATCGCTTAGGGCGTAACCCGAAGCGCCAATCTTCGACCTTAGGTAACTTACGCGATGCCGCAAACTGAGCTCCTACACTAAGCCGAAAGCCCAATGCGGCCAACCCCACCCTTCAACTCATACATACATACCATCACGCCTTTTTCCCAACGGGGTAGGCAGAGACCACATCTTTCCACTTGCTACGGTCCTGACACACCTCTTGCGCTTCCTCCACTCTCATTAATCCTTTCATACATGCTCGTCGATAATGGGTACTCCTGCCCTGACCTTTTCAGAGCACGTCTTGGACTTGTCCTAAGTACGTCCGTCTAGGCCTTCCCTTTCCAACAGCTCCATCCACCCTCGCCTTGTAAATTTGTTTCGTTAATCGCCTTTCATCCATGCTTGCCATACGCCCACACCAACATCCTCTTTCACACCACTCGCTCCCTAATTATGCTATTCCTCACTTTATCACTCAATGTGCATTTATCCTACTTTCATCCTTCTTTTGCCATACCCAACTCTCACTTCCGTACATAAGCGTCGGCACTAACACCCCCGCATGAACAGCCAGTCGCGCCTTCTCTGACACCTTCTTTTTTTCTTTTCTTCGTTCATAAAGGCATGCAGCGCTCCATTTAACATATTCCCTGCATTTACTATTCTATCAATATCACCCTCATGCCCTCCATCCCTCGTGAACCTAGTTCCCAGATACACAAATTATTTCACTTGTTCTTTCACCTTTTCACCTCCAATTAAAACATCACATGCTCTCATATCCTCCTCTCTTCGAAAAACCATGGTTTTTGTCTTACTCACGTTCACTTTCATACCTCTCGCTTCATTAATGTAACGACGCATTCATTAATGTTACCATTTCCTGCAACTCGCCGGCCGACGACGCCAGTATGACTTGGGTCATCGGCGTAGAGAAGGCATTCAACAAGCAACCCATCCATTCTCAGTCCATAATCACTATCTTTCAGATCTGTCAAACAGTCATCCATGAATAGGTTGAACAGCCATGGGGACGCTACATAACCCTGTCTAACCTTTATGGATTTCATACCAGTCGGTGTACGCCCCGTTTATTCTGACGCAAGCATTGGAACACTCATAAAGAGATTTCAGCGTTCGTATCAGACAGCTGCTCACCCCATGCGCGGATAAAGACAACCACACACAACTTATTCCTTTTCACCCGATCATTTCAGCTTTTTCCAGGTCCACGAAAATGCAATTGACTTTTGGTTTTGGCCATTTTTTTTTCCGCTACGCAACGCAAAGAAAAAACCAGACCTGTACATCCCATTCCCTGTCTCAATCCCGCTTGCGCATCCCAAATCTTTTTTTCCGTCTCTTTCACAAACCTATTAATCAACACCTTAGTATACAATTTGCCGACAGCACTGAGAAGGCTGATTCCGCGGTAATTTTTGCAGTTCTGTTGTGAACCTTTCCCTTTGAAAAGCGGCACTGTCACGGCCTTCCACCAATCTTCTGGTACACCCGGCCGGCCCTCCAACACAGATTAAAAAGGCGGTACAACTGACTAGCCGCTTTGCCTCGCCCGGCCCTCAGCATCTCAACAGACACTATTGTACCCTGCAGCCTTCACAGCTTTCATACTTTTCAACGCTGTCACTATTCATCTCATCCATACGACTTCCATGGACGGCTCAGCTATTTCTGCCAAAGCATCATCTCTTTCAAACAAACTTTCTAAATACTCCTCCCATCTCCCTAAGATACACTCTTCCTCTTTTAAAATCTTTCCATCATCGCCTCTGATTTTTGTAAGCTCTGTTACGGTCGATGCTCCCCTAGCACAACGTACTGACTTCCAGAAAAACTTGACATTTGTCCGGAAGTCTTCAGTAAGCCTCTTATCAAACTCATCCTTTCGTTCTTTCTTACTTTTTTTCACTACATCCTTCACAATTCCTTTCAATCTTTTATACTCCTTTTTCGCTTCAACCACATCTCCATCTGTCGCCATTTGCAGCCTTTGATTAGCTCTTATAGCTAACCAATCCAACCACGCTTTCTTCTTTTTATCTACTGCCACCTGCACACTCTTGTCCATCAACATACTCTTTTTCTTACCACCTTTCCTTCTTCTCGCAGTTCCACATATTATACTCACAGCCGTACTCACTAATCCATCTTTAATACAATCCCACCGATCTTCAATCTCTTGCAGCTTTTCCGAACCTTCAAATCGCTCTCGTAACCGAATGGGTTACGAGTGTCATCGACGTCACATACTCGTCTTCCACACCCTTCTCTTGCCACAGCTTCTCCACCTTTACACGTTCCAGAACCCCGTACTCACTGGAGCTCTATGACGCCACTTATCAAAGAGACCACTTATTCGTGCTAGCACCAGGAAGTGGTCTGTGTCGACGCCAACCCCGCGATACACCCGGGTGTCCAGAACATTCCTCCTCAATCGTTCATGTGACTGATCATCGCATAGTCAATCATGCTCCTCGACACACCTTCTCTTGTGTACATATGAATCCTTTTATGCTCAAACATGCTATTCATCACCCACAAAGTTCATTCCATGCAAATCTCTAATAAACTCCTACCATTGTTATTTACTCTATCGTCACCATGTACACCAAAAACCTTTTCATACCCATCTCGCTTTCTACCTACCCACCCATTAAACTCCTAACATAATCACTCTCTCATTTCGCGAACATTTTTGTAACGTCTCTCTCACACTATCCCAAAACTCCTTCCTTTATTTTTGGGCTTTTACAGTAGCGTTTGAACCTCTATTTATTTATTCAATAACTTGCACACTTACAGATCAAAATCCAAGCCGTCTACAAGCTAGAAATACAATAATAATAAATGTCGAAATTACACAAAATAAATTACGAGCAATTACAATTTTACAATCAATCAAAACAAAATTCAGTCAACGTCAGGTTCGTTACGTCTTGTAGACGAGCTAGAAGTACAAGATTCATCAAATAATAATAATAATTTTACAAAAGTACACAAAATAAATTAATCAATTACAATTTTACAAAATTAATACGACGTCAAATAAGATACATTTACTATTAATAGGTGTCAACATCAGGTATCATCCAAATATAAACGAAATGTATTTATAACACATCCAAATTGGTCAAAGAAAATGTCAATATCATTGTGCTGAGCGAGCAAGTCTCCCAAGCAGCGCAGTGCGCGGTTGGTTGGCGCGTAGGCGGCACGCTTAGTGCGCGTTGCTGGCCAGGCCAGTAACCGCGGCCTGCGGCGCGGCGCAACCAATCCATCTTCACCCCTTTGTATAGTCCTTGGGACTAGAAGGCACAGTTTTTCTACTATTTCTGGACAATCCATTTTGTTGTGAATAATATTCAAAGAATGTTTCAAAAGCAACACAACTCGCCTAAATTTGAGGGTGTCCATATCCACCATGCCAGATACAAACATCGACGGAGATAGGTATGGGTAATAACCATAACGCTGTTTGTACTGCTAGCGCGCAAACTTACGCTGTATCCTTTCTATCAGAAGCGCATATTTATCTTGGTAAGGATCCCAGATCACAGCATAGTATTCCAGTTTGCTGCGGACGTATGCATTGAACAACACTAATGAAACTGAGCCGCAGTTCTAATAACAAAGCCCAGCATTCTACTAGCGATCTTGCAGACTGTTATCACGTGTGTATGGAAGTCAAATTCTTTGTCTATTTCTAATCCTAAATCTCGTATGTCACTTACTCTTACCAAAGGCGCGTCAGATAAATGATAAGTTGCATGCACCGGATGTCGTTTGCGAGAAAAAGTGATAACTTTACATTTGTCACTATTGAGGGGAAGGTGATTGTCACGACTTCACTCCCAAACAGAATGTATGTCCTCTTGCAACGTCAGAGTATCACCGACGTCAGTAATACTAAGACTCAGCTTTAAATCGTCCGCAAACAAAAGACATCTAGCTTTCTGTACGCTCATCGGGAGGTCATTGGCTAAGATCAGGAATAAGGTAGGCCCCAATGTACTACCTTGACTCACCCTCGATCTTGTGTAGTATGTTTCTGATTCATACCCATCGAGTCTGACATACTGACACCGATTGTGTAGATAACAGGCCATCAAGCTAAGTAGGCCGGGTGTGAACCCCATCATCGCTAGTTTCTGTAACAAAACACCATTGTCCACCAGATCAAAGGCTTTTTTGAAGTCAAAATAGGTCACGTCGGCCACCAACAATCTTTAGCCAAAAACATAGGAATGCGATCAGATCCTTCAGTAGTTCGTGGTTTGAGGTGTTTTACTGCTAATTCAAGGTCTGCTTCGTCTACTGACGAGATTGAGATGTTAGTGGCATCAGCCATAGCGTAAGCAGCGGCAGCATTAGCGTAATCGAGTCGCGGGACGTCGACCCAAAATACTGTGCAAAAGAATTAACCGCCTCCTGACCCTGCACATCGACACCCCCAAAAGTGAACGTCTTAACACCCCGTCGCTTTTTTTTCTTGTCCTTGACAAAGTTCCAGAATTGCTTGGGATCTTCAATAATCATATTCTGAATATGGTTTAAATGCCGCCGATACTCTAAACCAATCAGCTTCTTAACACGTTCACGATAGTATTTAAAAAGCTCTCTGTTAAATTCTTTGCCTTCCTCCTTGTACCTAACAAGATGGAAATATTTCTGCTTGATGTTATTTATAATTTCCGTCGTAAACCATGCCGGGTAGGTATTCGGTCGGCTGTTTACTGCGTGGTTTTTAAGCGTAACAAAGTTTGCAATACAGTCATACAACTTTTCATAGAGAAGGTCAACAGCACAGTCCACATCAGTTATTATTAATAAGTCTGACCAGTTCACATGAGTAAGTGCCTCATACAGCCCCTGTAAGTCGCCTTTACGCCAGTTGAAATCAGGACCAGATGCAGAAAACTGCGTGGGAGGGGGCAGTGTTGTCGTTATAGGTTTCTTGTGGGTTAATTTGATCTCTACCTCAATAGCCGGGTGGTGTTTATCGAGGTGAACTAGGGGATCAAGACAGGTTTTTACCCTGATATCGTCGAGCTCAAGATCACTCAGTCCAAGATCCAACATGACGCCATTGTCATTAAATACGCTGTTGTGTTGCTTTAATAAACAGAAGTCACAAAAAAAATTAAATTGCGTTTTGACATTAACACTACAAGAATTGAGATTGAAGTCACCTAAAACTAATATATCTAAGTCAGAGTAAGTGCAAATTGCATTTTCAATACATGTCAAGACATTTAGGTACTGATCATCATTATAACTAGGCGGGAGATAAACTACTCAGCACAAAAATTTCATGATCTTATTACTAACAATAACAAACATTAGTTCTTTGTCATCAGTCGGAGTTGGAATATCATTTACAACGTGCACTGAGTAACAGTCACGGATTGCAATCAATACTCCTCCCCAGCCAGCGTCACCAGCTCTATCTTCACGCACTACGGTGTACCCAGGCGGAAACAGTTCGCCATCACACACAGAACTTGTCAGAAATGTCTCAGTTAAGGTAATAATATCAAATTTGCTTTTAGCTACATTATTATAAAAAACAGTAGTTTTTGATCTAAGGCCACGCACGTTCTGATAATACAACCCTATTTTATTGCACGACACTGTTTTTAGCCGCATGCCCCTCGTTTTTGCGAAAGTTCTGACGCCAGGGCTTTACACATATACCTTCGGCCCAACTATTTGGACTCATGACAGAGTCCGCAGCATGAACCGGAACACCCAACTTAAATGAGGCATACCGCCCCCGTGGTTTTAACTCCTCCACAGTACAGACATCCTCACCACACACAGATTTGAGATGATCACTAACCTGCTGCACTGTGGTACCCTCCTGGACGTAGTAGAGATGAAGATACCTCCATCTTTCAGCTGCTCGTAGTGACGTGACTCCAGCAGCGGCAGTGCCTCTAAGCATACCAGGATGGGAGGCACGCATTCGTTTGCTTTTTACATCTGCCCATTCATTTGCATTTGTTTCATTAACGTTCAAAACAGGCGAGATGGAGTCAGTGTGAACAACGTGTGCAGGTTTCAAAGAGAGAGTTGGCATGTTGCCCGCAGTCACGGAATTCACGGTTCTCTCAGTAAGCCCATTAGTTTGTGTTTTCGCAATAGGTTTAGGGGCGGATTGCCGTTTTTGTTTCACGCAGGAAGCAAAACTCTCATTCTTAGGTGCTGTACAGTTGTTATTGCTTTCATTCTTCTTGGAATCTTTGTTAGAGGCACACACTTTGGTAGCATATGTCTGCTTCCGATCATCAATTTTCTTCGTTAACATATACACATAACAGTTTACTGTCTTTCGCAGCGAATCTTTGACATATTTTGTCAAAGATTTCGCTGCGAAAGACAGTAAACTGTTCTGACACTATTCACTATTCACTTCTTTTCAGTGAATTGCAATTCTAATTCAATACTTTTCCTGTTAAGTTCGCTAACAATTGAAGTTTTAAAGTTATTCAGAGTGTTGTAGCTCAATCCGTCATCTTGCACTGCGCCAGAGGCATGACGTGGCTTAGCACGCATAGTAACATAATCAGGACTCATTTCAGCAGTAACGCGTGCAAAACTTGCTCCTGGGCGATCAGTCACATTTCCAAGGCTATTCATGAAGATGTCTTGGTATTGATGAGCCCCATTCCCATCTTGACTAAGTCGCTGACGTATTGGTGTACAGGTGTTATCGCCTTTCGGTAATTTACTACGGCACTCCAAACAGATCCAGGAGTTTTTAAATTCCACAGGGAGGGTAGAAAAAATTTCCTCAGTATAATTAGCACATAATAAGTCAAATATTCTTCTGCATTTTGCACACTTCATAAATGCATTATCTTCTCTTACTGTCCCCTGACATCCCGCGCAGAGAGTAGTCCTCGGTGTCATGTTTGCGCTCTGCGGCACACTGTACGTATAATAGTCACACTAGCGGCGGGCGGGCGAAGCTGCGCAGGCGCGCGGCAACGGCACACGATGACTAACGTCGGCCGTGTTCGGCAGCAGTGAGCGTTCCGCGGGTTGTCGTAGGTCGGGGTCCGCAACGGTTGAATTAAATTTTTTAAAATGCTTTTGATCGTATTAGACACAACTTTTGACCAAATTGAAAACTGGTTGCACCACCAAATAGATTGTTTGACTGGCAAAATTTTGGTTGTAAATACTACTACTAACAACAACTTTTAACAACCAAAAATGATATTAGAAATAGAATAGAAATAGAAAAACATTAATTAACTTTATGATATTAATCACGGAGCAAATAAATAAATAATAAATAAATAAATATCCCTGAACATTATTCCACACAGCGCCATCTAGCCCCAAAGTAAGCTAATTAAAGCTTGTGTTATGGGATACTAGACAACGGATAAACATACTTAAATACATTTTCTTTTGTGAATACATACTTATTATATATAGGAGACACCCAGATCAGTACAAACAGACATGTTCATGCACACAAATGTTTGTACTGTGCGGGGATCGAACCCGCGACCTCTGGTGTAGTAGCCAACTTCTTAACCATTACACCAAGTCGGTCGTCAAATAATACGTATGTTTACAATTCGAAATCCAAGACGCGCTATGGGTGCATACACGCCAAAAACGAAGATACGAGTCAACTCAACGCACCCAGAGGAGTCCTCTGGGTGCGTGAGTATGTACTCATACTCATTTACACATTCGGCCAATCGCTCGGAGACAATAAGGCCTACTCCTTGAGACCCTCGGCTGTTGGCAGAAACTCCGGACCAGTACGCCGTATAGGGTCCATGCCTCGACATGTCACATCCTTTCCGCTTAGTCTCATTCACACAAAGAACATCAATATGCCTTTCATCCATCATGTGACATACTTCATCAATTTTGTCATTCATTCCACCTCTTACATTCAACGTAGCGAAGCGGCTCTCCGTGGTCCGCTTTTCGCCCCCGCGGAGAACGAGACGTGATGGGTTGCGAACCACACCGCCGCCAACTGGATTGGTAAAAATTGTGTCTATTGCGTTCCCACGAGTAGCAAGGGATATAAACTGTCAGTCCCAGCAGAGCCCCGCGTGCCAGGCTAAGGCTAGCCTGATTCTGGGGTCGCCCAGCCCCAGGGCAGTTTGGCCGCTTGCGACTAGGCCCTTGCCCCTAGCCACGCATCCATTGGTACGGCAGGCCTTGGGTTGGCGGAATAGGTAAGAAAACAGGGAATAGGGAGGATTAGGATTGAACATAGGAATTGTTTTGGGCATGGGTAGGAAGAAGGTAAAAAGGGATAACACTGCCTCGGAAGGATTGCGGTGAGTCAGTAATAGCTCAGGGGCCGGGGTCGCGTACCCGTATACCACGCGTCAGCTACCGGACAAGTAGCTAGGATGAATATCCCTGACCATTACCTTACCACCCCCTAAGTCACATTATAAATCTATCTTTTGTGCAGGGTAAATTTCCCTCACGTCTTAAATTGGCTGTAGTAAAACCACTATTCAAGAAAGGTGCCAGAGATAGTATGGATAATTATAGACCTATTACCTTAAACCCAGTAATTTCAAAGGTTTTGGAAAAGATTATGTTTTTTAGACTGAACTCGTACCTAGAAAAAAAAAGAATTCTAAGTGAGAAGCAATTCGGCTTTCGAAAAAACAGTTCAACCACCTTAGCATGTTTCTCACTCATGAAAACCGTTACTGAAAGTCTGAGTAGAGGTTTCGCGTTTTTTCTGTCTTCATTGATATGACGAAAGCATTCGACATGGTATCCCACGATATTTTATTACAAAAACTTAATGCTTTCGGCGTGAGGGGTGAACCTCTGGAATGGCTAAGTAGCTATCTTGAAGACAGAGAGCAGTATGTGGAGATCTCGAACTTAGTCAAGTCACATAGTAAATCCTACCAGAAGGAAACGTTTGCGTCCTCTCACATTGCGAACAAATATGGAGTGCCTCAAGGCAGTGTGCTCGGTCCATTATTGTTTCTTTGTTATATAAATAACTTCATAGCAGAGATGGGACATGAGTGTTTGCTTTTTGCTGATGACGCTACGCTTATTATCAAAAGCAGGGACAGGGATACTATTGAATCAGAAATAGGTAAAGCTGTATCTTCTGTCATCAAATTGTTAGGAGTTAATAATTTAAATTTGAATGTCTCGAAAACTAAAATACTGGAATTCCAAACATATAATAGTACCTCGACGGAGATCAATGTGAAAATTGATAACGACCTGATTGAGATAGTAGAAAATATTTCTTTCTTAGGGATAACCATTGATAAATATAGCAACTGGAAGGCACATGTTGGCAAATTAGTGGCTAAAATTGATAAATACGTATTTGTCCTACATAGATTAAGAAATATTGCCACAAAAGAAGCAGTTCTGGCTGCTTATCATGCTTTGGTCTCCTCAAATATTCGATATGGTATAGTCTTATGGGGAAACTCAGTGGAATCACATAGAGTATTTGTGTCACAAAAAAAATGTCTTAGAGCTTTAAGCGGTATGAAGTTCGACGAGAGTTGCAGACCAATCTTTAAGCAAGAAAACATACTTCCTCTACCGTCCTTGTATTTGTTTGAGATCTGTATGTTTGTTCATAAGCACCCACATTTATTCTTGAGACAAGGTGACACTACACATAGAAATGAGCGACATGGGCGCGAAAATAGGCTACATGTACCGTTACAAAGGCTGGCTGATTTTAGTAAAAGTTCATATTGCATGGCTATCAGAGTCTACAACCACCTACCGGATAGTTTGAGGGTGATGAACATAGTTCAATTCAAGAAACAGGCTTACGGTTCCTTTGCGCGGAAGTGCTATTATTCTGTGTCTGAGTACTTGAACCAAAAACTAACAATTTGAATGAATTAACATAGTTCAATTCAAGAAACAGACTTACGGTTTCTTTGCGCGGAAGTGCTATTATTCTGTGTCTGAGTACTTGAACCAAAAACTAACAATTTGAATGAATTTTATGTTTCTAGTGTTATCTGTTAAATTGTATTACTAATGATGAATCAATTTATTTATATGTTATTTAATTTTGTTTTTTTGTGTTATTTTTTAAATTGAAATTATTAATTGTTTAATCTTTTATAATTTTTATGTTTTGCACGTCTTCATAAATAGATAAAATGTGTGTACAACTATCTTTAAGAACATCATGTAATCCACCATATTTCTGCAAATAAATATTCTAATTCTAATTCTCTTTAACTCTTCTGCAAATAATAAATCTGAACCCAAAAAAAGGTTCTTCAAATTTTTGCGGGGCCGAAAGCCGAGTTCCGATTCACGAGGCGTCAGTCTGAGCTGCGCTTCTTCGTCTCGCAAATCTAGCTTCGGCCGTAGGTCTCGGCGGCCATAAGCTAGTTTGTATATATATGTAAATAGCTCACCATCCTCTGCCCGCGCTTGAGGTACTCCGGGTGCTTGATGAAGCGGAAGCGCACGAGCGCCTTGTCGCCGGTGCGCAGGCAGTCGCGCGACATCGACAGGATGGACGCCGTCTGCCGGATGCTGCCGCAGTGCACTACAGACACACAGGCACATTATACACCATAAAATAATAGATTATAAAGTAAGGGTCTGTGCACAGCCAAGGCGCGTGTAAGAGCGCTGTCAACGCGCGTTTGTAGCGATAGGTACAGCCATTTGTAAGTCAAACAAACTGCTCTGTCGTATAAACAGCTCGCCTTTTCGAAATGCGCGTCATTTCTAATAAAACGCACTGTGCACAAATCCTAATGTAACATTTTATGAAGCGAGCTTTCATAAAGTCAGCATCGAGAAGAAAATATACCAATAATTATGTGCAAAAAATACAAACATTTAATGGGCATTGAAATCTGTGACACTGATAACCTATCATGGACTTGATAACTTTCTTTTTCAAAGATTTACAAAGACACTCGACTGTATAATTAGATTTAGGGCAATCCTCAGTTAATAAAATTTATCTGTAGAATAAACTTTCTTCGGAGGTTAACAAGATTTTTAATTTTTCAATGGTCAGAGAGACGTTATCTGTTGAATAAAGCCGCTTACTGAGGAATAAATTATCTGCTGCTTGGGGGGCTGGATAAAATTTTATCTATGCGTTTCCTTTGACATTTTGAGGTTATGTGTCATTTGAGATTTTTTTCATTTTGTTTGGTACGCACACATTCTAATGGATATTTTTGACCAAATCGAAGACGCAACGATATTGTGGCAAAGGCAGTTACTCAACTATACAAACGCTAAGCCCAATAGAAAAGATGGAGTTGTAAAAGAGAGACCTAATGGAATGGAGTGCGTGGGATGAAGGAGTTTCGTAAAAGATTTTTCCTTAAAAAACACGAAGCAAACGTACTCTTTGCTACAACTTTAGACAACAAAAAAAGTCGAGGTTAATTTTCTTATACGTCAATGTCAATTTGTCAAGCATCAACTTTTGCCTTGTTTCATTCTAACATTTCAATGAGAGTATAAGTGCATCTCGCTTGTAGATAATCAGTGTGAAGTTACCGATATAAATCAGCCTATTATGCGTACGCTCATTCCTGGCTGCGATACGGCATAATACTGTGGGGCGAGAGCACCAATGCTAACGACCTATTTATTATGCAGAAGAAATGCCTCCGTATAATTGTCAATATCCAACAAACCGACAGCTGTAGACCTCACTTCACTAGATTAAAGTTGCTAACCCTCACCTCCCTATACATAATGGAAATAGCTGTGTTCGTTCGCAAGTATCCAGAATACTACGAATACAGGACTAATCCTAGGTTTGTCGATCAATCGAGCTTTACCAGAACCTAAACTGGAAATGTTAAAATCAAGCCCTTTCTACAGGTCTATAATCATATATAATAAAATTCCACTAATAATCAGACAAGAAAACAGTTTAAGATCATTTAAAAATAAATTAAAGAACTTTCTTATAAATAAAGCTTTCTACTCCATCGCAGAATATTTATCAGATAAATAAAAATAAATAAATAAACCAATTATATTATACTAATAAATCAATAGAATTAATGATTGTTACACTGACAACACAACACAACACACTTAGATTTTAACATGTGTATGTCATCCTTGTTTATTAAATAAATCTTGTTGTTTAGTAACAACTTTATTGATGTAATTAGTTAGTATACAGAATTAAAAATAATAATTATATGTTTATATTATAGTGCCCTACAGGGTTCATGTGCGCTCCAAAATAATTTTAAGATCTTTATGTACTTACCACTTGATATAATGAATAAATGAAATGATAAATGAAATACATAGACAACCGGTAGATAGCTATTCTTTGGATAAAAGACATTGAAAAATTTTAAAAATTTATTCGCTTGATAAACATCCAGTTAATTTTATACTTCAGTTAGCTATCTAGGGAATAAACTAAGAATTGAAAAATTGGGCCCTAAGACAGGGTTTCATTGCCAACATAAATGAAATATCTCCGCGTCTCTTCCAGTTTACGTTTAGACCTTTAACTAGTCCAAATCAAAATTTAAGTATTTTTTTATTCAAATAAATAGATAAAATACAACATAACACATACCCATAGCCTGGTATCTAGAGGAGATGGTGGTGGGATGGTGCAGCACGAGGATCTCGCCCTCGAACTGCCAGCACGCCTGCGGGTTCAGCGCGGGAGACACCATCACCATGCCCTTGCGGATCTGCGACCGCTTTATCTGTTACGAAAAGTAACGAAAGGTTATTACAGGGTTAGTCAAAGTCAAGGTCAAAGTTTTATTACATCATGTGGCTGAAAATGTTGTTACAAAGAATTAGTACCTTACATGAACCCTGACAGTGTGTTGCAATTTAAATTATGGAAAAAACAAAACGAACGAAACGAATGGTCCCGTTATGATGAACCAAGAACTAACCCGTAACATAAGTTGACATAGCACTTATTCAAATAGAATTAGCACAAAAATATACCTAAACATACCCAGCGGTGATGAAGTAACGAATTTATAGAAATTAAGAATTCTTTAGAATTACGCTGAATTTAGGCCTTCAACCGAAAAGCGGTTAAACTGGGGTGGTATCATGCTTGTTCACTACCAAATCTGTGCAGATATTTGCTTTATTTCAACGAACCTTGTGGTATTAGATGTTAGTACCGTCACTATTCAATTGCAGTTCTAAAAAACGAGCTATTCTGGGAAAAAAATGTGGTTCAAAAAACTGACATAAAGGCGAGCATAAATACTTTGGCCAATGGAATATGCTGTTGCGTGTGACTTGTTTTATTGCCGGCCCCGTGTTATGAGGATCCGCTAGTGTCCCTACAGTGGCACATTTACTGTGTCAGTGAGTCAGTCAGACCCTACAGAACAGACTTGCCTTCTTGAGCGCGAAGCTGGCGGTCTGGCCGCCGCGCACCTCGGGCACCACCATGCGCTTGCGGTGGATGCTCTTCACGGTGATGGGCGTGAAGCGGCCCAGTGGGTCCGGGCCCAGCAGCAGCGTGTCGTTGAGCCGGATCACGCCGGCTAGGGTCGTGCCGGATACTACTGTGCCCACGCCCTGATAAATACAAAAGACTTTTACTTTTTTGCTTGGCTAAACATGTTAAATCTAAGAAACCACATAACATCGCTTGTTTACTATTTCTGCAAGAAAAACCTTTCTAGCATGGGAACAATTCATGTTACAAGAAAAACGGTACCGTCTAAGTATTCCATACATAGCTTTTAATCTAATGAACAAAATGTCAGAAAAAATAACAATATCAACATAAAAAACATTAGAACACGACATATGACAAAATTTTGAATTCGCTATTTGACAGTTTCACGAAGTTGTTTCTGTTCTATCTTTATGGTGCTTGTTTGAAGAAGTTGAAGAATCGCGGTAACCCTAACAAAAGAAGTGACAAAGTAAATGACACTGTTATCAATTTTGGGCCCACCCCTGATCATTAAAACCTCAGCCTCAATAAAAAAGTAGCTCTCAAAATCAATAACTATGTATGCATATAACTTCTTACCGGCACAGAGTATGTGTCGTCGATCTGGAACTCGGCCGGCTTGTCGTCCTGCGAGGGCATGCGCGTCTTCAGCAGGTTCAGGAACATCGTCAGCAGCTCCAGGTTATCACCCGTCACGTTTGACACTTGGAAGATTGGACATAGCCTAAAACAGAAACGCTAAAATTACTATTTTCGCTTCGAAGAAATCGTTTTGTAGAAATAAGGCCGCCTAATTGGGAAATTTTGAGGTACCTATACTTTACGTAATTATTTAATATACTTGTGTGTTCAAGTAATGAGGATCATTTATCTTGACATTTTACCGGTGGTCGACAGTACGTCTACCATGAGTTGCCAATTTACGTAACGTTACGTATCATAACGTAACAATAGCATCAAGGTACCGTTTGTAGTTCCATTTCGTCTCAACAGAGGCGCTGTACGAAATCCCAATACAAATATTTTACGCCAACGATAACGTAAATTTAAAGTGGCAACTCTTGGTAGACGTGCTGATGACCTTTATCTACAAACTTGGCATCATTTTGAAAGCATAATTGTAAGATTTCTGTTAACAATGAACTATGTCTGAGGAATATCATTTATTTAAAAGATATCATTAATACAAGACCATTTATTGCAAAAGTAAGAAAACTGATTTGTATTTCCTGCAGGTTGTCCTGCAGCACGTTGGGCGGGCACATGTCAATCTTGGTGACCACTCAACTCGTTATTCTTCAGAACCCCCTATTCGAAAGAAATCAGTAAAGATATTAAATCCTTACCTCTGCGACACAAAGTTAGTCGCGCTAACGATAACATCGTCCTTATTCTTCACCATGACCGGCACCTTCCTGCACCCCGAACTCTTGAGTATGCGCACGAGCAGCTTCAGATTGTCCTGCAGCACGTTAGGCGGGCACATGTCGATCTTGGTGACCACCACGAACACCGGCACTGACAGTGCTAGAGCCAGCCCGAGGTGCTCCTTGGTCATGCCTACTATTCCTGCGTTCGCCCCTATCTGTGGGATTAGGATACAGTAAAATTACTGCAACTGCCGAATTCTGTAATCATCCTTGTTGATGAGTAGGCACTTTAGTTCCTAAGTTCCTAATCAATGATGGAAACTATTTTATGGATCCAAAACGTGGTATCTAACGGTATACCTACACCACCACTACGGGTCACATAAACACTCGAGAGGTTTGTTTTCGCTCTAAGATCGAATTATAAATAGCCCACTGTTGTTACATAAAATATCATAAAGAAGTTTTTTAGTCAGTATTTTCATGTTAAAAGTTCGATTTTTCAATGTGTACCTTAAAACATCCCAGAAAGTTTTTTTCAATTTAATATTGTGTCTGATTGTAGCCTGAAAGAGCATATAAATTATAAAGTATAAAGATACTTGATACAAGTATAAAGGTAATTAGAGGATAACGTTTTCAAATCAAATCACAAAACCAAAGAGACCAGAGAAGCTTAGTTTGATTGAACATAAAAAAGTTATTCTAAATCCTAACGATATAAGCTAGTTTTCTCACCATTAGCATGCCAAAGTCCGGTGCATGTCCGGTCATCCCAAACACGGTGGTCTTGAGGTAGCGCTCGTGGCCCGCCAGGTCGATGAACGTGATCACTTTTGACGACTTCTCGCAGATCTTCACCCAGTCCAGCGTGCCGTGGTCCGGCTTGTTCACTACGTTACCTGTAAGAGAAGAGAATAATAGTAGTGTGTAGGACGGCTCTGCAGGCGCATTTTCTATCAATATTCTTTAAACTTTATTATCTCTAGAGTGCCAATATAAACTAAATGCTCCTCTTTAAGCTCCCCTAAATTCCAAATCAATAGACTTCAAATACTATTTACTAGAACGCTAATAGCATCGTAGCTGTCGGATCACGCTTTTCAATTCAGGCCGATACAAACAAGCAATAATCAGAGAGATAGCTAACCGAGACCTTTTTTTAATCGTGGTTATGGTAGTTTCGCAACGCCCTGCCGCCTGTGCTTCCCAATATTGGGGCCCCCTCCAGCTGACCCCCCCAATGAAGGGGGAAGGCCACCGAAGCACCTGGAGCACACAGGAACTTACGCCGTCACGGTGAAAGCCGTGCTTTGCGGGCAAAAGCACCCCCGTACTCAAGCCCGCTGGCTCCCACCGTACGCGGACCCTACTAGGTCCGCAACCACGATCTTCCTAAAAGGTGGATTCGCTGCCGCATCTGGCGGTGCGGCCCCACTGAGCCGCAGTGCACAGGGGGGGCCAGCCGCGGATCACTGACCCCCTTCAAACGGTTGTGCACCGCGGCCCCCACCTCGCACCTTAAGGTGCTGCGCCCGTGGGTGCCCCTTTCAGCAGGTAAGCAGGCAGGCACCATACCACCACTTTTTTTTTATTTGAACTAAAAAAAAAATACGCTGTTATCCCTAACGTATCTTTTTTCTTTTAATCTAAATAATTTTAGATCATAATTTTCATTTATTTATGTAATAATTAAAAAAAGTAATTCTATTTTTTTAAGCCTTCCAAAGTTTCAAAAAACGTAAATTTTTGCACTGGAGTAGGCGTTCACTCAAACATGAGGATGTCGCTACCCATGGAGCTGGTCCCACCACTCTTTATCTCGTGGTTGTGGCGGAACAGCTGGCGAGCGTACCCAGGGCCGTTCTTCAGCTCGCCGTGCGTGAGTACGCCTAGTAGGCTCATTTATACGAGTACAACAGTGCTAGTTAGGTAGTCGCCTAAATTCAAAGGAACTGAGTTATTGCACTCACCGCAGGTATCAAACCCGAGGATGTCGTTCCCCACGGAGCTGGTCCGGCCGCTCTCCATCTCGTGCTTGTGGCGGAACAGGCGCTGGCGCGCGTACCCACGCCCATTGTCCAGCTCGCCGTGAGTGAGCACGCCCAGTAGGGTGGACTTGCCGGCGTCCACGTTGCCTACTACCGCCACCCTGAACAAGAACAAAGGTTTAATAAACGGAAGTTACTCAATCGCGACTAAATTTTAGGAAGGATTTTGAGTGTACCAGCTAATGGTCGCCACTCAAGATCATTCATTGATCTTGAGTGGCGACCATTAGCTGGTAGGTGAATTTTCTGACTTCAGGCGTAAGAAAGCTGGCGGTAAGGTAAGCCCTTGGATACAAACAGCTTAAGCTCGCTCAACATGGCGTTCTATGGAATATGTCCAGCAGTGGACTTTTAAGGGCTGACGATGATGAATTGGAAAACTGAACCTTCATCTTTGCGTTGTCTCTGCTTCGTACCTGATCTCCATGAAGTCGGTGTGCTCCAGCTCCGTGCGCAGCAGGTACTGGCCGGTGAGGCCGGAGCCGCACTCCCAGCGCCGCAGCTCCACGCACGACACGCGCTCGGCGCTCACCAGCGACTGCAGCGTCGCCACCGACGCGCTGTACTCGTCTTCCGTCAACCCTCGACCATCTAAATAGATGAATAAGCATGTCATGTAAACCAATAACAGCCTGCAAGATCTTCAGTCACTCCGTGATCATGGCGCTTGCAACAACGCCGAAATGTCGGTAACTGATTATGATTAAGTACACAGCAGCAATCTCGATCTAAATTATTCTAATGTCATGTAAAAATTCTCAGCTTAATGCTGTTTCAAAGAGATCACTTCTGTTAACAAAACCAGCACCTAAATTGCTATCCTAATTAAACAGTCAACCACAGCTTAACTGTATTATTGGACTGGCCTGTTGGCGCAATGGCAGCGATCCTGCCTTTCCGGAGGTCGTGGTTCGACCTTCATATCATTGTGATAATAAAAAAATATTTCATCTAATATAATCTGGCAATGTTCAGTGTTATGTTAGACCTGAGGTTTTACTGTAGTGGACCACAACAGATCGAGCTTCACAATACTAGATGAACATATAAAATATTGCTGAAGATACATATAAACTACGCAGTGAGCTGCATGTAGTCTACTTTTGTTACTCTCAAATATAAATAACATCAAAGTATAGACGACGTAGGTTACCTTAGTTTTTATTTCATCTAAATCGATGCAGTATTACCGAAGTTATCACTGCGGGAAGTTTACAGCAGTTTTTAAATCTTCCGAGATTTCGCTCGCTTCGTGCGCGACGTCACAAGTCCAATGGTACCGTCCCCGCTGCCCGCCGCCCTATTGAAACTTGAGTAAAACTACTTGCGCGCACTTTGTGAGTTGTGATTCTTTTGCCGAAATAGGTTAATTTATAATTTTTTAACATTAGTAGCTATCCTTTTTTAGTGATATTGTATAAAAGCAAAAAATCTTATAAGATAAAGGCCATGGAAGAAGGATTTCAGTTATGGCCATTCGGCTTGATGTTGGCCTAATATTTTCTAAAAAACTAGCGACCCGCCCCGACTCCGCACGGGTGCAATGCTGATACTAAATATACTACAGAATGTCTTTTTAAACATATGTTACGGGCTACTTGATTAACTGGGCAGTATTAATTATTACAGACCGGTCCTGATGAACAGTGACCAAGTGCATAGCTCAATTAAATAAATTAATTACCATGGGCGGTCCATATAAATATTGACGGACTACTCGTGGGCAGTTGAATAATTCAAAGATTGAGATAGCTTGAATTCATCTTTTTTACCGGGCATTATGAATAATTTCGCTGTCAGAATCGTCCTTTGACATATATTTTGGGTCGGAAAAATAAAACATAACATAACATACCATCACGACTTTATCCCAAACGGGGTAGTCAGAGGCAAGCGACTGTGTCGTCATGGTGAACAAAACACTCAGAAGCCCACTTTTCACTAATGGTATTAGAACCCAACGTGGTAGGTGGTGAGCCTTCCGCTGTTAACCGGGTTAATTTGGTTTGTTATCAATCTTTTCCGTCACCGGAGAGTTAGTCGGATATTTAACAATGAACACAAAGATTTTGGTTCTGGCCAGATTTGAACTCGGGACCACACGATCCACGATCTGAGTTCGGATGCTGAACCACTAGGCCACGACGCTCTCAGTTGTTATTAAGTCATCCATAAACACTGCAATACCTATTTACGCATACTTTAAATACGCAACTAATTTTGATGCGGGTTTTTTAATAGATATAATGATTCAAGCGGAAGGTTTATATGTATATAACATGCATAATATGGTAGAGAAACATGCATAATATGGTCATAATTTTTGAGTTTACTAATGTGATGTCGTATAAACACATTTTTTACGCTTACATTGTCAACTTTCGCTGAAGCCTACGAGATAGATCTAAATAATGTACCACAGAATACTGTGGTACATTATTTAGATCTATCTACAATAGAACACCTTAAAAAGGTCTACAAAAACCACAATAACAATTTTTTTTACCCTTTATTTTTTACGAGAGTAATGGCTTATTTAATCAGCGATTTTAAGCAATACAGCATTAATCCTTATCCAATTAAGTACCCTGAATACACAATATTATAATATACACAAATTGGGGTCAGATGATCTTGGTGTGAATTGTCCCAGATATTTATTTATTATTATTTAATATAGATCAATATGGCCCTTTAACGCCCTTTATAGCATGAAATTTAAATGAATATTTTCAAAGATATTACAGATTTAAAATGCAGGGGCATATCGGTTGCGGCGGTACCAGCCGGCGCGCGCCTCTCGACTTGTGACGTCATACCACGATCGAGGGCCAAGCGTGTTTTTAAATATTTTAAGGCGCAGTTTGATCCCAATTTTCTCAACCGCTTTTGAAAATAAAAAAGTCAAACAACAGTTTTTTTTCGTAATATTTTCCTCAATACAATGACATTTACAGAAAAAAAACTTTTGTCAGCCTCATTAGAAAGATATTTTCATTGTTTATTATTCAGTTTGCCAGCATACTTCAGGCAACAGGCTGTTTTCTCCATCCATGCATGTAGGTATGTTGCCGGTGTGCTAACTATCAAGCAGACCAAAGACACAGCTCTTAAAAAAATAATGACAGTAGCAATGAAGTGTTGTCCACAATTGTTGTGACTAATGTTGGCCATGGACATTGTAAGTTTTCTAATAGACATTGTAACATTTGTGTGAGCAGCTGTTGGACAAATGTTACACAACCCAAATGAAGTAACCAGCAAGTCTCAAACCACTTGTGGACTCCCATGTGTGTGCAATTAGCTCATAGACTTGCAACTGATATGATAAATAATTATTTTATCATTCTTTAATAAAGACAGATAACAAAATCATTGATGAAAAATTTTTATCTTATAAATTTGTATAACTCAGATAAAAGCATGTGTCACAAGAAATGTGATAAACAGAGAAAGATATTATATTTCTATTGCAAACATACCATTATTTGAGAAAAAATTTCACTAAAACAATGATGCAGTATCTTTGCTTTGAATGAACTGCTCAAGCAGATTTGATAATTTATAGTAGAAACATGGATGTAAATATCATGCAAGTTTATCATTATAATTCATTATAGATAATTGAAGTACCTACTGGTTGAATGATCTCAATTCTTATTTTAGACACTGTCTCTGTAATCAGATTTTTTTATAAAATTATGGTAAACTTACCTTCTCCTTGTCCAATATCATATATAATTTCCCCATTGCCGGCTTCTAGCCTCTCCAGGAGCTGTTTACGGAGTAGTTCATATTCATCTGATGTTGGGCTGACTAGTATCATCTATACAACAATAATTTATTGTGATCATAAAAAAAACCCAGGAATCAAGAAAACACATAAGCTGTGTGTGTGTGTGTGTTTGTTTGGGTGAAATGGCTAACAACAAGCAGACCAATCATCTGGCCCACTGCCAGTTTCTCCAATTGTAAATAATAGCTACCTATCTGTTTTCTCTATTCCTGTCTTTTTATTTTACCATTCATATTCAAAATATTTTACATTACACATTACATTTAAATTTAAATAGTAACAAAATTGTAAAGTTACATCATTTTAAAAGATAATTTTATTGCACAATCAATGCAAATCAGACTTATAGATTTCTTCTTTCTTTGACTTATAGATTAGAAAAAAGGAAAAAGACACTTATCTCAAATACTATACCTATAGAAAACATATTCCGCAATTTTATGAAATAAATTAATACTTAAAGAACAAACACAAGATGATGCAACAAGTAAACATTCTTAAACCTTTTTGCAACAAGTAAACATCCATAATACACTTATTTCATCTTAAAATATCTAAATATCTCTGAATATTATTGTACTTTTTAAAACCAAATAGGTAGTTTATTAATTTGGGATGTGGGATGTTTAGACTTAGATAGGTTAACATTTAAAATGTATAACCGTCACAATTCTGAGGTAGGTAGCAGTTCTTCATTAGTTCCAATAGAGGTAACACAACGATTACGTTTTGTGAGTCTTTGCTTTCATTGCTTAAAGTGAATAATTAAGTCTTTCTTATTTTCTAAAAATAATTACAATGCAATGTAAATAAAATTAAAAATAAATAAAGCAGGTACACTACCTTTCCTCTGATGCTAGAGTAGTCTGTCTCACTTTGTGCATAGCTTTCGGCCTCCCCTAGGGGGCTCGTCTTCGCCGGAGACTGCAGTTCACTGTCCATAACGTCGTTGGGTAGGTTCTCCTCTGTTCAATGCTCAACAATAACTGCACATTATGTCATCACATCACCTATTTGTAATTTATCTGGTAAAGTGCAGTTACCTAAAAAACCAAGTAGGATCACATTATGAAAACCACAGCATTGTTTAATTTAGGAAGTATCTAAATAGATACTTCAAATAAACAAGAATTTCGAAAATCAGAAAGGAAGCTGTACCTCCGCATAAAATAAGTGGAATTAGGGGTGAATCCTACAGTTACAGTCAAAATAAATAGCACAGAACGGCAAAGCACAACCTCTGGCAGAAAAATAAACAAATTAACTCACTTAGCTTCCACTATTTATTGAAATGTATGTTATGAAAATAGATTTCAGTAAATAAAACAGATGGAAACTATATGCCAACAATTTGACAACTCAGCCTCAATTTTTTTTTAGCACATGAAAGAATAGGCTATGTTGTTTTCGCCGTTGCATTAAAGGGGCCCAAATCTGAGGCCCCTTTTCATTTTTTTATATGTGCTGATGAAACGTTAAAATAGGAACTGTCACTGAATGCGTAAAACGGGTGTTCGTTCATTCATTTCTTTGCGTTTTTGTAAATTTTGTTTGTGATTTCTAGCAGTTTTTGGATGTAAAATAGTGCAAATAAATACGATATACATGGATTGTGAGGTTCCAGCATAATATGGTTCTGTGGATATCCCAATCATTAAACAATCAGTATGGGTGACATGAATTCATCAGATAGTTCTTGGAAAAAGCTTGTATTAGCCAAATCAAACAATGAGTGGATTTCTTCCATTAAACAGGAGCACAGTGATGTAGACAATTCTATGAACACTACAAATTTTAGATATGAAGATGATGATGTGGAAATCAACCTAAGAGTCAAAGCAGAATATTATGGCGGTTTTTCTCAAGCACAGAATAGCGAGGCTGAAACCATAACACAGGAAGTCGATCCTTTGAGCATAATTTGTGAGCCACGGCGGCGTCGGAACGAATCGGGGCCAAAAGTCGAAACCCCAGAGGAGCGGCAGCTTCGTTTGTCAAAAATGTCTGCATATGCTGCTAAAAGAATAGCCAGCGAAACTCCTGAACAGCGCGCGGTAAGACTAAAGAGAATGTCAGAATATGCTGCACGTAGACTGGCACAGGAAACCAGTGAACAAAGAGCTGCTCGTCTGGCCAAAATGTCTGCATATGCAGCCAAACGGTTGTCACAAGAGACGCAGGAACAGAGGCAAGTCCGTCTCGCCAGGATGTCTGCCTATTCAGCCAAAAGAAATAAGTCCAAGGCGGCAGATAAAAAATGTGATAGTCCAGCAACATCTGACAAAAGTTGAGGAACATCCACTATCTCAGTTCAAATTGACTTTAGGATAAAACAATGCTTTAGTGTGCAATTATGTAGGAATAATGTGTGCACACCATTATTTTATTTCTATGATATATTAGATAAATTAGAAATATTCTTGTTTGAGTAGCTTGAGTTCATCATAGACCGAAAAGATAGGGCAACTGGGGCGCCAACACATGTTGATAGAGATGGGTCATTATAAATAATTATTTTCTGTGTTTTCTTGAATCATGCTGTGCTGTTCCTGAAGATTTTCTTACTTATTTATTTTCTTAACAACATCAGCCTATAATCTTATTTATCTTTAGATTCTTAAGCCCATGTGTAATGTATCAAAAATATACAGCCCATGATTTGTTATCAATTATCAATCATTGATGACCAACACACTGTAGACTTATGCGCTGCGGCTATCCTTGCCCTCTACTAACAAACTAAAGTGCCTCATTCTGCAAACATCTCATCTGTCACCCTCAGAAATGCCGCGCACTATTTAAGACTAGTATATAATTGGGCAGTTTGTTTTTAAATATTTGAGAACAGCAAAACAAAAACCATAAGGTTAATTTTCTGTTGTTTACAATACTTATCCATTAGAAAATGGACATAGTACCTAGTTTGTAATGATTCTATCTGAATTATTCTGAAATCTTAAATGCCTACTTTTTTATATACCACAATCTTGTGGTTTGCTATCTGGCAAACAAGCTTACGGCTCGCCTGATGGTAAGAAGTTACCAAAGCCTATGGAGGCAGGCCTGTATTACCAGAGGCACTACGTGCGCGTTGCCGACCATTTAGGAGATACCTATCAACTCTCCTCCTGAAGGAGTTGCTGTATTCCCCCGGGAAAACCTTGGCAGGGAGCTCATTCCACAATCGGATTGTTCGCGGGAGGAAATTCCTCTGAAACCGCACTGTGCGAGACCATTGGGGTTCCAATGTGTGAGGAATGAACACCCTGTCGATGGCGAGCGGTGCGATGATAAAAAGTAGCTGTGGACATCATTTCAAACAGTTCCTCAGAACACAGCCCATTCTATAAGCAGTAGAACACATAAGGAGGCAACGTCTCTCCTCCGACCTAATGGTTCTATACCACTTGTGAGTGTGTGATCGTCAACTATTCTCACAGCTCGTTTTGAACTGACTCAAAAGGCTCAAGCTGGTATCTAATGGTAAATAATACCTACATGTATTGTGTGTGATGTACTGATGTCAGTAATGAACTTTATAACTTAACAGTTTTGTATTGTTTTTTTTCTCATACTGTGTAGGTTTAGTTGTTTCTAGAGATAAGATAAAGCATTTTATTAACAATATAAGAATTACATTGTACTTATTTAAGTGATGTTTATACACAGATTTTTTTATTGTAAAGATGTAATAGGTCTTCTGAGCAACATTTTGCCTATACCTTTATTTAACAAATCAATAATTGTAATACTATCATACAATTGAAACAAAGGAAATAAAAACCATTTGTAAACATAATAAATATATTTACTTAATTTTAACTATCAACATTTTCATTTATATGTAGTAATATTAGTTGAGATTCTAATCTAAAGAAGAATAATATAAGCCTAACTAATACCTAACAGAGGAATGTGAGCACTTATCTTAAGATGGAATCAATGTGAACTAATAGTGTAATCATGATAAACCTTACTCATTGCTGTGCCAAAAAATGGAGATAAGTTAGGAAAAATTAATGAATTTTGCTTATCATGCAAATTACATGTTTTTATGCAAGATTAATTGTATTTTTTAATATCGTTGCTTAACTAGCCCTATAAAGATATCATGTTAAATGTTCACTGGTAAGAGACAGATAAATTTATTTTTAATTGTATCTTTCTCAGCAAACAATGATTTTATTCATTTATTTAACCTATATGAGGTGTATCCAGCATAATGTTATCCTTCAAGTAGCCATTGAAGGCAAAATGTTATTATCATTGAATACTTAGTTTAATTATTGGGAGATAAACAACATTCCTACTTGCTACATTTTAACCTCAATATACCTATTTGTTGTTTTTAATAACATTATGTTGAAGCTAAGATACATTATATACATTTTCAAATACATTAGCAGCTTTAATACCATTATTTAATCAACTGTATTAAAACAGATTTAATTCAATAATAACAAAGTACATACAATACAATTCTTCAACCACACTCTCCACTCGTTTTCTAAATGCATAATTATAATGACAGAATTAAATTTGTTAATATTTTATGTACCTAAATGTTATAATCATAATACAAAATTACCCATCCAGGAATTCCATGACAGGTATATCTCCGACTTCTGAAATACAAACATAGCAAACGTGCATTAAACTTAAGAAACGGGGTAGTGTTTAGAAACTGAATTGACACCATACAATAATAGAATCAACGTGACTTGCACGCCGCCCCGACCGAGACACTATACTTCTTACTAAGGCTCAATGGGAGCCAGATCGCGCGAGTGGCCGAGACCGAAAAGAGGCACGCGAGACACCGCATACAAAGCCTACCGGAGATCGTGACACTTGTCTCGGCCCCAAGCGCCAAACGGCACCTCAAAACGTCTTCGCTATAGCGGATGTTGTATAAAAAATATAATTAAACTCTAAATCAATTTAACGTCTCATACATATACGTCGTATACATATTATATCGATACAGTTATTGTTAACCTACCTACGATACGCGATAACAGTGACGACAAGCATAGCGTTTTAGACTCGTCGTCTCATTATATTTGTTTGTTTAGCAAAATCTGTGTTTCTCACAATTCTTGTAAATGTCGCGTACTAAAGAATTCACAAGAATAAATACACATAAAAGTAAGTTAACAAAACTGACTGCTTATAGTAGTAAGTAGTTTGTCTACCATGAGTTTCCGTCCGTCACGTAAACGGCGATCGTTGCGTTCAGAAATTTGTATATCATAATAACTTGTATATCATTTTAAATCACTATACCACATTTATAACATTAGAAATAAGAAGCAGGGGTGCTAAAATGAATGACACATTATAACCTGGCAAAATTGTGAACCCCTTCCGCCACAACGTATGAACGGATTATGTAACATTTTAGATTTGGTAAGAGTTATAGTGACAGTCAAAATGTGCTCGGATAAAAACCCCTGCTTGTTTTTAAAAAATAACAAAATACAAGACAACATAATTTATTTAAGCAAAAGCCTCATAAATTCTGAAGTTACTTTACTTTAAATGAGAACAATTAAGTGTGATAGCTGCTATAAACGTAGATTTTAATATATGAAAGTAATAATGTTTACTATACTTTTACCACAAAGTGTACCCTAAAAAGAACCTTTTTTACTTCTGTCTAATGCTATAATGAACGGAGTAAAGAGGCGCTGTACGGAAGTCCCCTACAACGAACCTTATCGCGGTTTACGCGAATGTTAGCGGCTGCCATCGGTGTAAACGCATGTTAGACATACAAAACAAATATCTGTTCCATAAATCTGAAGTAGGGCAGAAATCATAACCGAATCGTCAAAATCGCTAATGTCAATGCGTAGTCACTTGAACATGGTTCTCTCGTCAAAAGGGGGGTATAGCATAAGCGACGTTGTTCCTCACGGGCGCGGCGGCGGGGCGGGGCGCGAGGGGGCGGGGCGCGAGGGGGCGGGGCGCGCGCTAGCAGGGCGTGTCGGCGGCGCGCGCGGGCGGCACGGGCGCGAGCAGCTGGCGCGTCGATGACGTCGAGCTGTACGAGTCGCCGGACGAACGTACCGATGACTGCGAGAGGGGCGTGCCTGGGGGTAGACGTTGTTCAGTACAGTGCCTTTTCATCTTGAGAAAAAAACATCGTTTTCGAATGATGATCCCAGTCGCCCATAACGTAACAAAAAACTCGGAATCTGACACAAACCATTTTGACACGGGTTAGTCGTTTTCGGCTGCCTCCCCATTGACGCGGAGCGCGGAAGTGCAGCGGAACAAGGGAATTGCGATAAAAGCCCGACAAGGCGTCTTGCCTTTAAGCAGCCCCATTGGCTCAAAAATGACAAAGCTTCGTTCTGCTGCCTCGCTCCACGTCAATGTTAGGTCAGAATGTCACAACAAAACCCCCTCCTTCTTTGGATGGTCTATATACACAGTGAGGATCTCATCCAGACGACCAACAGGCGGGGGAATGATGAATACCAATAATACATCGATATTTACACACATATTTTCTCCGCTTTGGTGGAAACCAGTTCTTAGATCTAAAGGAAGTCCTTACCCGGCAGCGAGGTGACATGGTGCGGGAGGGCCCAGCGCTGCGGGGTGCACTCGATGGCCGCGGCGCTCGGCGGCTCCTGCGACACCAATATTTGTATTTACAAGTGTATTCAATTAATTTGTCATACTGTTTCCAACCATTTATTTTCTCTATGACAGTCCGGATGAAATTCATGCGAGTTATGTTTGGGAACAATTTACTTTTTTATAATTTTTAATATACAATGCCATCTATCTTAGTCATAGTCGATAATTTTTATGAATCTATTGATTTGCCAGAAGTTACCGTGAAAATAAACGATTGGGTCAGCATAATCCCCTCACGTATATTTATTTACGTAAGTAATTAGCGGGTCGAAAAAAGGATGGGATTATCTAACAAAGGGCCTTCGTTGCCGTGAATTACTTATATTATTTCTTTACCAAACCTGTTAGATTATATATTTTTTCGCTGACGTAAAAAAACAAAAACTTCAATTTAAATATCGGCAAAAAGTTCTTCATAGTAACACCACTTTTCTTCATGAATTACCATTTTATGAAAAAAAGGAATCTTTCTCGATGCCATTTTCATAAAATGGTATTCAATGAATTGCGACTAAAATATAGCAAATGTTGGGTAAAATTATCGGTCTTACTACTAAAACCACCTACAAGTAAACGCAGAAGTTACTCTAGGGATTTCCACGAGTGGAATTACTTGGTTTACATAAAATGATAGACTTTATAGACATAACTTACGTGTAACAGAGCAGTATAAATGAACTAGCACGCAACAGACAACACAACACAAACACATAAATGAACTTACTCTAATATTAAATGATCAAAGATGAATGCGCTAATTAAACACAACATAAAGCATAATTAACTATACTTTCGTATCCCACAATCTATTATTAATGAAATGAACATTTTATGAACAGGTTCCATTCCTAATTACAAAATATAGATATTTTCAACGTAATAATCTCTGTTCCCACATCTAATCAACAAAGTATTTTTGAGTATCAGGTATTTTTCATAATCCTCCCTCAATTTCAGGCAGGTTGATCACTCCAATGTGAACTTTTGATTCGTTTAATTAGTCTTCTAGACCGTTCGGCTTTCTTTGGAATAACACTGTTCTGAATATCTCCAATATTTAGCCTCTTTGCTATTGAAACCGATTCTGCAAGATTGTATTGAAAACAAAATAACATATAGTGTTATTTTCTGCGAAATGGTTTCAAACGATAGAAAAATATCCAGACAACCATTGTTATTTTCTAATAATTAACATTGTACTTAGTGTAATAATAACCATAATATACAGTAAACGGACAGTTATAGTTCGCGTCTAACTTTTAGAACACTTTCCAATTTTTCCTCTGAAAAAGGTATTGCGCATGCGCGGAACCACTTCTGTCAGAGTTGACTAGAAGATAGACACTAACTAAAAACTAAATATTGCTAACAGCCTCTGATTTTTACCAAAGTAAAAGTATTATAAATAAACAACCAAAGTAAAAGTATTATAAATAAACAACCAAAGTAAAAGTATTATAAATAAACAACCAAAGTAAAATTATTATAAATAAACACAACAGCCATAAACTAAAACTGTCACACCTGACTACAAAAAACACCAACAAAAATGATCTTCCTACATCTGGCATGCCAGCATTCCAAACTCGTTCGATCTAATACAACTGCAAATAAAAAACAAAAAACCAAGATGGCGGTGGGTAAGCCGTGACGTCGCATGATCACTTACGGCGGGCTTGGGCGGCTTGGGCACGGTCAGGATGGTGGTGGTGGTGTCCTCGGGCGTGAAATAGTCCGAGTCCTCCGTCGCCGCCGGGGACTCCGCCTCGCGCGGGGACTGAGCCCCGTCCGCTGGGCGGGCACAAGCCATATACGTTACTGTTCCTAGTAGGCTCGAAGCCGGCCTTAATAGAGCGTGGGTGTTACACCTATTTTGGTAGGTACTTTTGTTATATTGAATTTTTTGAGACCAAGTTTTTTATTCTTAAGATAAGACACAGTGGCTTTCTGCACGAACAAAACTGTTCACGTTCGTTCATACATCTAGTTTTATGATATAGACATTTTCGTACTTATTTTATCTCAAACTAAGAAGAGCTTGACAAGAAGAGAGTCAGGAATTGACAAACATACATACCTAAAAAAACAAATCTATTCTTATAACCCACACACAGAACAAACACATGTTCAGCACATGAATACTCCCAATGCTCGAGAATCAAACCCACCATACCTATTAGACACACGTATTTAAAAAAAAATGTTCATACTGGCTGTTTATTTATTTTTATTTTCATATTTAATCTTTGAATTTAAATCACCTGCTGTTAATATTTTATTTGTTAAGGCATAAATAAATACTCAGTATACTGTAAGGCAGAATGGCTGCATAATATCAATACTGCACTACGATGTCCAAATATTAATCGCCAGTTCTTTTTGCTACCCCAGCAAATAAAAATAGGTAATAATTGTTTTTCTACATATTGTAGCATTGAATTTCGAAATGTATTGGCAAATTATTAGAAAATCAAATTCTTATGAAACGAAGCTCATAAATCTAAATAACCTCAGGAAAAATATTATATGAATAAAGTTGATGGTATGCAAAACATAAATTACGATAATGTTGTTAAACAATATTCCGATGTCGAAAAGAACCAGGCGAATTTCACACAGCTGTCAGGTGAATTTCATCGGGCTCCAGACACCAGTAGAATTCGCACTTGTCACAGTGAAAATAGCTTTCCGAAACAATAGGTGACAGCTTGGTCACCCTCGATTTCTTTTCGTGTTCAATTCGGAACGGGTTGTGATTTTCACGCAGAGTGAAATTCCACTTGTTATGGAACTCACCCTAAATATCAATTACCACAGGTATGCCGAAAAGTGACACTATGTAGTAAATAGTATTTATTAACTCATAACATTTTGCTCAAGAATAATAAATAAAAATAAAAATGAAGTCTACATTACATACATTAATTACTCTGGTCTAAAAGTTAGGTTTCCCTTGTGTTACGGAAACCAGGAAGAACGGATACCACAAACACCTAGACTCAAGAAGTCGAATCCGAGAGCCTCAGGTCTCAAACAGCGCTCGAATAACTCATGCTGAACGGGTTCATCAAAACAATGAAGTACAGTTTTCGTCATCTAAATACGAGTAGAACGCTGGCCAGCCCCCCGATTCAGAACAAAGTTATCGACCGATTCGGTTGACTTTTATTTTTAATTCATTATTAAACTAAAGGCCTTTGGCTCTAACATATTAAAATATTGATGGCTACCGTTAAGCGGATAATTTAATATAGTTAAAACAAACTTATCGAATCGGTAGATAACTTCGTTCTGAATCGGGGGGCAGGCCCCTGACTCCCGAACCAATTTTTTTTGCACTTTAACGCGTTGGAATAGGGTTCATAAATTTCTTGTTTGACATTTCTGCAATCCTTGTCCAATGAAATTCTGTTCAAGAGTCAGGCCCCTGGACCTGCTCAGTAGGCGAATTTAGGAGCAAGTTGTCGGGATATTGTACACTCACAATGCTGCCTGTCGGAGTGGTTGTCCAGCGCCGCGGGCTCCGGCGCCAGGCTCAGCGAGAGCGCGCAGCCCGCGCAGCCCGAGCAGCCCGCGCAGCCGTTGCTGCCGGCCAACTGGAAGCAAACAGTCATTTGAAAATTGCTTGGGGCTGACCGAAAAACTTTTAGTATGTTTACTCATGTACTATTAATTTTATGGCCCAACTTGAGAGCGCAAATCCATTTTAGATAGTGTAATGTAAATAAAAAAACTATACTATTCAACAATCTACATACTTTATAGCATCTTTTGTTAAGAAACCATATTCAAAAAGACAACATTTAATAAAGCTGCTGCAGAAATATTTGGCAGAACGCAGAAGAAATTGGTAGCAAATGATGTCACTCGTTATCGGCATTTCTAGTTGCAAAAATTACCAGAATTTATAAAATTTTGTTCCATTGCTTGGTCAGCAAACTACAACTAATAACTTATCTACTTCTAGCCGTCTTCACACCAAAGCCTATTGAGCTAATCACTAACTTCGGCTGCAAACAAATCGCTATTTTGAAAGCTCATGTTACTATTGGACGTCCAATACCGCATTGCAGCGGATGTGAGTGCCTTGCAGAGGGATGTTGAGGCGGTATCACAGTGGGTAGAGGAAATCGTCTTCCATTTAATGATGGCAAATGTAAGATGATCACTTTCTCGCGGAAGCGTTGCCCAATAAACGCAACCTATATTTAGTTTGACGCTCCACTGGAAAGAATTGGTGAAGTACGCGACTTAGGCTTAACTTTATACTCCAAATAGGATTTCCACAAACCCATGACAACAATATGTAAGGCGGCGAATAGGCTTCTTAGTTTTGTTTTGAAAACTGCTGGTGAGTTTGGAGACGCAATGGTGTATATAATGCCTACGTTCGGAGCAAGCTGGAATATGGTGCCATCATCTAGGATCCCTATGAAAGCAAATGTTAGAAAAAGTCCAACGGAAATATTCGCGCTGGCTGTACAAAAAATGCTGTAATTTTTGCTCTTATTTGTACCTTCCAAATTTGTTTCGGGAATGGTAGACTTGGAAACACTCGAGCTACGGCGATTACCGCTGGCGGTGAAACATTATTTGGCTGGGTTGCATAATGAAATGGACTGTCCAGAAATCCTGGGAAGAGTTGGAGTTATGGTTCCCGGGCGTATTCCGCGGGATGCAATGGGCATCGCTGCGCCGCGTCGCCGGCCGCGGCTCCTGCTCCGGCCAGCCACTCGCGTTCTGTGCTTGATTGGGGACATAATTGCTCAGCACGATCACATTGACATATTTGCTGACCGTTTGGGACATCTTTACAGTGCATTTTATATAATTTTGTGTAAATAATTTATTAATTTATATTTTGTGACATTGAATTGATTTGATTTGATTTTTGAATAATTTCTTGACATTTAAACTGAATTATATTGTATTGTTATTGTTTTGTGATTTTATTGTAACTGCATTTTAATTTAACTTGTTGGCATGTTGGACCTGTTCTGTGAGCCTTCAAGCAACCTTTTTTAAAATAAATAAATAAAATAAATTGCATCGCCATTAGCTGCCAAACTGTCAAAATGCGAGCGACTTTCAATCGAGTCGCGTTGCGAGTTAGAAATTGAAGGGGCTAATAGGTCTACATACCCCATTACTCTGCGGCGGCGTGAGCAACGGCGACAGTCGCTCGGCATCGCTGTCGGGCTCGGCCTCGGGCTCCGCGGGCGAGCTGAGCGGCTCCGCGCGCGCCGAGCCGAGCGCCGAGCCGCGCACCGAGCCTTCGTCGTCGGAGTTAGACACTGAGTGCGTTGAACTGCTCTCGCGAGGATAGTTCAGGCTTTGGGATGACTGGAATATAATGTTACAAACATGTAAACGTGTTAGAGCAACTAGTTACTAACCAGCAACCGTGTATACCAGAATGCGTAATCCATACGGAAAGTATAGCACAGGCGTATTTTTTGATTGAAAACTGAAGTATGATGCTTAAAAAGTAACTCATTGAAATGAACATGATAGGTAGTTGAGAGAGTAGACAAGTTTCAAAAAAGGATTTGTATGAAAAAGTTTTTGTAACTTTTTTTAATGGTCTTCTAAACTCAGGAAAATACAGTATTTCTAACTTTTTCAATTTCAGTTTTTTTTTGTAGTGTATGGATATTAAAACTTCAAAATGAACTAAACCTCAAAAGAACGCGCCACAGTGACCGAAAAAGAGACTCAACCGAGAAATTTTCAGAATTCGAAAAAAATATCATGTCTCGAAAATTACAAACATTAGGTATTTTTTGATAACCCTGAGTGCGACCCTGATGCACTCTAAAAAAAACACTAAGATTTTGGACCCTGTATTATAATAATCGCAACTCTGTCCGTTACCAACGCTGTTACCTTGGATATGTCAATGGTGCCGTTGAGCGGCGTGTGGTTGTGCGCGTAGAGCAGCGGCGAGTGCGCCTTCTCCGAGCCCTCCTCGCGCGCCAGCAGCACCGACATGCGGAACTGACACACAGACACCAATTAATTAATTAATATCTCGGAAAATTACCATAACCTGTAGGCAACGGAAACTGATCCTGAAATTATCTACTTTAATATTATAGAGAGCAATGATTTGTTTGTTGTTTTTTCTTAGTTAAGGGTAAATTTATTTTAAAAACTCTTTCACTCATACACATTTTTGACGACACGATTGGCGTAGTGTGCTGTAGCACGGTTTATCGCCTCGATTTCCGTAGTGTCCCGGGTTCGATTCCCGGTCGGGTCAATTCAGGAAACGATCTTTTCTGAATTGACTCGGGTCTGGGTGTGCTGGGAGACGCCCCTAGCTTATTTCCTTGTGTGGTACCTCGTGACACAGGGATTTAATAATCCCTACTTCGAGACCATTACAAGAGGTGTGTTGTCTGGCGCAAAAAAAAAAAAAAAAAAACAGCATTATTATCATCATCATCATCATCATCATCCGTGCGGTCTATCCCGGTTGTGAACCCACACCAGTGTGTGGGGTCCCAGTGTCCGCCTTTCTTATTTTCTTGGCCCACTTTGCATGGTCTTGTGCATCCTCAGTGGTGAGTCTATTGGCACGCAAGTCATTCTTGACGACGTCGAGCCACCGCTTCTTGGGTCGACCTCTTCTGCGGAGGCGGCATGGCCAGACATTTGTTGCTCACGTAGTTGGCCAATCTCCGTGAGACATAACCATACCAACGAAGGCGGCACTCCTGTAGTTTGTCTGCGATGTCACGAACACGAAGGCAGCCCCGGATGTGGGTGTTCCGCACGTGATCTTTGCGTGAGACTCCACACATTCACCGCAGCATCTTCATTCCCGTGTCGCTCTAGTTACGGCCATGTTTCACTGCCATATAGAAGGACAGGCCTAATGATGGTTTTATAGACCTGCATCCTTCAGCTTGATCGGCATTTTAGGGTCACAAATGTCACCAGTCACCTCACGCCATTTGGCCCAAGCCGCGGAAATTCGGGCACTGATGTCGCTGTCGATGTCCCCGAGCGTGCATAACATAGATCCCAGGTATTTCACACGGTCCGTGCGCTCGACCACGTCATCGCTTATGCGGACGGACTTTGGATTTGTGGTGTTGCAGGCCATGTCTTCGCCACATTAAGTTTCAGACCGCCGTTTTCAAGTGAATTCTTCCACTTATTCACCCGTTGTACCAGCCGTCCCCTGTCCGAATCTGCTAGCGCAATATCATCAGCATACGTGAGCAACCAGGGTGGGTGCTCGTGGTGGTCTCGGATTCTGTTTGACAGAACGTCTAATATTACGCTGAACAGAAACGGGCTAAGCACGGAACCTTGGTGTACTCCAACGGTGATAGGGAAGGGAAGCGTGTCACCGTTGTCAGTTCTAACTATGGAACTGGAATCGTGGTACATGTCCCGGATAATGACAATAGAGACCTCGGGAACGGCCTTGGACTGCAGCGCCCAGCCGATCACGAGGGACACAGTCGAAGGCCTTCTGCATGTCTAAGAAAAGGAGATGCCGAGGTGTATTCTTCAGTCTGTATCCCTCCACGAGCGTTCTAAAGGCAAATACGGGGTCCATGGACCCGCAACCCGGTCGAAACTCCGAGATGGTACACTCCTGTCGAATCCGAAAGTCCTTAATGCGCTGGAGGAGCTTCATGGTGTGGGACATCACCTTTATGCCGCGATAATTGCTGCACTCCTGCACCGAGCCCTTGCCTTTGCTGACCGGCGCAATAATGCTCAGTCTCCATTGGTCAGGTATCTTCCCGGTGAGGAGAATGCGGTTGAAAGGGTAGGTAAGTATGCCCACACCACGAGAGCCCATCGATTTCCACGCTTCGATAGGGACTCAAAGCAAAGAACGAAAAAAATGTTGGCTACATAAATGTTGGTATATTCGTACAGGATTTCGTTAAATGCTAAGATTGTTTGGCAGTGGTCATCTTATGGCTGTTAATATAATAATAACAAGTACTAATGAAACCAAAATATGACACTTAGACAAGAAACATACCTCCGACGTGACAGTTGGCGCCACAGATCTGTCCCTCACATTCTTCACGTCGTCCTTCGAGGCGCTCTTGGCCTTCCTGCTGCTGCTGCTGCCGATGCTGGTGGAAGAACTGCGCTCCAGGTTGCAGCGGTTCAGGATCTCAGCTGCCTGCTCCAAAATGATAGGATAGGCACTTAGACGCATGATTGTAATCTTTGATTGGCGAGTGTAGTTGGCATTATCTCGACCTGCGTTAGCCACTAAGGTGAAGGTGACCTAAACACTATTTATAATCAGCAAATTGTAAACCAAAAATGAGACGTTTACCGGCCAAGTTTGTTTCGCCATCAGAACTCACCTAATGGATGACCAGGTCGTCATTAATGTATTTATCCACATAAAACCTAGTTTATCCCCACACTGAATATTGGATACAAATAGGATTATTAGACCGCTTTCACATTAGGTCGTCAACAGCGCGGCAGTAGCGGGTGCACTACAAAACCATTATCGTTACATTACAAAAACTGCTGCCCCGCGTCTTGAATTAGTGCGGCGCACTCCACGCAATAATGATTTTTGCCTCAATTTGAAGGGGTCCTAGACTCTCAATTTGCATCGATTAAAGCTATAGCTCAACGTGTTGTTAGAATTAAGACTTCAAAATTAACTTGATTTTTATTATTAGCGAACTTAAGTCACAAATCATTCAACAAGGTAGGTGGTGGCATGAGCTCTTTCACTATTAAGTTTCAAAAGGAATAAGGCGCCGGCGGTTCGCGACAGGAGACTGCGTCCGGTACTTCTACTTTTGGCTTTGTATGGGGTGTCTCGCGTCTGTCTTCGGTATCGGTCGACCGCCACCTTAAGATGACACAGCACGGTCGAGAGAATTGAAAAATAGGTATTTGTAAAATCTATTGCTGTCTTTTGAAAACCTTGAGCTCCCTGCAGAGTGCGATAGAGACAACTGCTAATCCGACCGAAATTACCTATCAAAAGTACACAAAATCGACGCTTCGTAGTCCGCTGATCTATTTTTGAAAACTTGACCGAAAGAATATTTTTTTTTAGTAAAAATTAGAAAAAGTCTTCGGCCGTGTTCCTATGTTTTCTTTTTTATATAATCTAATCAAATTAGTTTTATGGATGTTTGAGCGGAAAATCTGAACATTTTAGATTTTCGATAAAATCAGTTTATCAAAAAAAGAAGAACATAGGGACATGCTAATAGTGGTCATAGATGTTTTGGGTAAAAGAGATTCCTATACTAGCAATACCCAGGGAGGAAACAGGGGACTACGTTTGTATGGAAAAACGGCGCTTCTGTAACTCTTAAACGTTAATTACCATTTTTTAAACAGAAATTGTCTAATTTGACAATAGCATTACCTGCGAGGCGGTGTCAGTGTCGGGGCTGGCGATGGCGGGCGCGGGGCGCGGCGCGGGGGGCGCGCGCGGGGGGTGCGCGCCGTTCAGCGCCTCCAGCAGCGACACCGGCTCGTAGCCCGCCGGGATATTCTCCATGCTGCCCTGTAGTGGAAAGGAATTGGTTAACTGGGATTATGATGGTGTAGAGGGTTTTTATAACTGTGCACCTCGATTTGTCAAAATCGTTAGGTTGGCAGCATTGAATTTAACCCGCCCGCTAACTTCCTCACTACTCCGCTCACACCCGACAGCGCGTCAGTGGAGTAGTGAGGAAGTATGAGGGCGGGTGGAATTCAATGCTGCCAACCTAACGATTTTGACAACTCGAGGTGCACAGTTATAAAAAACGGGTTCTAGTAACAAGTGTCGCACTCACCAAGGGCGGGCTGGCGACGGCGGGCAGGATCCCAGAGTTGGGCGTCACCCGCTGCAGGGCGCGGATCTGCAGCAGCGCGCGGAAGGGCGCGCGGCAGATGGGGCAGTTGTTGGCCTGGTAGCGCAGCGAGTCGGCGCACGAGTTGCACAGGCAGAGGTGCCGGCACGGCAGGATCAGCGTGTCGCGCACATCGCACATACAGATCACGCACTCGGAGCCGCCGTCTTCGGTCTCCTCGTCTGATGTTGGCTAAAATAAGGTTTTATAGGTACGCTTTTTAGTATTTTAATTTATAAATGAATGCTGCTGTTAACAGGGTGCAGGGTTTGAAATATACCGGAATTTAAGGTGAGTTCAGGAAGCTCTCTCACCCTAAAACTTAACAAAATGCATGCCGTAGCGTGGCACACAATAGATTTCTGTTAAAGCAGGTTTGTAATACACATAGACCAGGGATTGTAACCGGTTTAAAAAAATACAGTTTTACGTAATAAGGTTCCGAACGGTTCTTTGCATAGTATTTTGTTCGGAACGCGAACGAAACGGGAACATTTTATGAGAACGGAAAAAAACGAATATTCCACAAGGAACAGAGGCTCGTGGCGTGACAGCAAAAAATCATACACGGCGACACTTTTTATTTATCTGACAATTAAAATTTTCATGGCAATAGATCTATTCGTTAAATGATACAAGTTGATGACGAAATATAAATGTTGCAGACAAAAAAATAATTCCCTTATTATTGCATCAATGTTCTTAAGTTCAAACTTTGACGACACGACCCGTGACTAAAGCCAAGTACTCATTAGCGAACTGTAACCGTAACTTGCGTGATACAGTAACGAGGTCCTAGTGTGTACGCGTGTAACAGCTTAAGCTTAGGACGTCGTCCGAACGCTTTCACCGAGCGTACTCAATTCTGTAACCAAACAGTTACAGTAACGTGTTAGTCTGAATGTGAAGGCTACATGCACTGCGAGCTGCCGACCGCCCTTTGATTCGCGGCAAAAACCGACAATCGTCGGCTCGCTGTGAGTGGCTCGTGTAGCGCTCGTTCCAGCCTTGCGAACCACGTACACACTACGTTTTTGGTGACAGTAAGTGCAACGATATGGTTACAGCAATGAGTAAAATTGCACTCCCACTCTTTAGGTTACAAAAAGTTTTAGGATCCTTTATGGGGCAAGGTATACATTATTACAACAAAATTCGAAAAACCATTTGTGAGTTACATTTACATAGATTCAAAAATCACATCAAAACAGCTCTATTAAAAAAGGGCTACAAAAGACTACCTTATAGATAAAATGTCCTATTAAGTGTTACCAGTTTAGAAATTCCCTAACATAGGAATGAAGCATTAGATAGAACATTTCAAAGTTAACACAAATTAAATATCAATATTAGAATTTGCACTATTACCTGGTTGCAATGTTATACGAAAGTGATAATTCCACTCCAACAAAACAAAACCATAGCAAGACTACTTGAACAAGATAAATGTAATGAACGAAAATAAATAAAAACGAAATCAGTAAGCTGTACAAGCACGATTGTTTAGACCAGATAAAAGAAGTACCTAATATGATGTCCGAACTGAAGCGCCATCTTTATACGTTTTCTCGGCCGAGCCCATTGGACGACACACCACTGAGTTACAGAGCGCCATCTATTGCTAGGTTTCCACTAAATAAACTCCATTCTGAGATGGTGACATTACTTTTATATTTCTTGCCCTAGTGGAGTTATCAATATACCATTATCCTGCCATTTTATTATTATAAATAAAATCATTTATGATGAAACTTGTTAGATTACGTAATTAATGTTGAACATAAAATATGTGTTAATATAAACAAAAATATCGCAGAATGTTGACCCTACCCTAGATAGGTAATTAAATTAATGTAAAAATTAGGCGAAAATTACAAAGATTATGACAGGATTATACTAAATTGATTTTAATAACATTGCTTGTCCCAACTTTGTAAATATAAAAATACGCGATTGTAAGTATGGTAGCTATATCTTAAATACCATACGATTAATACTTTTAATTTTGTACATAATATACGGGATACTAATGTACCCAGAACTAAACAAAATTTGTTGTATGTAAATTATACGTTTTTTTTTCAAATATGTCTAAGACTGTACCCTACTTATCATTTGTTGAAAATGATAAGTGACATTTAATATGTAAAAATAAATAAAAACGGTAATAAAATGTGTTGTCTCATTTATATTTTCTAGTTAAAAGAGTGAGAAAATGGCGAATGACTAGTAAAACTTCTGCCAATTATTCAAATAAGTCTTGAATAATCACATTAAACGTGCTATTTGTCGTGAGATAATTTTTTCGATTGTTTTTCATTTACAGAAATCTGTAAATTTTCGGAGACGCCGTCAAATCAGACACGTGGAGAATCTTGAGTGGCGCCATTGACCACAGTTAGGTGGCGCTGTTGCGCTAGCCACGATGCTATTATGGAGTGCGTTACTTCAGCGGGAAAGTAGCTTCTAGAGTGATTTGAGTGGAACGTAAAATTAGTGAGATATATGCTGTGGATGTGCGCGGCATAAAAAATTTGTGGGCGTTGTGGTTTTGGAAAAAAATGAAAAAAACGATTCCTGCTGCAGTAACGTTGTTCTAGCAGGAAAATTCTAAACGAATGATCGAAGAGAAAAATGTTGTACATTGGCAGATAGCTTACTTCTGGGGAAACATGTGGGATTAAAAAGCTCTATTTTGTTTTTTAAGTTTTTATTTTTATTTTTATAGTAGTATAGTAATTTATTTTATTATGAATAATTTAGTTATTTTTTTAGAATGGGAATTAATTTCTTTTAATTCTATATTGTAACAGATGTTTTATTGTGATAGTTAATAGGTACCTAGTATGTACTGACTAACAATTTTTATTTTTGAATTGTTTAAATGAAATTTTTGTTTTATATTCTTTTATGGTTGGTTTTTTTCTCTTTGTTTTATATTCTTTTAGGTTTTATTGTATCAAAATGACACACTGCTTGTACTTTACTAACGCCTATTGTAAACCCAAAACAAGTTTAAAAGAGTAACTGCTGAGTTTCTCGCCGGGTCTTCGCAGCAAGAAACCACTCCGACGCGGTGGTAGAGTCGCATTATGTCTGTATACTGTTTATTTACATATCCATATTATTATGGTATTTATGTCTAATATTTCGTATATTTTGCTGTAAATTTGACGATTTGAAAGTACTGATACAGTCTATTTGAATAAAGTTATTTGAGTTTGAGTACCTGTAATCGTTGGCTCGCTGCGAGCCGCACGCGTACTGCTCGCAGCAGGTTTGCAAATCACATACACACTATGTTTTTTGGTAACATTACATGCAACAGCTACCATTACGGCTAGCTAATGAGTACCCAGCTTAAACTGCGTGGCTGTGAATTAATAATCCTAGTTTCATATTGATCCTATTAAAAACAAAAACTGGCTAAAAAGGGTTAAAACTATATAACCGGTTAGATTTACATTTATGTATGTATGAAAATTATTTTGTACTGGCTGAATTATAACCTACCTTGGAATCAAGATTCTTGTTCTCAATACCATAAATTTCTTGTAGCAGGTAGCATAGACCATCCACAAATAACTTCTGTTTCAGTGCCTTTAGTACATAAGTTCCATCAGTATGTTTCTCCACTATAGCTATTGTTGTGTGTGATTGACGAATTTCTATTCAAACAAAAACAAAATAATTTTATTAAAATTGCTGTTTCTTACTATTACTAATTGGTTATTTTCAAAACTAGGGATAGATACTTGCCTTCTTGTCCTTCATCAACAACACAGTAGATGGCTATAGGCAGAATTTCCCGGTCAGCATTGTATGAGAGATCCTCCTCAGGATGTTTGGATGGATCAAACACGTGTGATATTTGGCAAAACTGCTGGTTGGCACCTTTTTTGTAGTGATATGTTTGTGATGTCATTGTCGGGTCACGAGGGTAGTATCTAAAGAAGTCAATTTTAAGTAAAATAAATGCAAAATTATCTACAAATAATTAAAGTTTACTAAAACAATAGTAATATTTTCTCTTAGCAAATAACTGATTTTAATTTTATACATTATTGAGCAAGAATTTTAGTAACTAAAAGTAAATAAAAGTTATTTCATTTAGTGCCGATTTTTCAATCCTCAGATAATGAAATTTATCTGTAGAATAAAGTTTATTCGATGGATAAGAAGATTTTTAATTTTTCTATGGTCAGATAGATGTTATCTGTTGAATAAAGCCGCTAACTGAGGAAAAAAGTTATCTGCTTCTTGAGTGGCTGGATAAGATTCATCTGTGCGTTTTCTTTGATATTTTGAGGTTATGTGGTGTGTCATTTGAGAATATTTTCGTTTTAGGAGTTTTGGAGTGATTATATAATCACAAACTTTTTTCCACAAGAAGACAGCAAGAAAAGCTGAGGTTATTTTTCTTATCCATCTTAACATCAACTTTTGTCTTGTTTCATTCTAACATTGCAATGATTGTAAAGTGCATCTCGCTTGTGGATAATCAGTGTGAAGTTAGCGATAGAAGTACATAGACAAACGATAGATAGCAATTTTTGGGATAAAAGACAAATGAAAAATTTAAAATATCTATTCGCTTGGTAAACAGCCAGTTAATTTTATACTTCAGTTAGCTATCTAGAGAATAAACTAAGAATTAAAAATCGGGCCTTAGATCAAATCTGTACATGAAATCAGCACTTACACAACACCAGCTGGAGTGACCTCTTCAGTGCAGAAGTAGAAAACAGTGATGGAACATCTTGCATCACAGTCAAATGTAAACTCAATATTGTAATAGGTTCCCTTGCCATTGTTGTCCACAGACTTCAGCACTCCATCCCCTATTTTATTTGTATCTGCTATCTTACCCACAGGCTCAGGACATCGTACAAACCTGAGAGACTCTTTGCGGATATTCACCAGACTTTTCAGAGTTTTTGTAGGTTCATTTGACTGGGGTGGAGGGTATGGGAACTAAAAATAAATGGCTTATCTTTAATACCTTGCATTATTCTACTTTACTTGACTTTTAAAAGCACCTCACAATGAACTACTAAACAATAGTATCATTTGTGGCTCTGCACTAGCTCACAACATATTTTAATCAGTAAAATAAAAAAGAAGCATTAAAATCCTTAAAATGCATGCTTACAGGAGTTGGTCTGCTACCAAGAAAGTTCAAATCCGCATTCTCTCCAAACAAATAGGCCTCTGGCTGGGGAGTATCGAACCTTTCACCTCCCATGATGAAGTGACTCCCAAAATAATTACCTATGGATAAACATTTAGCTAATTTGAATTATTTTTCTCGAGGCTCAATCAAAGATCATGAGAATCAAATTGTCTTGTACAACATTACCCATAAGAGGAAAATAGATACAAAGCATAGAGTAACTTAAGTACAAACCTGATCTAGGAGGGTACTTATAAGCATGATTTGAGACGACATCTGCCTCCTCAACTCCTGCATTTTGCCTACTGGTTAAAGCACCCATTACTACTAAATATAATTATTCCGAGAAATGTACATTCGATTTCAATTTAAGTATTTTATTTCCAAAAATAAAAATATTTTGATACAATCTCCTCCGAGATAACTTTTGACAGTACTTGACACTACAAATAATGACACTTGACATTCAGCTGCATTCCAAAACAAAACTGTACCAGCCCCTTTTATTCTCTAACTACCAACGCAATTCGATTGCTAGTCGCTCGCAATTTGACAGTAATCGTTCGACGTTAAATAACAATACTCTCATTCAAAATCGCTTTTTTCTTGTGCTCTCGATGCGAAGTTAAAAATAGCTCAGCGGACGGCCGCGAGGGCTATTCACTAACTTCAACAAGTTAAACCTACATCGGCGATTATTGCTATTTGCCGTCAAATTGGGTGTGGGAACAATTTTTTTTAGAATACCTTTCACTGTTTTATGCAACTTGAAACGTTAAAATTTTAGGTTGTAGGAGGGAAAAGAAAGCTATACTAAATTTGTACAAGTTGTTTAATTAATTAATAGGAATAAAGTCTCTAAGTTCTGGGCAGGGTTCTCACACACTTATTTAGTTCCAACACTATCACCATAACTACTACTGCCCTGGCAAGAAGCGGTGATCCTGGCTCGGAGTCTCGGTCAGCAAGTAGGAGGGAACGTCGTGTTGTAGCCGGGCTACGGCGAGGTAGGTCACGAAATCCAACGGCAGAGAGGCACGAATCTCCTGGTGGTACTAGAACCCTGGAACATCATTCCAGACATTTCAACAACTGACAGATTTCAGACTTGACTGCCACATCTAATTGCGTCCTAATCCTAAGGTTTTCTACGAATTTCTAAGCTCAGGCATAGAGTGCCGTGTCGTGCTGACTTCGGTAACGTTCGGTCGTGTGTCACGCGCATCTACCGAGAGCAGTGTTATTCCGCAATAGCGTCGAAAATAGTGAAATGCCCGAACTGCAATATAGTTATAAACGAAGTGTTAGCATTTGTGTGCAATAAAGTTGATGTGATGGATGAACCTAGTATTGTCCAAATATGCACTAGTGCTTTCTCGGAAAGTGACATTCTGAACGCTAAGAATCTGTTATAGGATTCTTTAACGAGCTTAAAGCGGAAGAAAATTAGAAAAAGGCAAGGAAAGGCGCGGCGAGACATAGAAGATATCATCTGTGTAATAAAAGAGACGGATCCTGAGGAAATTCCTGTCTTTGTCGCTCGCGAGCTACACAAATTACCTCCGGTATTATTCGATCACGTCGATGTAACGCGACTGCTTAAAGATATTGTGAAAATTCAGTGTGAAGTAAACGAGATAAAAGACCAGTATGTATCAAATAGCCAGCTTGAAGAGATTAAAAAAGATCTAGATTTTCTGAAGAAAACATCGGCTGTGAAGAGTTTCTCTGGCAATGTAAACACTAGACGAGGCGCCTACTTATTAGACAGTTATTCGTATGACAGTGGACCTATGGGGCTACATCCTATACAAGGTGATAACATGCCTTCTCCTGAACACCTTTCACCCCAGCAGGACTCGCTGGACTTTCCGCCCAGTGCAGACACCAATAATTTATCGGAGGGTAGCAAAATACAAGAATCGACGGTTCAAATACATACGGTTAGTGTAACAGCTGAGCGAGAACAAGTTAAACGAGCGAGCGGCACTAAGGCGATGACTCACGCGCCACCGAGCTCGGCGGCTGCACCTGTGAGCGATCATACGGACGCTAAGGCCGGCCGAACCTCCGTACCTACGAAACAATCACTAGCTGATATTGCGCGCAGTGGAGTATGGAAGAATTCAGCTCCTGATGAAAAGTGGATCACGGTACAGAGGAAGAGACTACGAAACCGATTCATAAGCAAACAGGGCAAGGCAATTGAGACAGATTCTAATTTTAAAGCAGCAGACATTCAAGTCCCATTATACATTTACAACGTTTCCAAAGAGGTTACCGCGGATGACATGGAGAATTACATAAAGAAAAAGTCGAATGTATCGGTTACGTTTGAAAAAATGAATATGAAGTCTACGAGATAATATGATGCTTATAAGGTTTTTGTACCCAAACGGAATATTGATACATTTCTAAAAGATGATTTTTGGCCAGAAGGGATAGCGTTTCGCCGTTTTGTAAACATGAAAAAGAAAGATGGCGAGAAAATCTCGCCAAACAGCGGTAAAACCTTTGAGAAAATAAAATAAAACAAAATGAAGAATACGAATAAGACTAGTCAATTTATAAGCTATAACTGTAAAAACGTGAAATCTTCAGTAAATGAAATTAGAAAGTTGTGTGAACAAGCAGATATAGTGTGTTTGCAGGAAACATGGCTGTTACCATATGAGATCCCTTTCTTAGGAGAAATTCACCCCGACTTCGATTATACTGGATCGTCAGCGGTGGACCTTACGTCAGGCGTGCTGCGCGGGCGACCGCACGGTGGAGTGGCTATCCTGTGGCGTAAATCACTGTTTCGCAACGTGTCTACAATTACGTCGGGTAACAATCGCATCGTTGCGATAAAAGTGTCAATAGGTGATAGTGACTTTGTGGTTTGTAGCATTTATATGCCTACCGATTGTTCTGAAAATTTGCCAGTGTTTACGAGATGTCTAGGTTCTTTAAGTGCAATCGTGGAAAGTAGTGAAACGGAATGTGTTTACCTACTTGGTGACTTTAATGCTCACTACCCGGATTCTTTCGGTAAGGAGATGTTATCTTTTTGTGTTGAACAAAAATGGTCTTATGCGGATTATGAGTATCTCGGCATTGACTCAGATAATTTTACTTTCATCAGTGAGGCGCATAATTGTAAGCGTTGGCTAGATCACTGCCTCGTTACAAATTCAGCCTTGAGTTCAATAACAAACGTACGCATAGATTATAGTGTCTATTCCTCCGATCATTTTCCAATATTTGTTGAGAGCAATTTAGATGTAATAAGACCAAAATTAAGGGCTGTAAAGGGAATCTGTGATAAAGTATTGTGGGGTAATAGGGATGTAACTCAAATTGAACAATATAAAAAGTTGTGTAATGAACTACTGCGAGAGATTGATTTTCCTTGTGAATTAAGGCGCTGTGCCGATCATTTGTGTGATAATAACGAACATAAAGAGGTTTTAGATAAATTATATTTGGAAATAATTCATGTCTTAACAGGGGCCGCGAGTTTGACTCATAAGGCTGGTTGTAAGCGTAAAAAGAAAGTGGCAGGTTGGAACTTTCATGTCAGTAAAGCACACAGGGAGGCTCGTCGTTGTTTTGACTTGTGGCTTCTGTATGGCAAGCCGTTATCGGGACAGATTTATGATTTAATGTATAACTCTAGAAAAATCTTTAAGTCAAAACTCAAATGGTGCGTTAAAAACGAAAATCAAATTAAAATGAACATTATAGCCAGCCATTTTAAAAATAAAGATTTTGAAACATTTTGGAAAAGCACCCAATTAGGTTCAAAGTCTAGTCTTCCGGTTAGTGTAGATGGTGTCAATGACCCCAAGGAAATAGCAAATCTTTTTAGCAGCCTTTTTAGAGTGCAGGCAGTGCCTACTCCGGGCCAGGCGATGTATGCGGGGGAGGGGGGAGTGCTCGATGCTGTGCCACAGACAGATCAGCCGTTGGCTTATTTCTCGGCTCGCGACGTGCGAAATATAATAAAAAAGAGCAAGCGCGGTAAGTCACCTGGTCATGACGGGCTCAGCATCGAGCATTTCCAACACGCCGGAGATCACCTTCCGCGTGTTCTTAGCATGTTGTTTAATCTAAGTATCAGACATGCCTATATGCCCACCGATTTAATAAAAACTGTAGTGGTTCCTATAATAAAAAACAAGACAGGCGATGTATCTGATAGCAATAATTATAGACCCATATCATTGGCCACAGTTACAGCTAAGGTGCTTGACGGTCTCCTTGAGAAACAATTAAATACATATTTACACCTCAACGATGCTCAGTTCGGCTTTAGAGCCGGACTTTCTACAGAGAGTGCCATTTTTTCTCTCAAGGAGACAGTCAGGTACTACACACAAAGGAAGACTCGAGTATACGGGTGCTTTCTCGACCTATCAAAGGCCTTTGATATGGTTTCCTATCGGATATTATGGGCCAAACTGGGCGCGACGGGGATGCCTCGGGAGCTCGTTAACGTATTTAGGTATTGGTACGAACATCAGGACAACTATGTGAAGTGGGCAGGGGAACTATCCGATGTGTATCGCCTGGAGTGTGGAGTTAGGCAGGGGGGGTTAACATCTCAAAAACTGTTCTGTCTCCATATAAACGGGTTGATCGACGAGCTTAGCAGTATGCACGTGGGTTGCTCTGTAGATGGGCAAATGGTCAACAATATAAGCTACGCAGACGATATGGCGCTTCTGAGTCCGTCGGTCAACTCGTTGAGGAGGATGCTGCGCGTCTGCGAACAATACGTCTCTAATCATGGGCTAAGATACAACTGTAAAAAAAGCGAAGTCGTAGTGTTTGGGGCGCGTGGGTTATCTTCAAGTCACGTACCACCAATTAGGCTGAATGGAGAGGCATTGAACATTGTGCCTGTGTTTAAATACTTGGGTCACGTGATCACTGATGACGTGAGGGACGATTGTGACATAGACAGGGAGCGTAGGGCGCTGGCAGTGCGAGGAAATATGCTGGCCCGCAGGTTCGCGGACTGTACAGGTGAGGTTAAAATATCACTGTTTAAGTCTTTCTGTCAATCCCTTTACACGAGCGGCTTGTGGGTAAGTTATACACAAAAATCATACAGCGCCCTGCGTGTATTGTATAATAATATGTTCCGGGTCCTCTTGGGACTACCGAGATTCTGCAGTGCGTCTGGCATGTTCGCCGACGCCCATGTAGACGACTTCCATGCAGTGGCTAGGAAGAAAATCCTGTCCATTAAAAACAGAATGGTCGGTAGTCCCAACAGGATTCTAAGGGTACTGGCGGGGAGGTGGGACAGTGCATTACTACGGCACTGGATCACTGCACTCATAAACCCGAACCCTATTTATTATGTTAATTAAATGTGTTGTCTGGTTGTATCTAATTTATCCGAATTTGTCTTGTTACTAACCTAGTTGTAAGCTATATTGTTACTAACCAAATGGACCATATTATGATGTCTGAATAAATAAATTATTATTATAGAAGTAGCATTACTAAGCAGTTTTCAAGATGAGGCAGTCCAGGCACATTTAGCAGGATAAAGGGGTTTTGTATACCTTAAACATTATAGGTAGGTACACTTACAAAATCTCTGATCCTTATTTATATTCGTAACTAAGCACAATGATTTGTTTCTAATTACAACTTCTATTTACTTATTTACAATTTTACTTATGAATTATGAGGAAACTATAATTAGCAGGATTCAAGTAAATGTAGACAAAGCCACAACAATTTAATAAGAAGGTAGGTAAGTATGAACCACAGATTACTATATTAGTAGCTTGAACTAGTCACACAATTTATCAGCTAAAGAAAAGTAATAAAAGTCTTACAACACTTACCCAGTCTGGGGATCAAATATACACACAAGAATAACTTCACGTATTTAACTTTATTATAAGGATATTCAATAATGGTATTGACCTAACGTCATCACAAGAGAGTAGGTATAGCGAGTTATTTACTTGCAACCGTTCGGAGTCGAATCGTGCCGGCGCGGGAGTGGTGACGCGTTTAGCCCGCGGTACTTAACCTGTCTGGTGCGGCCGCGTATGTTACAGTCAAATAAACTAGTAGGCCTTTTTAGGTGAGGTGTTACAAACTAATTTGAATATTTTGTTGATCTAGCAGAATTTCCCAAAGTAGTCCCAGGTGGACCCCAAGAGGTCCACGCACGGAACACTAGGTATATGTTGGCGTCACATTTTTGTCGAGTCTTGGGAATATGGTGGAAATGTAGCTAGTAGGGGGTCCATCGGAACCAGCAAAATTTTACAGGGGTCTAGTTATACGTTTGATTTTTCATAATTTAACTGTAATGAAAATAGAAGATGAAAAGTATTGCATGGTGTAGATCACTGCTCATAAGTAACCAATAACTATGTTGGATATATTTTAAAGTAAAAACAGTAAAATGAAAAGTAAATTTTTGACCACACATAAAAGCATACATAAATGATGACCAGGAATTTATAAGACATAAAATTATAAGGTACCACTGGGCTATTCACTAACCTCGATCGCAAGAACATCGTGATTTTGACAGTGATTATTGCTATTTGACGTCGAATACAGCATCGTCATTGGCTGGCAAGCGGTCAAAATACAAGCAACTAGCAATCGCCTGGAGTTGCTTGTTAGAGAATAAGGGGGCAGGTTGCGTCACGTAAAAAGCGCCCAGCTAGGCTATTCATTAACTTCGATCGCAAGAAAAGCGTGATTTGTTTTTGACGTCGAATATTGTCATTGGCTGACAAGCTGTCAATATGCGAGCAACTAGCATTCGACTGGAGTTACGTAGTTGGAGAATAAGGGGGCTGGAACTGGAACTGCTGAAAGACAGGGAGTCCAAGGAGGGGATGTGTTTGCGCATGGGTCGACTAACGAACCAATGGCGCATGCAAAGGCCGGTGCCCTTGCGCCGGTTGCACCATTGGTTCGTTTGTGCGCGCGGACTTACCTCCCCCTTCTCACTTCGTACCACCAACTATATCCATAAATCGTCTTGTGCGCAGGATGAGCCCCAGAAGTGCCCAGAACGCTTTTCACGTGACGCGACCTGTAATACAGAAACAGAATGAAAATAGGCCTCAATGTAGAGCCACTTAGTATAGATCCCTGTCTCAGCATTTTCCAGTGCACCTATAAAGCTACAAAGCACTGGTGTTCTGAAAGTATGAGTAAAGAAGATTTGTTTTAAGCATAAAAATATATAGAACTATAGTAATACATAGAAATATAGTGAAAATCGACGGCAGATGTCGCCGGCAGACGTCGACACGTCGATAGTAGAGGTCGACGGCATCTGCCGTCCCGTGTGTAAGAACTCTTACCCGAGTTTACCGGCATTTATTATGGCATTCTTTCACAACTTTTTCTTTTTTCACAAGTTTAAATATTGAAAATATAATTTTCAATATTTACAAAGCAACAATCTTTTTGCACATTTTTTTATTAAAAACTCATTTTATTTATTTATGATAAATTTCAATAAAAGTAATATATTTCTACACGTGGAAAGGAACGTGACCTATCGTTTTCGCAGGAAATTCAATCTACGACGAAAAAACTGTAATTTTCTACTCTTTGGAAAAATCTTATAAGAGGGGGAAGAGGCATTATTAACGTCTTTGACGAACATCAAACCACTTTTCGAGAAACTGTCCAATAGCGAATTCTGCATCAGACAATCGCAATCTATTCGAGTTGCCAATTACAAAACAAGGGGGCGGGGAGCCCCTATTCATTGCGATCAAAATAAAATCGTAAAAAGAAAGCGGCCAGCAAGACATGAGTTCAACATTATACAGGGTGGCCCAGTTGTAGAAATCCAAAAATTTTAGTTGATTTTAGTTGAAGATTGCCAGCCAATGAATGACGGAATATGCAGTACAGTATTTGAAGTCAAATAGCAATAATCAATGTCAAAATCGCTATTTTCCAGCGATCGAAGTATAGAATTTAGCCCAGCTATTTGCTAGAGGGTTTGGAGCGTAAGGCCAGAAAAAGTTAAAAACCTTTGAAACGTCAATGTCAGTTTTTGCATCTTTGTCTGTCTGTGGTTTTTTTTTCTTTCTTCAGAAAACGGTGTCACTTTGTGAAGGTGCTGATAAAATTTTTGCTATATAAAATCTATTGTAATCGCAGTAAGCGATTCACATTTATCTGTGAATTTGTGCACTAATTGTGTGTTTTAGTTACTAAGCCTGTTCTGTTCATTTATTTCAGATCACAATGGGGCGCCGCCCAGCAAGATGGTAAGTTTTAAAAACCTCCAACTAAGTGTATATTTCAATACCTAAGTTTGTCAATTTGTGCTAAATGTTTTCTTTCCAATTTCAGTTATCGGTACTGTAAAAACAAACCATACCCGAAATCCCGGTTTTGCCGTGGTGTACCGGACCCTAAGATCCGTATCTTCGACTTGGGAAAGAAGAAGGCTGCGGTGGATGACTTTCCGCTATGCGTGCATTTAGTGTCTGACGAATACGAGCAGCTGAGTTCAGAGGCGCTGGAAGCTGGCCGTATCTGTTGTAACAAATATCTGGTGAAGAACTGCGGCAAAGACCAGTTCCACATCCGCATTCGGTTACATCCATTCCATGTTATCCGCATCAACAAGATGTTGTCGTGTGCTGGAGCTGATAGGTATGTAGCTGTATTATTGAAGCGTTATTTTGCTGTATTGTCTTGATTTATTTGTCTTATTGTATGAACACATTTGTATTTGTACCTAGATAGTACTTTTAGGTTATGTGGTTTTTTACTTAACATTTTACATGGCTTTACATCTTTCTGCTGAGACTTCAGTGGACCTGGATTATTTTTGTTTTTATATTCCACAATCAAAATTGTTAAATATACTGACTAACAATTTTGGTTTGGTTTTTCATACCATGGGGATATTAATATGGCATATTCAGTGGGCTATGTGTAGCTATCATTTTTGAAATCAGAATTGTTATAAGAGCTTAAGTTTTGAGGGTTTTCCAACAATAAATATGAATGCCACACTGGCTTTGGAATATACCTACTAGTTCAAATATTTTATTTTTATACATCGATTGTGTCTACATCACTTTAATTATGCCATATCATCATCCTGCAGTATGACTAATCACCTGGTATTATCTTGAAATCAACAAAGATATTTTTGCTTCTGATAAAGATTCAAAAGCTAAGTAAGCAAGCATTCACAATGCTTTATTTTTATCTGAAGATAAAATCTTACTTCTTGCTAATATTATAAATGCGAAAGCTTGTGAGGGGATGGATGTATGTATGTTTGTTACTCTTGATCAAATGTTTTTTTTGTAGTTTTCTATTTTCTAATAGCTATTTCTCAATAGACAGCAAATATGTTGCAATATTGCTTTGTCATTATAAATTATAGTTCCCTTCAGGATTTAGATGTCATGCAAGTTACTTAAATATTGCTGTGTCATTGTATTCTTATTATTTATGTTAAATACGGTTAACAACATGTTTGAGTTTATGCAGGATAGATAGTAAAATGAAATTGTTGGTATACTGTAGAATGTCTGATTTATTTGTCAAAACACCAAAACAGAATCTTCACACATCTCACTAGTCTTAGTCTGACTTAACTTATAGATAATAGAAACTCCCAGAAACAGCATGAACAGCTATTCAATATTTATTGTTCAATAATTTATATAGAAGCACCTCTGTCAAGTGGTTTTATTGATTTTGTAGGATTCTATACAATTAAAGTAGCCAGGTCTTTGCGTTATCAACACCACCTACCTACCTTTGAGATTTCCAGCATGGGTTTATTCTGTGTGTGTGATTAATAATACTAACAAAAAATATATCATTGCCACATCTGTCATGAATACTAGCCATGCTAACAATATAATTATATTTTTTGCTCAACTTGACCAGATTTTTATTCCTAAAAAAGGTTTTGAATAAAATAAATACACAGTTTTTTGTTTGTAATAAGATATTATTATATCCTTTGTTTTTATGATGGGTGAGAATTGATGACTGCTTGAGCAATTTATTAAGTCGTACCCCCTTATTCATAAAAACTTACACAGTGCTTCAAGAAAACTTGACCATACTGAAAACAGTCTAATTAGCCTGCTTTATTTTTTGAGTAAGGCAGTTAGAAATCAACCAACTCTGTATCTCTGTATAACAAAAACGATAAATTGATAATACCAGTAACAGGGCAGTATTGTTAATGATGTATGTTTGCTATTAGGCTCCAGACCGGGATGAGAGGAGCGTTCGGCAAGCCGCAAGGAACAGTCGCGCGCGTGCGCATCGGCCAGCCCATCATGTCCGTGCGCTCCAGTGACCGTTGGAAGGCGCAGGTGATTGAGGCTCTGCGTCGTGCGAAGTTCAAGTTCCCTGGTCGCCAGAAGGTATGTGTTTGATATAAGTACAGTGAGATAGTTTTGATTTAAGCATGAAGTTAAAACTTAATTTATTTAGGCTAAAAAGCTAACTACTGAGCATTTCCTCTGACTAAACCTTTAATCAACAATACACTAAATAACCGGTCAGAGGGTCAAAATTTACATTTAGTTCACTTTTGACTGCGCCAACGTGCTGAAATGTCACAATGCCTGAGTGTGCTTACAAAAACTGTAGAAATCATACTTTCGATAAGAACATGCTGTTTTATATTGTATATAATAAAATACCCAACTAAAAATAAAGAAAACCTAGCCGAAAGCAGGCCTGTGTCACTACATAATTCGGTTTACTTATTCACCTACACGCTCGGTCCACCTGTGTGGACAATTCGAGTCGAGTGTCACGCACGCAGTACGCGACCGACGCCGCGGCAGTATAAAAAATTTTTCTTAAAACTAATATCTTCGAAAATATTCATTTAAATTACATGCTAAAATGTTTCATATTGATCTATATTAAATGCACAACGTATATGTACTTAATTTGATAAGTATTAATGCTGTATTGCTTAAAATCTTTGTAAATAAGCCATATTTCTCGTAAAAAGTAAAGGATTAAAAAAAAGTTATTGTGGGTTATCCGTAAGAGATAGATATATACCATCGCGGACTTTTTTGTAGACCTTTTTAAGGTGTACAATACTGCAGTACATTTTTTGATCTATCTCGTAGGGTTCAGCCAGCGTTTGTAATGTAAGCGCAATAAAATGAGATTATTTACATCACATCAGAAACCTCTAAAATTATCGGTGTTTCTCTACCATATTATGTATGTTATATACTTTAAACCTTTATCTTGCATTACTCTATCTATTAAAAAACCCGCATCAAAATTAGTTGCGTAGTTTTGAAGATTTTAATTATTTTTGATTTAAATAACTTAACATAACTCAGTGTAAATTATACAAACATTGCCAATCTCTGCTTCACAGTAAATTTGTAGAACCGGTTTCTCAAAAAACGCAATGAAAATTTAGTTTTACTCGTCGTTTGGCGTCTCGTTGCGGTCTCATGTATTTTTTTTCTAATATTAACTTTTAATTAGTATTAGCTGTAGTGTTAAGAAATAAAAAGTACAATTCCATTATATACCCTGTTCGAGGCAGTAAAGTCAACAGTGTCAATAATTCGATATGAAATAAATCAAATTTTATCACTTATTTTTTCCTACATTGCTGAAAGAATGAGGTTGAATTTGAACATTAATATCGTAAATAAATGTCAGTGCTGCTGCGTTTTATTTCTTACGTACATACAAGGCCTAAATTAGATTAAAATATTAAAACTTAAAACCTTTTTCTTATCTTTTGTCTCATTCACACTATGAATGAGACAAAAGATTCACAATCATTTGGTGCCATTTTTGAGCTGTGGTTTTCTTCCTGAGGCTTTATCTAGTGTTATTGTTGATCGAAGGACTAAAATGACTAGTAAAAAAGTAAGGTACTATGTGAGGTGTCACAGGTGTCTAGAAATCAGTTTCAAATTCAACATTAGCCTCCTCTCATCACACAAATTGCCCCATGGCTGCTTTTTTATCTATTGCAAAACTTCTGCCCCTTCAACCTTCAATATCCTATGATAACCAAAAACTTATTTGAATAATCATATTACTACAACTGGTCTTTCTTTCTGGCAGATCTACATCTCAAAGAAATGGGGCTTCACAAAGTACGATCGCGAGGAGTACGAGAACCTGCGTGACGACGGCCGCCTGGCCAACGACGGCTGCAACGTCAAGTACCGCCCCGAGCACGGGCCGCTCGACGCCTGGCGCAAGGTGCAAGTTGAACTGCACAACGTTTGAATTGGTTCAATAATAAACAGACAAAATTACACAACTCTTTTATTTATATGTACTTCTTAGGTAACTTGGTCTGAAAAGGCCAAAGATACCTAGATGTATGGGGAAGAGACGCCTTTGCCCCAGCGTTGAATTTAGATTATGTAATTTCCCATGTTACAACTTAGGTCCACAAACAGTTAAAAAAATTAGAACTAACATTAACTTGTATCTGTTGGCTTGACGCTGACGCTCAAAGAACGCTAGTGTGGGGTGTCTCTTAGGTTTTCCTTGTGTTATGGAACACCCAGACCCAGATCCAGCAAGGAGACTGCGGGATTGAAACCACGCACGACCGCCTTGCGTCTCTCAGCGTCAACTCGCACAGACGCGACGCACAGTGGAACGTTCCCATACAAACGCCCGAAAAAGAGTATGCGAGGGACTATTTTCATATTAACTGAAGAACGCTTTGACAGAAAACCATTCTTTTTTTTAAAGTAATCTATTAGCAAAAGATATGTCTTTCTTAACGTAGGAAAAAACTAGTAACAAGTAAATGTATTTCCTAATAAAAAAATGTAAAATTTACTGTTTATTATGTACATTTTGTTCTAAAATATTCACGTTTCTTTCATTTTAACTCTTCATGTAATTTTGCAATCAGTCATAATTTACAAACAAAGTTTTTTTTTTAATTTCTAAATCTATATAATTTTTATTTCGATGATTTTGCTCACAATTTACTTTTAGGCGTTCATTTTAAGTCTGTTAAGTATTTTCTTTGGGAAACAGTTTTTTAACACATTCACTGCCACCAAGATTTTCTTGAAGTTCATCGAGATGCCGCCATATAAAACTGCGGACACGTTATGCGTGTTCGCGGCATTGCGTTTGGGAAAAAAAGTGAACACGCCGCGCGTGTTCTTGGCACTGGTTAAAGGTAAAATTCTTTAAACGGCTATTTTTCGGTTTAAACTATGTTTACCGGTTAGTATTTCTTGTACTGTGCGAGAACAAAGGTGTCTAAAATAGTGTCGTTAGTTTTGCTACCCCCATGCATCAATAAAAAGTTTGCGGTTACTGTGAATTGTAACATTGGAAACTGTTTATTGTGCAAGTACATCCGTTTTATTATTTTATTGAGTGACAATACTTTTTAAACGTTCAGTCATAGACTACTATAAAAGCTTTGAACTGCGGAAAGTTTGTTTACATTATTAATCACGTATTATCGTATTGTTGGTTGGGTGGCCTTACCTAACCACATACGTATGAATTAAATTCAAAATATTCAAATGAAATAAATTGCCTTCTACCGTTTTTTAAAACTAGAAAACAATAGCGATACATATTATGGGTGCAATAAAACTTAGCCAAAATCGTAGTTATCTTAGCACATAAAAGTGAACCAGCAGGTGTGCCATTAGACACATTTTAGACATCGTCAATTGCCAAATGTAAAACACCGAAAGGCGAAGCAGGATAAAACCCCACACTTCTCAGTTAGCCCGACAATAACAAATAATTGGTATTCAGTCAGTAACGGCATGCATCTCTTATCGTGCGAAAACCCATATATCTATTTATCGTATCGTGTGTGTTATTGCAACAATGACCCATGTCGAGTATGTGTTAGTGGTGAAATTTACGTGGGGCGCAAGCAAGGCCTTTACCGCAGCAGGTAGCGGGAGTAGTATTGGTACTGATATGCTCGAAGTTCTTGAAAGAAACTCGTGTGCTAGCACAAATGAGGCGACGATTCAACGTCAATCTTATTTTCAACCGACTTCAAAAAAAGGAGGAGGTTCTCAATTCGACTGTCTGTTTTTTTTTATGTTTGTTACCTAAGTACCACCTTTCGACTGGGTGAACCGATTTTTATCATTCTTTTTTTATTTGAAAGCTGGTGCTTCCCGAATGGTCCCATTTTTTTGGTGATCCATGGGATCCATGGGAAATCCATATAAGTCTTAAATCTAGATAGACAAAATGCGCGACACATGGACGAATAACTCAATATTACGCCAACCGATTTTGATAATTCTTTATTTATTTGAAAACTGATGGTGCCCGTGTGGTCCCACTTTAATTTGGTCCAGTTCTGCCAGTGGCATCCATGGGAAATCCATATAAGTCTTAAATCTAGATAGACAAAATGAGCGACAAATGGACGGGTAACTCAATGTTACGCCAACCGATTTTGATAATTCTTTTTTTATTTGAAACCGTGTGGGTTTATTGGAAAGGATATACTTCAAGGGTAGTTTGATGAGTGTTAGGTTCTGATTATGGGATCCATGACAAAGTAACGGAACTCTTCAATTCTTAGGAGCAATTGGACGATACTTTTTCGATGTATAAAATAAATAAGAACTATTCACTGAAAATCAAGAAATAAACAAAAATTTTAACAAAAAAAAACAACTTCAAAAATACTTTTCCAAAACAAAGCACTAAAAAGTAAAGAAATAATTGCGTATTCTTCTAAAACTTGTACGATAATATAATGTAGGTACAATTATTGTTATTGTTGGAGTCGGTGTCGGTGTGATTACACAATTATTTCTTTACTTTTTAGTGCTTTGTTTTGGAATAGTATTTTTGAAGTTGTTTTTTTTTTTTAATATATTAGGACAATATTATGACAGCACGATGGAGCTCCCTCCGTAAGATCAGTAATTGAATTATAATATTAGGTTAAGTTCGCGTCAAACTTCTAGTCCACTGAGTAGATTCGCGTATTAGCAATACCTTTTTTTTATAGGAAAAAATAGGAATGTGGGACTCAAGACAACTTCAGAGCGGACTAAAAGTTCGACGAGAACTGTAGTGTGTGATACCTAAGTGGAATGTGAGCGGAGGCTTGATACCGTGTGTCGGCAACCGTCTATATATCATACAGACTACCGAAATAACTCTCTACTAATGCATTGACTAAATACTTTGACACTAGATTATTATGACTCGTTATGATATGTCTTGTACCTTAAATGTAATCTGCTTCGCTTTGTTGTTATCTGTGTCCAGCACTGCGGAGTAATATTCCCATTAAGCTGCTACTTCCATCAGTTATCGCTACCTGTTAATATAATAATATATGATTCCACCGGAATAGAATCTTAAGTGCCTCAAGTTTACGTGGATCGCGGATAAGATATATTACGACTTTAATATACATTCTTACATTGCCATTCTCATAATCACTGATCAGTATATCACATTATTACAGAACCCATATTAGTCCTGAACCAAGTGCAAAGGTTGATGCACAGCGTTGGGGTGTTAGAATATTATTCACCGCCAAGTTCCCCGGGGAAAGCATGTCACTACATGCTAGATACTACTGATCGGGTCTACCAGTTGGCGGCCAATACCACAAGCGTATCGTCATACCTGGAAAGGGCCTGCTGGGCTTCGACAGAAGCCTAACCTCACCAACGATTAGTCTCCGTTAAGAGACTAACCAACCAAACTTATGCAAGTTCAAGCAATCATGAAAGTGGCAGCATTCAATCAATAGCATTATGTTGTGCGGGATACACGCAACACAACATTCTGCACGCACCAATATACCGTATACTATATTAGTCAGAAATGTAAACCTAAGACACTTAGCTCTCATTCCAGTCTCGCCTCATGATGTGACTCCTATCACTTATCATGCATTTACACGGACATTAACAAATTAAATTCACTTTACTTAGAGATAGCGGTAAGCAAACTTTTACAAGAACAAACAAATGACATACGAAACCGCCGCTATGAGCCTCACGTTTTTAGTCTATGGCAGGAGCCGGAAACATAGCATGAACTTACCATAGAGTCCTTAATGTTGCTATATACAATATTTACAATTCGCAGCGGAGTCGCGACACTCCCGCCGAGAAAAATTAGAGTAAGGTGATCATTAAGTTGCGCGTCCATTCCCTTATCTTCTCAAGGGCTCGGACAGCCGCACCTCGTTTGATTTTCACCTCTTCAGATTGTCCTTCCCGATCTTCCTCATCAGGTTCTACTATTTCATCAATGTCCATTGTGATAAGATCATTTCTCAAATCATCGTCCACTTTATCAGTGCTCTCAGCAATCTTTGTTTCTGGCTCTTCTTGTCTTTTAGCCTTAACATCTACAGTAATATCTGACATGTCTCTCACTTCAACGCTCTCAGTTTCAATTTCAGCTATGGTTTCTTTTTGTGCTTCGTCTGATCCTTTCATTATAATATCTGGTATTATTTCTGGCACTTCAGGTATTTTGCTAGGCAACTCTCTTATACATTTTGTAGAATCTTGAGCTATTGGATTCTTCTGTTCTTGATCATCTACTTCTAGAGGATATAAATGCGCTATGGAACGAGTGAATACCGTATTCCCTACTTTTACTTGAGCTACTCTAACTTGGTTATCTGAACCTTTCACCAAGGATATTATTTTCCCTACTTTCCAGCCTTCTCGGTTCTTGTCTCCCTTTATCTGGACTATTTGACCTTCTTGCGGTGTAAGATGTGAAATCACCCGCAGCTGTTTATGTGAGAGATCATATCTTTCCCTCAGACTTGGTAAGTAACGGTTGCAAAACATCTCCTTGAACTCGTCTAGAATAATACGAGCCCTTTTCCATCCTTTTATTAAATTGATTTTTGTTGAGGAGCTTTGTGTGATAACATCTTCATTTGAGGTTTCCATCGTAACACATCTACCTGTCTGAAGGAAATCAGATGGCGTTAAAATATGTTCCAGCTCTGAATCTACGGAAGTTAATGGTCTAGTGTTTAAAACTGCTTCTATTTCCTTAATCATTGTTGAAAGTTGACTATCATTTAACAGATGTTTTTTAAATGTTCTTCGCACGCAATGTTTTACCAGTCCTACGAGCCTTTCATAGAATCCTCCAAACCACGGTGCAAGTTCGGGTATGAATCGCCATTTTATTTTATTCTCAACACAGTACGCGTTGGAAACTATGTCCGATATCAGCTTGAAATGCAAGGCATTGTCGGATGTTATAAGAGTTGGTACTCCTCTTGTTGCGATCATTCGTCTCAGAGCGAGTAAACCTTCTTCAGCTGACAGATCTTCAACAATCTCTAGGTGTAAGGCTCTCACTGCCAAACATGTGAATAAGCATATCCATCTTTTGCTTGTTCCTTTTTCTGTTTTAACTGATACAGGTCCGAGATAGTCAATTCCAGCAAAGGTAAATGGTTTGCTGTAATTTACTCTCTCGTGTGGCAGCGCAGGTGTAGTTGGTAGTTTAAATGGTCCACCACCATGTTTCACACAACGTGGACATTTTTGTAATATCTTTTGTACTTGACGTTTGCCTTGTGGTATCCAGTAAGTGTGGCGAATCAAACTCAGTGTATGATTGATACCAACATGGTAGTTCTTTTCATGTGTGGTTGTAATAACCTTATTAGTGAAGTCACAGTCCTTAGGTATAACTATAGGATACCTCTTGTCGAACGACCATTCAGCGTATTTAAGTCTACCTTTACATCGCAGAATTCCATCAATATCTTTGAATAGTCCTAAATTACGATAAAGACTGGTTTCTTTACCATTCAGTTCTTCTTCAAAATGTTCTGCCTGTACTTTCTTGACTTCATTTAATGTATTATCTTCTAAGCGTGGTTCTGTATGGATATCTGTTACATCTTGGACTTTGGACTTTACGCTCGTATCACTTTCTGTTGCTTCTTGAATTAGATTGTCTATTTCTTTAGATTGAGTTTCAGATTCGTATTCTTTTGGATAGTTTCTATCCGGGTTTGACTCTATTACTTCTGAATCCGAAGATTGATCATGTGAATTATCCGATTTCGAGAGACCCTCCCCCGTCGAGAACGCGCTGGTCTCCGTTGCATAAATTTTACAGGGCCACGTATCAGGATTCTCAACAAGAAATTGTGGTCCCACCAGCCACTTATCCTTTTCCTCTCTTGACGAAGACGGTCTTGTTCCTACGTCCGCTGTGTTCCTACGTCCGCTGGATTAAGTGCTGTCGGTACGTATCTGATCTCGAACGTTTGGTTTTTCTTTATCTCTTCGATTCTTCTTGCTATAAATGGTGGCAACAGTTTGGTAGTCTTGCACCATTCAATAACAATTTGACTGTCAGTCCACAATATTTGTTTCGATATTTTATGTGAAAGGAATCTGAGCACATATTTCATTAGTCTGCTTCCTATCAACACACCTAGTAATTCGAGGCGTGGTATTGTATAACTCTCACTGTCCTTGATTGGAACTAGACGAGACTTTCCCATAACAAAGGTTTTCTGTGTTCCGTTGACAAGAAATATAGAAGCCGCGTATGCCTTTTGAGAAGCATCAGTGAAGCAATGTAATTGATATTCTTTTGCCTCTTCAATTGGCATATAACATCTATCCACCGATGTCTCGTTGACATCGTTAAGCTCATTGCATATGTCAATCCATTCGTCAACTAACTCCTTTGACAGAGGTGAATCCCATTTTGCTTTATCTTTCCACAAATCTTGCAAGAAGAGTTTAGCCGATAAAACATGTGGCACGGCATAGCCACAAGGATCATATACTGAGGCGATTACCTTCAACACACCTCTCTTCGTATTAGCACCTCTAGTTATCTTCGTTCTCAAGTGGAGCGTGTCATCCTCTAAATTCCAGTTCAGACCCAATATTTTAACTATTTGGTCAGGGCAAGCATCAGGAATTCGCTCCATGAAGTTCTTAGAATTTGAACTCCATTGCCTTAAATTCATCGAGATTTTTTGAAATGTCTCCTTTGAACTCCGATACATATCTAGGGCTTCTTTGATACTATTACACCCTGTAACAACATTGTCAACATATATATCTTTTGCCAATTCTTGGACCCTCTCATTTTCAGCTTTAGCCAAATGATGTTTCACAGTAGCATTCAACATAAACGGGCTTGAGATTATTCCAAATGGTACTCGTGTAAACCTTAAGTGAATCAGATTATCTTCTTTGGCTGGTTCCTTAATGTCTCTGATCCACAGAAATCTGGTAACATCCCTGTCCTGTTCCTTAAGACCTATCTGCAGGAATGCTTTTTCGATATCAGCCGTCAATCCAAGGCTATGGCATCTGAATTTAATAATCAATCCAGTCAAATCTTCTAATAATATTGGACCACGGTAAAGGTGTTCATTTAAACTCTTATTATCTTTGGTTTTAGCTGATGCGTCATATACAATGCGCAACGGTTTTCCTGGAACAGAAACTCCGTGATGAGGTATGTAATGTATTGAATGAGTTTCGCTGTTGTCTTTTACGCTAGGAACTTCTTCTATGACCCTCTTCTCCAATTGGTCCCTCAACGTCTGATCATATGACATCAGAGTATCTGTATCTAGCCTTTTGAGTAAGTTTACTAGACGTCCGAATGCTAATCCGAAGTTAGATGGTAATTTTGATGGATGATCATTCCATGGCCAACTGACATAATATCTTTTGTCTTTGAACTCCGTTGTTTCGTTGAAATGCTTGATAGCTTCTTCGTCTCTATTAATCTTCGGCGAGTCGGTGATTCCTATGGACTCTAAATCCCACAAGTGTTTCAGATTACCATTATCCAGTGGTGGATCCGGTTGATTGAGTCCAACTTCAAAGGATGACTGAAAATATGTGAGAACTGACATTTGTTGAAACGATTCGTTGGGTATCTTACCAGACAGCATCCAACCGAATTCTGATTGAACCAAATATAAATCCTCTTCTATACATATCTTTTTTGTTGACATGACCGTAAAATAGTAGTCGTTTCCGAGTAGAATGTCGACTCTGTCCGCCAATGAACCATCGTCAGCCAATCGGTACCTCTCGCTAAACTTCCCATGAAGTAACTCCTTTTCTGGATATGGCACTCCTTGTGATATGGAAGGTACTGTGTTAACAAATAGCGTTTTACTTGTTTTATTCTGTATCATTAGGTCTAGTTTAACTAATGGACTCTGTATCTCCTGAGGACTCTGAGATCCAAACGTGAATATCGCTAGATTGTTCTGCTCTTCAGTTTGGAGATTCAACTCTCTCGCCATCTGTTGAGTGATATAACTTCGCTGGCTTCCACAATCTAACAAAATACGACACATTTGCGTAGTACCACCATGCCCTTTTACCTTAACTACTGCCGTCTGTAACATCGTAGAACCCTTTCTGTTTGTGTGCATATGCATTACACTAGTACTAGTAGAATTATTTTCATTTACACTAGTACTAGTTTTTTCTTTCCTTTCCTTAATTTTGAAGTTTTTGGGACATAGTGCACTGTTGTGCCAACCATACTGTCCACAGAACTTGCAATTTTTCTTGCAAAAGCATTTGCGTGCCATGTGCCCTTCCCTGAAACATATGAAGCATCTTTTTTCTAAACTAGCTTTCTTTTCTCTTATTGTTTTTTGACAGTCTTCATTTGTATGATTCTCTTTACAGAAGATGCACGATAGTTTGCATTTCTTTTCTCCCCCAACTCTCACATTTTCTTGTTTCCTTTTGGGTTCAAATTTCCTTTTTAATGGTCTGCGGCTATTGCAGTTACTCGGCTTTAGTGTGAAATTATTCCAATGTTCTTTCTGTTTTATATTATTGAAGCTATTACTTTTCCAGTTATTCTTTTGTGTATTTTCTTTGATATGAAGTGTTTCTACTGTGTACTGTGCAGCGTCGTTTGTGTTACTTTCTTGAGTAATTATTCTGGCTTCCTCTTTGACTGATATGACTCGAGAGAGTTGTTTCAGTATTTCTTCAACAGATTCTTGCCTGTTAGCGTCTAATCTCATTTTTGTTTCATAAACAATATCCGTGGGAAACTTTTCCATTATGAGGAATCTCGTTTGGTTAGAGTTTGTATTCTCTCCCATAGCTTGAAGTACTCTGAGGTGTCTCTCAATGTCATCTAAGACTCCCTTACAGTCTTCCATCTTTTCCGCTCGCTTGACTCTCTTCAGAGCATTGTGATGTGCATATATTATCTCATTTTCTTTCCCATATCTTGCTTTCAAGGTGTCAACAGCAATTTGGTAACTCCTGTTTGTCGTGTCGAAACCGTCCACAAGTCTAGCAGCATCTCCTTTGAGTGAAGACTTGAGATAAAGCAGCTTATCAACGTCATTCAGCTTTCTACGGTTCATATTGGATGTGAACTGGTCCCAGAATTGATGCCATTCAAGCAAATTACCGCTAAACTCAGGTAAACACAAGTCAGGTAGTTTGCTATATGATGTGTGGTCGCTTTGCTGTGGTAACATTGCTGGCCTCTCAGTCTTCATGGTTAACCTTGCTTCCAGTTCTGCAAGAGTTTCTTCACCTTGCAGCTGGTAAGTTGTCAAGTCCGATATTTCATCAGGGTTAGGATCATTGCAGATTTTAAAATAATTATAAAGTTCAGTTGTGAAGCGAGACAACATTGTTTTTAATTTAGATGTGACAATTCTTGCCGTTTCAATGTTTTCATCATTATGTAAAATATTGCATAAATTGAGAGCCTGATCTGATAAAGATTTTACTTCAGATGCAAATTTGGACAATCTGTTTAATAGAATTTCTTCCATTGTTGATACTTCTGAAAATATTTATTTACCACATATTGACATGCAAATAATAATATTACATATATCAACCATAACATAACTATAGGTATCAAAGGAACAAACCAAAGCTTCAATTTTGAATTTAAATAAACAGATGCAAAAAAAATTACATTCAATTGTACCTCCATGTATTATTATGAATTGAAAATTTACATGTATTCATTTAAAAAGGAACAACATTCATATGCCTTTTGTTTCAATGCACCTAATCAATTGGATGGCAAATGAATACCGGTCCCTGCAGGTGAAATGCAGTTGTACCAAATTATTTTATAAGTACAATTATGTATTTATTTTGCAAGAAATGGTCTGAATTTATCTACCAACAACCCCTTTATCATTTACTGATTCAAAATTATTTGTAGAAAACTGTTAAAGTTTTCCGATTAAAATAAATAATAAACTATGGGCATCACTATAGATATCAAACTGCAACATATTCTTAGGCAGTCACGTTCACGTGTTGTTCGTTGTTGTTCAGTGTCAGCGTCAGCGTTCTTATGACTTTATTATTGCCTTTTAAGTACATAAAACTAAATATACTTCGTGATATAACATAAAATGGATGAATAAACGTGGCTGATCAATTTCACTAGAACTTTCATTTTGCATGAAAATTTAAGTATCCTGAAGGGTATATTAGAGACAGACGTCTCTAATATGGCGTCGACTAACAAAGAAACAAGATTTTCTTTTGTTATTGAGATTCGTTTAAAAGTTTTCTCATTAACAATGACAAATTTACAAGCCGCTGTATTTGTCGTTTACATGATAAAATAGAATATTCTCTTACTCAAATAAGTACTCGAAAATTAACCTTACGCCGTTTATTACTCATGTAATTAACCACGAAGAGAAGAGTAATAAAAAAGGAAAAAACTCGATTTTCAATTGTTTGTACAAGCACAAGCATGTTACTTTGAATTAACTTTTGCTGTCTGAAAATTTGCACGTTTGCCACAAAAGGTCAACGAATCACTTATTAGGTACTTCAATAACACTTACCTGAAATGGAGGCACTTCTTTCATTCGATTTAGAACAGTGTGATCACTACCCCATCACATTAATTGCAAAGAAAAACAACCTTGCATCGCATAAGCTCCAAAACAATTCGAAACAAGAAATGCAGCCAGCCATTATAAAATTTTACCTTCAAATAACCATAATTCTTACTTTTAATTTTAATACTTAACGTAAAATTTCCAGAATAGTCTTAAAATTAATACTATTATTTTAAATGATAACCAAATTTATCCTCTCTTTATTCTGTCACACACATTATAATTTGCGCAACTCAAAATACGGCAATTGTTTGCGATTTAGTACGAACTGTCGCCATTTGTTTTTTCCGGCACTTCCTGTGAACTCGATTCACCAATGGGTGCTTCGCTCATTGCCATGACCATAGTACTATCAAATTCATTTCTTTTAAAGAAAATCGCATGTATGTATGCACCTTACCAACTATTGTAAGCAGCTTTAATATTAATAATGTTTTACCTGTATTTACTTTCATAATTGTAAACAGAAAAATTGTAAAAGTACATGAAGGGATTAAATTACCTCCGCAACTGGACAACAGATGTCGCTACGAGTCATACATAACAATCACAAGAACAATTTTATTTCAACACAAAATTGCTCTTTTCAATGCATTATTATCAAGATTCCCGATAAAAATCCTCGGATCCCAGCATCTCCACCATGTCGGCAACCGTCTATATATCATACAGACTACCGAAATAACTCTCTACTAATGCATTGACTAAATACTTTGACACTAGATTATTATGACTCGTTATGATATGTCTTGTACCTTAAATGTAATCTGCTTCGCTTTGTTGTTATCTGTGTCCAGCACTGCGGAGTAATATTCCCATTAAGCTGCTACTTCCATCAGTTATCGCTACCTGTTAATATAATAATATATGATTCCACCGGAATAGAATCTTAAGTGCCTCAAGTTTACGTGGATCGCGGATAAGATATATTACGACTTTAATATACATTCTTACATTGCCATTCTCATAATCACTGATCAGTATATCACATTATTACAGAACCCATATTAGTCCTGAACCAAGTGCAAAGGTTGATGCACAGCGTTGGGGTGTTAGAATATTATTCACCGCCAAGTTCCCCGGGGAAAGCATGTCACTACATGCTAGATACTACTGATCGGGTCTACCAGTTGGCGGCCAATACCACAAGCGTATCGTCATACCTGGAAAGGGCCTGCTGGGCTTCGACAGAAGCCTAACCTCACCAACGATTAGTCTCCGTTAAGAGACTAACCAACCAAACTTATGCAAGTTCAAGCAATCATGAAAGTGGCAGCATTCAATCAATAGCATTATGTTGTGCGGGATACACGCAACACAACATTCTGCACGCACCAATATACCGTATACTATATTAGTCAGAAATGTAAACCTAAGACACTTAGCTCTCATTCCAGTCTCGCCTCATGATGTGACTCCTATCACTTATCATGCATTTACACGGACATTAACAAATTAAATTCACTTTACTTAGAGATAGCGGTAAGCAAACTTTTACAAGAACAAACAAATGACATACGAAACCGCCGCTATGAGCCTCACGTTTTTAGTCTATGGCAGGAGCCGGAAACATAGCATGAACTTACCATAGAGTCCTTAATGTTGCTATATACAATATTTACAATTCGCAGCGGAGTCGCGACACCGTGTCTTGCTAGATCTCCTGACTTAATTTTTATTTCCGATGTGTGGGGAGGTGAAAAGACTCTTGTACGTTGAGAAGGCACAAAGCTATGATGACCTCAGATGATAATTTCTACTTTCGAGCAAATTAAAATATCTACCTTATAAGACACTTGTTTATTCAACGAATAGTTTAAAGAAGCGCGATTTTCCAGCTTATCACTACGAATACTACGATCGTTTCTATGAATGGCATCGCGTACACAGATAATGTGATGACGTGAGCGTTGCCAAGTATTTTAAATGGATATTTTAATTTACACGCCTTAAGAGACTTTAATAAAAATTAAAGAAATCGTTAAAGTTGCATCTCGAAATATTTATTTTGAGATTTGGTGCGTCCATTCCAGGTCACCCTGTATTTAAACGCGACCAATTGATAACTTTCTACTTTTTGAAGTCAGTTCAGAATCACACATCGCAAGCTTATAACTTCAAAATTAGCGAAGCGTTCAATCGAATAAAAAAGTTTGGGAACCTAAGGGCAGCTTTAGTAAGTGAACACGCCGAGCGTGTTCTCGGCACCACATAACACCTTTTTTTCGTGAAAAATTATAACTAGTTTTTTTAGGTGGCCGCTTCAATATGCCATAGCCTGTACCTTAAAAATGATGTACAAAAAATTTGAACAGAAAATATGGCCTAGTTTGAGAAAAAGTACCAAAACATTGAAAACACGCCAGGCGTGTTCTTGGCAAAGAGACTTAGCTTAGCCTGAACACGCCAGGCGTGTCGGTGGCATTGAATGAGTACGATATAAAATAAATAGGGCCAAGGTAAGTTTTATTCAAATCAATCAAGTTTCCACTAACAGAGTACACAGATAACTCAAAAAAATACAAAATCGTTAAAATGTTGCTATGAAAATTTGACAAGGGGGGTGGGCGGTTCAAAAAAGTAAATAAAACGCAAAATGCGGATCAGTGCTGTTCAATAGGCTAGTTGACTCTTTTTCAAAGTAGGTCTAAGATGGTTGATATTTGTTCTACTAAGCCAAAAAAAATATTACTTAATTTTTTTAACGCCTGTGAAATCGCAAAACTATAATTAAAAATAATGGTTTTCTAAAACGAGCGAAAACGCTGTCCGCCATGTTAGTCTATAGATTATCTGTGCTCTGACGTCAAACCCATTGTAAACATACATTTGACAAGACGCGGTTAGCATAACCTCTAAAAGTTTAACATAAAAACATGATTTCTACTAGTTTACATGAGAAATATAGTAATTATCGTTATTGCATCGTCCGAGAATGCAAGAACACATCGATAAAGACCCCAGGAAAGTTGTGGATTAAACTGCCTATTGAAACAAATATGCGCAATAAATGGCTAAGACTTGCTCAAAGGGATCCTGAATCTATATCGACTGTAACTCAAATTTATTTTTGCGAAGATCACTTTGATGTGAGTAACTACCTTCATAAGAATGTCCCGAAAGTTTATAGTTATTTTTGTTATACGTTTTTTAGTTTGAGTATCAACAAGTCAGTGGACAAAGTACTAACTAATAGTTTTTGTGTTATTTACCTTTTAGTTAGAAAATGACATGGAAAATTACATGCAATACAAACTGATGGGCTCCGTTAAAAGAATTCGAATGAAACCAGGCTGTACACCATCCAGGTTAAAGAGCCAGAGTGTTAAAAAACGCAGATGTAGCCCAAATCCAGATCAAGAACAGCTGGAGCATCCTTACAAGAAAGGATTAGTAGTAATGCCTTTATCAGAAGACAAACCAGTCTGTAATATGGAAATATCAACATCGTCATTTCATCAAGGTAATGTAAAAATAAGTATGGTATTATGATAAAACAATAAATAGACGCTAGTCTTTAGACATCCTTGCTAGTGCATAGTAAAAATCGTTAAAACAGCATTAATTTCTTTCAGAATTACTTAATAAGGAGGATGTTTTACCGTCATGTTCCTCCTCTCTTGAGAAGTTCCATGAGAAAACAGTGCAAGTAGTACAGCATAATACTCAGTTCCAGGATCAAGCAGTACAAGTTCAGCCAATGCATGAAGATGTATCTTGTCAAGTAGTAAAACACTATGCTCACAAAATGGTTCAAGCTTGTGTTTCAAAACACTATAGAAGTAAACAGGTGCAGTTCAGTGCGGCTGTGAAAGATGCTGTATCTTCACCGATTCAAACAATTGCTCACCAGTCAACTGCAACATCTCCTAACAAACCATCAGAAGGAAAGAGTTACTCACTATCCATATCTGGTCAATCAGTAACAAGGAGAAAATTGTTTTTTACTGAGGAAAAATATGAAAGTGATGCATCATATACATTGTCTCAAGGGGGCTCATCCATTGACTCATCTCCATCAAAACCATCAAGTCAAACTACTGCAGACAGTTTGCAGGAAGCAATTGTTAAGCATGAAAATGTAAATTTACAGAGCACCCTATTTAAGATAAAGCAAAATCCGAGACTGTACATTGGAATACCAACAGAACTTTATTTTATAGTTCCTCTCATTACTAAACACACCAAACTGTCAGAGAAACATATTTTACTGTGTTTAATGAAAATAAGATTAAATAGAACATTTTCGCAGTTAGCTGATGATTTTGACATTTCATTGTCTCAAGCGAGTAAAATATTTTACAACAAAATGCCTTCAATTGTTAGTGTACTTTCACCTTTTGTTAAAACTTTTACTAAAAGTACAATTAAAAAGAATCTGCCAATAGCATTTCGCTATAAATATAACAAAATAAACTGTAATAAAGATTGTCTAGAAATTGAAATCCAAAAACCAAAAAAAGCCATTCATCAGGCATTGACTTGGTCAGAATATAAAAAAGCAAATACCTATAAGTACCTCATATCGTGTACACCCGATGGTTTAGTTAGCTTTGTGTCTAGTGGATATGGGGGCAGAATCAGTGATATTAATTTACTTGAACACTGTAAATTTCTTGATAGTTTGGAACCAAATTCTTACATTTTAGCAGATAGAGGCTTTAAACATATTGAAATGTATTTGAAGCAAAGAGGTTTCACTTTGTTAAGACCTCCAAGTGTTGCAGTTGGATCAAAATTGACCAAAAGTGAGGCAAAACAAACTAAGGAAATAGCTAGTCTCCGAATTCATGTAGAAAGAGTCATCAGAAGGGTTCGAGAGTTCTCAATCCTAAAGCCACACTCAGTAGTTAATTTGAATTTATTACATGTATTGGATTTCTGTGTAATCACTGCCTGTGCTTTAATAAACCTACAAGATTCACTTATTAAATAAAATATCAAGATATCAATACTTAATATGCATTTTATTTCACATTTTTACATGTTAACACTTTCATATAATTTAGGAAAAATATTGAGTTCCCAAAATAAAACTATGTGTCCGATTAATTTTCCTACATATTCCTCATTAAAAGTAATGGGTAATATTGTCACTTTTTTACTTTGCTCAAAATCACTGCTAGCAACACAAAAATGAGTAAGATTTACTTTCGCACAAAACATTTGAATTTGTACCTGAGCTAAGCATTTCTTGGTTAATTTACCATCTTTTATATAATTTTCAAAATTTTTTTCTGTAGATGGGCATTTAATTTCAATAAGACCTTTTTTTCTATTAATACCATCTGGTGACCCAGCGATCATGGGATACTCATGAGAAATAAAGAGGCCACATTTTGTGAACTTTATGCCCAACTTTTCTTCTGCAACCTCTCTGACTTTGTCCTCTAACTTTTGGCCACGTTTTATTGCCGGTGTTTGCACTGTTCTTGCACCAAAAATCAATGCAACCAGAGAACCATCAAATGTTTTGCAGCGGCTTACTTCATAGCACTTGGATGCTGTTATTCTCCCATAGCGAAGCTCAAACCACAAACCACTTTTGTACTGATTTCTAGTATGCATTTCTACATACTTTATGTTGTCATCATTGAAAAGACCTTTAATTTTGGTAAGAAAGCTTTTACAATCTGAATCATTGTAAGTGTATAGCAAGTTATGCAATGACAACAGTGATCTATTTTCTATATAGTTTTCAGTATGCTTTAAAAACTGACAAGTTTCTATTTTTTTCCTCTTAATTTTCATCTACAAATTCTGCTAATACACTTGCATTTGGTACAGGATCCTGATATTTTCGTTTGCACATATCTTTTGCAGTTAATACTTTCAATGATGATCCAACTTTGGAGAGATTGGATTTCTTCCAGTAGCACTCTACTGATGTGCAAGCAGGCTCCTCAGTGCGACGGTGCAACCAAAATAAAAATGCAATAGCATGTTTGCATCCACCGGCTGCCGCAGGGCAATCTTCACAGAGGGCAGTTGTAATTTTTTCTTCTTCTTCATCTACTAGTACTGACACTGTATAGTGCTTGGAGCGTACCTTATGTTCAGGACATACTTTACACTTGACTGTGCAGATTTTACCATCTCGTTTAAGTTGTACGTAACCTACGGCATCGTCGCCGTATGATTCCCTTGCAGATCTGTAAGAAGAAAGACCATAGGCATTAGTTATATTATTCAGAGGTTATGATGATACATGAGAAGTTTTAAATCACTTCTGAAAAGGAAGAGTATGTGAATGCACTTATTTTTTCCTTAGATGTCTTCTATTTTAACAAATTCACTGTACTTACATAGAAGTCTTGACGTTTCTTAGCTCGGCAGAGGAAATCTGGATTTGATGCAAAAAAAATACCAATCATCAAGGTGTCAATTCTCGGCAAATTTGTGCTTTCTGCTTTTACGAATCCAACGTCCATGATTATTAATGTTGTTGTTTTTCGTTAATAGAAGAATCGTCAAAGATTTAGAATTTTTGAACCACGTTAGGTATATGTCACGAGTGAAATACGGATGACGTTTAGTTGTTTACAGTTTGTATGACGTCACATCATGGCCGACAGCGTTTTTGACGTTTCGAGTTGAAAACAAAAAAAGGATTTTTGAAATTGGATTTTAAATTAATCTTGCTCTTTTAAATTACTTTAATCGATATGTTTTGTTTTCCTAAGCCAAATACTGCAGGAAATTCTCATTTATTGTATCAAATTAGACATGAGTCAAGTAGCCTATTCTCTTGGTTAGGCTATTGTGCATTTGCTATTTTATGCCTAAATAACGTGGGGTTTCGACTACAATGCTATTTTTATTCAATATTTTTATTTCTGTCCCAGAAGAGTTAATTAGGTACTTAATAACATCGCAACAAATTGATTTTATTTCTGAATAAAATATTCCATGTCCCATTCACAACCTTGTGCATAAATTCAAATAATAATTAATGTGTTAAAGACGGTTTCTCGGGTAAAAAAATCCTTTTCAGAAAATGTAGTTCTTTCAAGCCTCTGAAGTTAAACTTTGGAGGTCTTTTTAAATAACACAGTTTCACGTGGCTTATTAACAAAATAATAATAGCAACCAAAAGAGCAGTGTCCCCTTCAATATGGATGGTGGGCTATTTTTATCCCGTCACGATGCTTTGTATTTTGGTCGATGGCGCTGCGTGACGCTGTGACGCAGCGCGAAATCACTGATCTCTTCAACCGTCGTCGCGTCTCGGTGCGAGTTGACGCTGAGACGCAAGGCGGTCGTGCATGGTTCAATCCCGGACCGTCTACTCGAACAGGTTTAGTGCTGGATTTGGGTCTGGGTGTTCCATTACACAAGGAAAACCTAACACATACTTTGATTGGTAAAATCTTTCATGTGATGACCTGTCGTTATTATAACTTCGCTTATAGATGAAGGGGAATCGTTTTCCCCCCTCTATAACACCACAAGGCGCAACGCAAGGTGTTGTTAAATAAGTAAGTAACTTCAAGCCGTACACTGGGCATAAATAGGTGCGACTGGACCACTATTAGTAGGTTCTTTCACCAATATAAAGCAACAAAGGAGTGCCTTAAAGCTATATATTTTTAATCAATTTAGGTTATATTTTGACGGGAAAAACAGTCTACGCGAGCGAAGCTGCTGACGAACAGCTAGTTTGTAATAACCAGCTAATTGTAATAGATGAACATAATTTGCGTGTTTTAAGTAAGTGCAATGCACCACAGATCAATAATAGCTACAATGCACCTGTTCTACCGCTGCATTCTTTAGTCTTGTCGAAGATAGATTAGATCTAGAGTAGGCATTCCCTTAATAGCATAAACAAGGGATTCCTGCCTAAAGGCCCGTATTCACTTTGATTAGTAGTAGTGCAGGTGCTTAGTGATTATGTGAAAACACGTGTGGACAGTGATTGATTAGTGCGATTGAATAGAACACCCTTCTCTAATCACTTCACGAAGCAGGATACAAATCACTCGCATCGTACAAAATTAAAGGTGTCCGAGATAAACTAAACACATCCATTAAACAGAATGGACACTACTTGCACTACACACCTGCACTAATCAATCACTCCTACAAGTCACCTGCACTCGCACTAACCAATGTGAATACTAGCCTTTAGGGTTATCATCATCATATCATCGGGATCCATGGCGAGGGATGGCTGAGTATGTACTTGTAGGTGGGCGAAGGTTGCAGGAAAAGGAGGAACACTAAGCACAATACACTTGCACTGCAATTCAGATCACATAGGTAATTTAAGATTCACTTAATACAAACTAACAACACTCCATCGAATGCGTAACTTTCTTCTCTCATTCGAATCGATCTAGCGTGAGATCAACCGCGGAATTTTTTTCTATGAAAAATAGTTATTGTGCAATGTGCATGCGCGGAACAACTTCAGAGTGGACTAGAAGTTTAACACCATCGATACATACAAACTTGACATAATTTAAAACATTTTCAAACAAATATCAATGTGAATGTTTTTTGTTTGGTCGCCAGTTCAGGTTTTGTCTTTGAGGTTTGCTTTAAACTATGAAAAAGTACATGGTGTCTACGACCGTGTATTTTGTGTGAAACCTAACTGCTTTAACGCACACAGGTAATGTGATTCGGAATACGGTGCCTAAACGTCAATGTCAGAAAAACAGCTGATTGTTTGTCAAAAGTAGTCAAACAAATCCAAGGCGCGTAAATTCGCGAACATGATAAAACTTGTATTTTAGACGCTTTCCTTTCCTTACAAACAATCTCATTAAGTTTGCCATTAGATCTTCACATAGTGCTTTTAATTTATCAATAGATAAGTTTGTGATAATGGCGGTAGAAAACAGAGTGATTGTGCTGATCGACATGGACTGCTTCTACTGCCAAGTGGAGGAGAAGATGGACCCAGAGCTGAAGGGGCAGCCTATCGCGGTCGTGCAGTACAACCCATGGATGGGTGGTGGGTATGTCGGAAAATTATAGCTTCATGTAGGTACATTATTGATGTCCTATCATCCCATGCTAGACCTCTTCTATTTTATCGATCCAGAGTTTGCCATGACCTCCCCTAGGAAAGCATTACAGCATTGAATACCCAATAACACATACATTACTGAGAGAACTGGTGTTTTAATTTTTCAAGGTTAATCTATTTTCCTAAGCTTAAGCGATTAAATTAATTATACACTAGCTTTCCGTCTGCGGCTTTGCCCGTGGACTAATTTTCCTCCCACAGTGGGTCACATCAAAGTTTTCATATGGATCCCTAACGTTTTTGAAAAATGTATATAATGTAGCTTTATAACAGTGAGATTACCTACCTACAACAAACTCACAAACGCATTTCAGACCCTACATTTCTTTGACCTAACAGGATCATCGCTGTCAATTACATAGCCAGAGCCATGGGAGTTAAGCGGGGAATGAGAGGAAACCAAGCCAAGGAGAAATGCCCTCATATTAAGCTGCCATCTGTACCATGTCTTAGAGGGAAAGCTGATATTGCAAAGTTAGTAAACAACATTACTTAATTTCAAATCATGTGTCAATAATTGTAACCAGTGAGTAAAATTAGGGGTTTTGCTGTAGTTGCATTGTGATGATTCTGGTTTTTCAGGTACAGAGATGCTGGGAAAGATGTTGCCAGAGTACTCCAGAAGTTCACTCTTCTCCTAGAAAGGGCTTCTATTGATGAAGCGTATTTGGATATCACAGCTCCTGTAAGTTTAATGCTAACATTGTTTTTATAGCATAGTTGATTTACTGACTTGATTAACTGGGTTAATTTCAGGTGCAACAACGACTTAAAACTCTAAATGTAAATACAGTGACAAATGAATTACTTCAAAACACATATGCTCTTGGTTATGAGAGTGTGGATGAGTTCATTACAGACGTTCACAGCTATGGTTGCGAGTCTATGGATTTTGACTATGAACATAATAAACAACTGCTCATTGGAGCAGTTATTGTAAGGGAAATCAGAGCCGCTGTTTATGAAGAAACTGGTAATATTTTGGTCTGCTCCTTTAACTACCTATCCACCTAAAAATGCAAGAAAAAAAATCCCCTCGACCGTCACACTTGCTTTGCATTTTATATGGTTGGCCTGTTTTTGCAGTGTTTTAGATCCTGTCCATAGCATCAATCATAGCATCAATCAATTGTATTTATTGAGTTCAGATTCATACATTTATTTTAAATTTCTGATAGCAATATAAATTACTGCGTTTCTTTTCTTGCACCACTTTCTTTATGTTGCACAGCCCAAAATACTATGTGCTCTGTAAAAACGTGCGATTGACTGGTAGAGAATGCCTCTAGGCATTAAGTCCGCCACTTGTACTTATTTCTAAATGAGCGATTAAGAATAAATAAATGCATGATTTGTGTTTGTTCTGTGTCTGGGTGTTAAGAATGTATGTATATATATTAATATAATTATTATATGTATTAAGAAATATTTTAGTATGTTTATCAGTCTCTGACAATTTAGCACAAACTCTGCTCAGTTCTAATTTGGGTCTGATTATCATGGTGTCTCCCAGATAATAGTTATTTATTTATTGTAAATTAAAATGTTGACTTTTATAGGTTACAGGTGCTATGCAGGAATCGCCCACAACAAAATTCTAGCAAAACTGGTTTGTGGCATGAATAAACCTAACAAGCAGACCATTTTGCCTAAACACTCCATCAACACGCTATACCGGTACCGTGTGCTTTGTTGAAGCTACTTTGTCAAGTAATTTGACTAGGTACTAAATTCAGCTACCTTTATTTTATCGCTTACATTTCAGAACCCTGTCCATTAAGAAGGTAAAACATCTAGGAGGAAAATTTGGAGACACAGTATGTGAAATACTGAGAATAAATAATATGAGTCAACTGCAAGTTTTCCCAGAAAAAGAACTACAAGCCAGATTTGATGAGAAGAATGGGTAAGTATCTGATTTGGTTCCGTTTCAAAAGAAGTTTTGCTAAAATTTGGGGTATTAAATGACTTATTTTTTCAACAGAACTTGGCTATATAATATAGCTCGTGGCATTGACCTGGAACCTGTTGAAGCCAGGTTTAACCCAAAAAGTATAGGTTGTTGTAAAAATTTCAAAGGAAAGAATGCTCTTATTAGTCTAGACAGTATGAAGAAATGGCTAATTGATTTAGGAAAAGAAATTGATGACAGATTAGAAAAAGATGGACTGGAGAACAATAGAACACCAAAACAAATGGTTGTGAGCTTTTCCACAGGCCTGCCAAATGGAGGAGACGTTAGCAGCTCAAGATCATACAATTTCATGGCAGATGATGATTTATGTGCAGAATTCTTTACAAAAAAAGCTTTGGAGTTGGTAATGGAAACTACAGAAGGGGTGAAGATAAAAGGTATTGTTTGAAAGATACTGACTAACCCCGTTAATCATAAAAACTAAATTGGAACTTTAAAATATGTGACGAGATAATCTGTGCTTGGCCATTGCTCTAGCTTAATAATATATGCACTGTTCTGTCACGCGCAGCAGTGCTAAAAATGCAGTAGGCAAAATGGTTAATTAGTTAAAATAATCTTGTTTTAAAGACCTCCCCCTTATTCATAAAACTTAAACAGTACTTCAAAAACACTGTACCATAGGCATAGTGAAAAGAGAAAGAGATGGTCTTAACAGTTCTATTTTTTATGAATAAGGAGCTGCGTTTCCACCAGAGATGTGCGAGGATGCGTTGCGAGGAATGTGCGTGTTAAGAACTTCTTAACAAACAGAAACGCACCCTTAGATGGTGTTCGTTTTATGAATGATTTAAATTCAGAATAATCAAAAAGTTACTAGAAATGTTGACAATTTCATGTAAAAAATATATTTAAGCTACAACTATTGCATATTTTTTCGATACTGATCACTGAATCATCAGACAATTTTGAGGTGAATACGCGTATTTGGTTAGTAGCAGGGTAAGACAATTACTGAGCAGGTTAGCAAAAATATAACTTCGTGTTTCAGATGAAGAAGATGACCGACGACTCAAGGCACCAATAAAGTTTCTAGGCATTAGTGTAGGGAAGTTTGAAGATAATGCAGACAGTAAAAAGGTAAAAAAAATTATCGACTATTTTGCTGCTGGCCCATCAAATGCAGCTACAAATAAACCAAAAGAAAACGTGAAACGGCATGACAAAAAGAATGAAGGCAAAGAATACATATTACAAAAATTCTTTCAAGTATCTAATACTGTGACGAATGAACCGTCAAATGCTAAAAATGAAAACAAAAAAGATGTTGTATTAGAATCAGCACTTGACAAGCAAGAATCATTTTTTGCCAAGTTTCTAACAAAAACGACTGTTAAGCTTCCTGCACCAGAAATAGATGAAACCCACGCGACACCAGTTTGCAAAGTATTAAACTGTGGAGAAAACAGCAATGACTCTGAATATTCAACATCCACCATTAATAATGAAATAAATAGAAGCATTGCTTTATTCGAAGAAGATCCCCATGATGTAAATCGAGTCAGTAATATGCGGCAACTACTGAATTCTACACTGATAACTGACACGGAAACAACTGAAAACGAACCGCTAACAAGACACAATAACTTTATTGAATTACCAAAATCTAAACAAAGTGACAACTATGAGAATGTTATTCAGAACAATGTTACTAACCAAGACCCAAGCCCCCAAATTGATACAATTCAATGCTCAGAATGTGGCAAGACAGTAAATATTGATCAATTAGATATGCATGCAGATTACCATCTTGCTCTCAGATTAAGAGATGAAGAAAGACAGCAAGCACGTTTAGTACGAAAAGAAAAATCTGACCAGAAGATATTAGAAAATAATGAAAACACAAAGAGGAAAAAACCTGCAGTAGAAATTTCAACTAATAAACATGAAATAACCTCGGTCGCAAGTTTCCTTATCAAAATTGACGACGCTGTTCCAACGAAAATATGCTTAGAGTGTGGGAAAAAAGTTCCTACAGAAAAGTTACCAGAACATTTGGACTTTCACGAAGCACAGAAGCTAAGCAGAAAACTCAATAAGAAACCAGTACCGAATGAAGCACTAGGCAACACTACAAAAAGAAAGAGAAAATCTGCATCTCCAGTCAAAAAGCCAAAAGTTCCATGCAAATCTATAGCTTCATTTTTTAACAGATAACTTACGAATAAATATTAATACTCTGAAAGAAATGCAATGATTGGTTACGTCATTGGTTATTTTAGTATTAATTGAAAGGGTTGCGGTCTAGACTTTGTATTCTGAACTGTGTTTAAACAAGACCTTCACAAACGTACATATTGATGTAGAATAATATTTATTATTTCGGAATGTTGAAAACAAAGGATATAACACATGAAAGTGTACTTTATGTGAATCCTTGACCATAGGTTTGATTCCATTTCACATACTGTCCTAAATCATCTTGAGATACGCTGGGTCTCACTCTTTGCAAGGCATTCTTGAAATCTTGCACATTCACAGGTCGCACCTGCAAACAACAAATTGATATTAATTATGATAGTAGTACTATTTAATTAGTAGATACATAAAAAATGCTTCTAAATCAAAGTGAATTGGTCGACTATGTGCACCTGCCCAATAAAACGGTTCAGATTAATAGTCAATGACACTATATGATCATCGCCACAGACAAAAGGCGGGAAACTTTACAAAATATTCCAGTGCCACGCAGACCTTGGCGGTTGACCCACACCCGGGGGAAGTTGACAAGTGTGAATAAGACCTTCCATAACACTGGGTCATAATCTAAGACAGACACTCGATTGGCTTTTTATCTTAGCTGAAAAGCTACGATATTTTTTCTTTAGGTCACCTAGTGGGTAGGGCATGTCAAGTACACTTCAGTCGCTGCCCTCGTACCTTATCTCTCTGTATGCTGACGATCTGCGCGAGCGGCACGGCGCGGATCGGGCCCATAGCCGCCTCGGAGCACAGGGACTTCATGTCGGCGCCCGAGTAGCCGTCCGTCAGGGCCGCAATCTCGGCTACATCTTGTTCAATTAGATCATTAGCTTCACTCTTCAGGAGATTCATTATGATCTGCTCTCTAGCCTGGTATAAAGAAAGGCAAAATGATAATTGAATATTCGTTGTTAATGTTATTCGAGTTACAGTTTACAGGCCATGATCTTATTCAATACTAAAGGAGCCCATGGCTAGGCCCACAATACACATTGTGCCACAAGTTAGCTACTTTTTTTTTTTATTTTTACTTACTTTTAAATCTTATCTTACTTTATTAATTTTGATTATTGTATTTATTAATAATAAATTGTGAATTATGAACTCTGTTCCAAGATAATAGTTGTGAAGGATACCGTTCAGAAATCAACATCGAGCCTAGGACGTGATCATGTAGATAAATGCCAATTACGATTTTTTAAAGAAATGCTTTACACTCCTTCTTCTTATTTTATTTAGTAGCGATTGCTGGGATTTTTAACCCCAATTCCGCTATGCACCACGCACGTCTATAATTATCCGCAGTGAATAAAATTTATTATTTTAAGAAATCGAACCCGTAACGAGCTGTTAAAAAATAAATAAATAGTTAGGACGGAATACACAAATGCATGTCACTTGACTGTCTGCCTACCTGTCATGAGGTTCGCATGAAAGCATGTGAGTTTAAACGGATAGCTTTGATTTTATTTGTTTTGTCGTTACATTAATCATGGAAAATCCAGTGTAAAGGTGCAATAATTGTTCACTTCGACGCGGCATTTGCGTCGGCAGTCGTAGAGAGAAGTGAACTATGAAATCTACAGTTTACTTTACAACCTGGTTTTCACCCACACCAGTAAACCATGTTTGATCTAATTATTCAATTCCTGAAGTAGCGATGGCGTGGCGTTCACTGGTCTAAAACACATCATCATGATCTTGAAAACTGCTAAAAATGTAACATATTATGTTGAATGTTGTTCTTTTTATTTTTGAGTGATCAATTGATCATTCATTATCATTTATTATCAACAATTATTCAATATTTTTTTTATAATTAGGTATCTGATGAAGAAAGAAAGATCATTTTGTGAAAGATTTAATGTTCATTTTATTTTTTAAGGTTTCAATTGCAAACCTAGTCTGTGCAGAGTGCTTTGCTATGTAGTTCCGGCTGTCTGAGCCACTCATTCTACAGAGATCTCGCCTATCTAGGTTGACAACGAATCGTTAGTGACGGCAATCGATGAAGGTTTCATCGTTTTCTTTGAAAAATTGAAAAAACGTGGCTCAGACAGCCAGAATTTTGAAATTTCGGCCACTTTCGATCTCAGCTTCTAAACGGTTTCAGGGCCCCTTTTCTTATCAAAGGGTTAGTGACGCGATATGTGACGGCATCCGAAGTAATTTCATCCATCAGGATGAAATGCTTTTCGAGAAATCTTCAAAAACATGTGGTCAGACAGCCAGTAATCCGGCTGTCTGAGCCACTTCGTTTTTCTTAATTATTTCATGAAATATCACATTTTGGACAGATCTTTCTGTATGAAAGGAATGTGACGCGCCACAAATAGTTTTGAACTTTCGTGACGCTTCCATTTAGGAGTTATTGTAAAAAAACTTTTTTTAAGTCTAAAAACACGGCAATACATTTCTGTCCTATATCCACACTATTGACAATATAAGATGGTATTGCGTCTTCAGTCGAGAGATTTTGTCGAAAGTCGTATTGTGATTTTGACAGAAAATCAATTTTGTGTAAATAATTAACGAGTCTCTTATTTACTAACTTCTCTACTACTTTAGTCGTTGAAACTGAGATTGTCCCTATTCTTAATACACTGGTGTAATCATTGCCTTTTTTAATGCTGCTGGAAAGATCCCCATCTTAAAACATAGATTTGCCAGATGTGAAATTATTGGCACTACCAATTCATTTGCTAATTTCAAAAATCGAGTGTGTACGTTTCCCATCCCGGTGCACTTTCAGATTTTAAGCTCATCAGGATCGTGTATACCTCTTCAGGATCAGTCCTCAAAAAAGCAAAAGACACGACTAGTGAGCCAAAGGGCTGATTAAAATTACAACCTTTCTACAAAGTCAAACCTGATGAAATTTTCTGAGCTAGAGTTTTGCCTATGTTTGCAAAGTACACATTAACATGGTCAACCGATAATAGTGGGGTATCCTGGATATCCAGCAGCTCCAAGTTACTTGATTTATTTGTGTTTCGGCTAGTGAAATGATTTATAGTTTGCCAGTAATCCGGCTGTCTGAGCCACTTCGTTTTTCTTAATTATTTCATGAAATATCACATTTTGGACAGATCTTTCTGTATGAAAGGAATGTGACGCGCCACAAATAGTTTTGAACTTTCGTGACGCTTCCATTTAGGAGTTATTGTAAAAAAACTTTTTTTAAGTCTAAAAACACGGCAATACATTTCTGTCCTATATCCACACTATTGACAATATAAGATGGTATTGCGTCTTCAGTCGAGAGATTTTGTCGAAAGTCGTATTGTGATTTTGACAGAAAATCAATTTTGTGTAAATAATTAACGAGTCTCTTATTTACTAACTTCTCTACTACTTTAGTCGTTGAAACTGAGATTGTCCCTATTCTTAATACACTGGTGTAATCATTGCCTTTTTTAATGCTGCTGGAAAGATCCCCATCTTAAAACATAGATTTGCCAGATGTGAAATTATTGGCACTACCAATTCATTTGCTAATTTCAAAAATCGAGTGTGTACGTTTCCCATCCCGGTGCACTTTCAGATTTTAAGCTCATCAGGATCGTGTATACCTCTTCAGGATCAGTCCTCAAAAAAGCAAAAGACACGACTAGTGAGCCAAAGGGCTGATTAAAATTACAACCTTTCTACAAAGTCAAACCTGATGAAATTTTCTGAGCTAGAGTTTTGCCTATGTTTGCAAAGTACACATTAACATGGTCAACCGATAATAGTGGGGTATCCTGGATATCCAGCAGCTCCAAGTTACTTGATTTATTTGTGTTTCGGCTAGTGAAATGATTTATAGTTTGCCATAGAGTTCTTGAATTTCTTTTTTTTTTTTGCTAAGAGTTCCCTTCCATACTTGATCTTTAATTTTCTTAATAAGTTAACGCAAAAGTTACGGTACCTTCTGTAAGTAATTTTTAAGATTTCATTGAATAGATCCGTTGGGTTGATGAAACTTTAAACTAAGGTAAGAATGTTATATTTTTCGGAGGATTCATATTAGCTTAAACTTACATCAGCTTCAGGCAATGGTATGTAGAGTCGTTTGACCAGCCGCCTCCTGGCGGCTTCGTCCAGCTCCTGCGGCCTGTTGGTCGCACCCACTATCAAAAGCCGGTCTTCATCACCTACCGACAAAGACATTAAACAAAATAAATTTATCTAAAAATACATAAATTCATATTTCGATGTTTGATATTAGATTTGATTTGAAAGTATAGGTCCTTTCTTAAGGATATTAAGATTGAAATACGCAATTAATTTAGAAAAGGTAGTGTATTCCCCCGCCCATAATTTAACTGCTGCCTACAAAGGATAGCCTGCAAAGCCTCTTGCCTCATGAAAAGCTACAGATCAATAGGACTGCCTAGGCAGTTTTGACAAAGTAAGCGCTCTGCATACTCATACATGCAACTCATTTAAATTTTAAAATGGGTTTGCCTGAGCTAAAGTTCGTAATAGTACGACTTGCTGATGAAAGCTCCCTCAGTCTTGCGAGTACGGCAACGCGCGAGATACCTCTGAAGTAGCACATGGCTATAAGTTGCAGTAATAGCTTACCATTGCATCGGCACAGAATAAGTAATAGTCCTCTGGAGAATAAAACTTAATATAGGAAATTCATAATTATTTGTTTCTCACCAGTCGCTGCTCCATCCAATTGCACTAAAAATTCAGTCTTAATTCTCCTCGTGGCTTCGTGTTCAGTGTCGTTGCGTTGCGTCAGAAGTGAATCTATTTCGTCGATAAATATCACCTGTAAAATAACGCAATTAGAACCGAACTTAACCAATTTGTCAAAGGAATGGAATTTGTCAATTAAATTTCGATTAAAAAACCTGTGTTGCTAAATAAATTTGACCATAATTATGCAATTTTAAGAGCAGTTATGCTTCAGTTTTTTAAAGCTTGCTCAAAGCTTTATTAACATTTAGCTAACAAATTAGTCCATGTTGGCCCAGCTAGCTGATAGTACACACATCAAAAGTGTCTAGGGATCAACATATATTTTTGCAATAACTTTTCTCCTGATTGATATTAATTAAAATTTTCTTTAAGGATTCATCAAATAAAGTGTTTTCGTTTGTCTACAGTAACGATAAACCAAGTCACCTTTGCATTAATAAAGAAATTTGGCATTTTCCTAATAAAGGGATTTTTGACATTTGAACCACTAACATTAAAGTTAACTGAAATAACAGTTTTCTTTAAAATTTTATTGGGTAACTTAAACAATTAATAATCCGTGTTTCTACCACAACACAAACAACACAAGAACATCGGTTTGGCATACTCAAAATGAGTTCATCCAAATCACGCTGTGGAATGGCCGCCCATGTTCGTTGCAACAACAAAAAAAGGTCTTCTTGCGACTGGATACCCTCCATATTCGGCAGAGCTCTTCTCTGTAGCATATTCCATGCATGCTCAATCGGGTTCAAGTCTGGCGACTGAGCAGGCCAGGGCAGGACATTGATGTTAGCTGCGGCGAGAGTCTGTCTTATAACTCTTGCGGTGTGCGGTCGTGCATTATCATGCATTAACTGAAATAAGGGACCGATTTGCACTTGTAGAGGAACGATGACGTCTGATACAATCGTCTCAGCATAAATTTGAGCGTTGAGGTTGCCTCTGATCCAAATCAACTCAGTTCTTCCGCCGATCCAAATACCCGCCCATACCATGATGGTTCCACCACTATAAGGATGGACTGCCTGGCAGGATTTTAATCGCTGTTGGCGTCCAGGGGTTCTCCAGTGTCGTATACGTCTTGTATCCGGTCTCATACCAAGACGAGACTCATCAGAAAAGCACACGAAACGCCATTGTTCTTCTGCCCAATTTCTGTGTTCAAGAGCCCATTGATATCGAATCCTACGATTGTGCATTGCTATAGGTGGTACCCTTAGCGGTCTTCGGGAATGAAGGTTCACTTCATGCAAGCGGTTTCTGACTGTTTGGTCGCTAATTAAGTTCCCTGAAGAGTGATGAAGCCTCACGGCTAACATCATGGCGGTTATTGTTGGAGCTCTTCGAGTTGTGATTTGAATGTATCGGTCTTGTCTCCGTGTGGTGCAGCGATACCGTCCTCCATGGCGCTCAGCCACGGTACCAGTGCTTCGGTAACGTGTCCAAAGTCGACTGATAACACTCTGACTTGTATTCAGAGCTAAAGCCACAGTACGTTGCCGGGAACCAGCTTCTATCATTCCCACGGCTCTGAGCATTTCTTCCCTGCTTAAATGACGTCGCCGCTCCATAATAACGTTGGTTTTAATCAGTAGTAGGGAAACAGTAGCACTAATAATGTCTTCAATGCGTTGTATGTTTTTAAAGGGAAAATATTGACAGCTGATTTTCATCTTTTACTCGAATTTGATTGACAGTTCCTGTTTCAAATTATGAAATGCACCAAAAAGGATCCATATAAATTTATAAAATCATAAATTTATTACAAAGCCACATCTCAATCTCAAGAAATCCGCATAAAAATGCTTGATCCCTAGACACTTTTGATGTGTGTATTTTAGTTAGCTGACTCTCAGTAACTCCCAATGGCCCGGTAAAGCTCTAAAAGCTATCCAGCAATAGACCAACAGATAACAAAAATCAGTGCAATTTGGAGAAGTGTATTTTGGATTTCCACACTTGATTCTCCTTGTCCTTGGTAAGGACGCAAATTACGATTAGAATGCAGATCCTATATTGATGTGAAGGCAAGTGGACTCACGGCGGGCTGGTGGCACCGCGCGACGGCGAACAGCGCTCGCACCATCTTCTCGCCGTCGCCGATCCACTTGGATGTCAGCGACGACGCGGATATGCTGAAGAACGTCGCGTGACATTGCGCGGCCACGCACTTACCTGTACACATATTTATAATAATTCAATAAAGGTAATTCTGACGCAAAGTCGACATCATTCTTAAAATGTGTTAACACTATAAACTATCAATACTTACCAATCAAGGTTTTGCCAGTTCCTGGAGGGCCAAACAACAGGATGCCCTTGGGAGGCCTCCTCAGACCAGTAAATATATCTGGTCGCAGTAGAGGCCACACCACAGCCTCCTGAATGACAGATTTGGCCATTTGAAGACCAGCAATGTCATCCCAGCCTAGAGACATCAATTAAGAGGACATAACTTCGGCATTTTGAAAGTGGATGATTAACTTAATTAAATACTTAGTAACTACCTATTGGATTTCCTTTGTCCATAATTTCACTTTCAATTAGTTCTATCATTTTAGGGTCAATGTGCTTGAGCCTCTCATCTGTGATTTCTGGTTCCATATTTTCTGGCTTGTCTCTAAAAATATGAAGAAAATTAGTGTTGTAAGAAAACACATCTAAAATGATTTTGATCTAAATGAAACCTGATCATCCACTTGTAGCTACTTAACTTAAGCAATTATTGGATCATAGTGAGAAAAAGACACTAATATTATAACTCCCTGACAGAGAAAAAGAGAAAATTTGGTAACAATTTGGTTGTTCTGGGGGGTAATCAAACAATCTGCATATCATAGTAAAATGATCTAAATAATATTTTGTTAGGAACAGCACCTTAAAAAGCCAACAATAACTTGACCCTGGTGGTTAGTCATAAAACAGAAAGACTCACTGAACTCCTATCATAGGAGACACAAATTTGGATTGTGCCTTCCTGGTTGCTCCAAGAGTTCTTTTGGCTACTGGGTTCGACGCCAGCAGCTGCTCCTTGGCAGACTTAAAAGTAATTTTTGCTACATTGCTCTTATGCATCTTTAACTCATCCTCTTTATCTAAATCCACATCTTGATATATAGGTGTGTATTTTGATGTAATAGAGGGGTTCACCTTTTTATTATTATCTCCCCTTGAAAGTTCCTCCCTTGTGATATCAATGTCTTGGTATGAGTGCTTTGATGAGGAAGGAAATGTTTGGTATGTATTCTTTATAAGAGGTTTAGGTCTCCCAAATTTTGGTTTAAATATTTGTCTTTGGGTTTCATAAGACTTCGCTTCATCATTTGAGCTGCCTGAATTCAATGTCTTTACAAAATAAGACAGACCTTTCTTGTCATGTTGGCTCTCCTGGTTTCTATCAATTTCATGCAAGTTGCATGAACATTCACCACGAAATTGATCTAAACCAAATGATGTTGAATTCAAACACCCATTAATACATTTTGCTTGGGTATCTTCTATCAGAGATAGAGGGTCTTCAAAGTTACTGTAAAAGAAAAACTTATAGCATCAACACCTTTAAATGTTCCACCTAGCAAGCAAATAATAAAAGAAATGAAGGCTTTTTTATTATTAAACTTACATTAAATTTAAATAAACAGTTTAATCTGTGTGTCATTTATTATATAATAGAATAAATCATAATTACCGCAGTGAACTCTTCCAAGTTGCACTGTTAGAAGTGTTTGCATTTTGTGTTATCGTTTTTACAGATGTAATTATTGCATTACAATTATCAGTAAATAATTGTTTGTTTTGTTGCCATACATCATTCAACAAAACTATAGATGATGCGTTGGATGCGCTGCGAAAGTAAAAACATAGATTACAATTTTGTGAAAAGGCACTGAAGAGAAGAATCAATTTTCATGTTATTCAATGCTTTACCAAAGTAAATACTTACTAACTCTTTGGACGATTCAGTGTTTATCAATACTGATATTATAATTAGTAAGTATTTGTAGTTTTGGATCTTTGTAACGAATAAATTCAAAAAGCACAGAACTGATTTAAAAAATATTTCCCAAAAAAAAAAGCTACACTATCAGCGAGCAGTTTAAGCTATATTTTAACGGGAGGAATAGTGGGTACCACGTGAGCGAAGCCGCTAGCGGGAAGCTAGTATTTTTAATACACTAAATACATGCATTTTATATGTTATTTTTTGCAAACTAACCTTTGTGTTGCTAGTTTGTATTCATGGATTTTAGATTTATTCACGACAGAGAAGTGATTATCGTATCTGTCTTCGGGCATAAAGCTACCGCAAGATTCGTTTTCAATCATAGTGCTTGATTTTCAATACTTTATCTTACAATAATTGTGGGATTATTGAGTAAACCGGGATAAATAAACAACAACCAGCTGACAGGACACAACAAACAAAGAGGATTTAGTTTGACAGCACAGACAGCGCTCATAGTAACAGGAGAAAGAAGTACTTAAAGTCTTGTTCCTTAATTAGTCTGTGAGTAAAGTAAGCCGAGTGCAGACTCGAGCCCGGTGCGAAAGTTGTAGCATAACACGCAAGGCTGTTGCATGTACATAGTTTATTCAATCGTCAAAAATGCTGCATCAATATCAGAATAATCAATCCGATTAAACAAAATATTATTAAGAATCTTAGTTAAGTTAGGTACTTAGATACTCATCAACGTTCACGGTAGGTAATGTGAAGAAAGACAATTCTGGATTTGAGGAGTTGTAAGTCACCCATAAACACTACAAAACCTATTTACGAATACTATTTTGAAGCAGTTTTATTTACCTACGCACGGCCCTGACACGGCTGTCTTACCCTATTTCACCTTATATTTTATCAGTTCATCCGTGCGACGCGCGTAGGAACGGGCATAGTACCGGGCGAGCGCGCTCACATATAATCAGCGGTCGGGGCGTATGTATGAAGACAACCAGTTTACAATAAATGTACTCTGTGAAGACCACCTACTTCTATCATTTAACTATGGCGCTGCGCTGCGCTGGTTTTTTTTGGTAGTAGCTCAAAGTAAAGGTCTGGATTCACTTTGATTAGAAGTAAGTGCAGGTGATTAGTGCAGGTGCTTAGTGATTAAGAGAAAACACTTGTGGACAGCGATTGATTAGTGCGATTGAATAGAACACGCTTCTAATCACTTCACGACGCAGGATAGACTCGCAATAATCCATCGCTGTCTACAAGTGTTATCTTTTAATCATTAAGCACCTGCACTATACTATTTTTACTGTAAGATGATATGCCTGACAGCTCTTACTGTTCCGTGTCACACATACTATTTCAAACTAAATAAAAAGAAACTGGCAAAAGTAAATGTTATAAACTGTTAAAAAACTATTGTTCTTTCGAATCTTATCAAGTAAATTTATTGTTATTATTAATAACCGTTAATAAATGAAGTATTTGAAATTAAATTGATATATATTTACAGTACCTGATGCGTGAAAAGGAACGCCATTCAATAGTGTAATGACACTACTGAATCGACAAAAAAATCGATGAATAGGAGCGACCATTTTGTAATTTGTAATCACGTTTATTCGCATCAGTACCAGTGCGTCTGCCTTGTGTGCAATTTTTTAACTATCATTTTCGAGATACCGCGTTTAATTCTATTACTTATTAGCCATAACCCGGTTATTAAGAATTTATTTAAAAATTTAAAATCGGTAAATCTGTTTCCATTTCTTTTGCCAACTCGATTAAATTACATTCGTTCAGCACTATAATAACAATTATGAACTGTCAGGGATATCATCATACTGTGAAAGTAGTGCACTTGCACAAATCAAAGTGAATACGGGCCTTCATCTAAGGGCAGTAGGTAGTCAAAAATTATGCTCTTTGGTAGTCAAAGACAAATAAGTATGCAACTTTTTTTTATTTTTCACGGCTTCGGGCAGAAGACCTAGAATACCTAGATATTATCCTCGGATTGCGATTGCATAGGTGTTATAAACATGGATCTACCTACAAAAGATGTTGAGGTCCAAAATTGCTATGCAATCTGTGGCCTTTTCTGATTTTTGGAGTTAGTCTGTGATTTGTGGGTTTCGTTTGTCTAATCTGTGGTTTTTGTTGTCAAAAATAAATTGTCAAGTGAGTGCTTGAATTGATATTTCTAATTTTTTCGAGGATAATACACTAAAAACAAATACATTACTTATTAAATCCTGTATGATAATTACGTTCAGGAAGATCAAATTTAGTGTTGATATCATGAACTGTTGTGAAGCGAACTAATGACCGATATTTCATAGAGAAAATGGTAAATTAAATATAATCGAAATGAGTTCTAAACCAACAATTTACCATGAAAAACAGGTTAAAGAGCTGTGTGCTTTACATGCGCTTAATAATTTATTCCAGGTAAGGTCCAATGTTTCAACAAGTATTTTCAGTTATAAGAATCTGTGTACTAACCATGAGAATCATTTAGAGTATCAAAGACCTTGTTTACCAAACTTAGTACTTAACGTCTTCAATGTGAAGCGTTTGTTCATGTGACCTTCCATTAAATTTTCAGACACGCGGAACGTATTCTAAGTCGGAGCTAGACGCGATATGTAGCCGGCTGTCGCCAAATGTGTGGATTAATCCACACCGGTCCATGTTGGGCCTTGGCAACTATGACATCAATGTGATCATGGCAGCTTTACAAAAAAAGGGGTGTGAGGCGGTTTGGTTCGACAAACGAAAGTGAGTACCTGTTTCCTATACAAACAATCTGGCCCAATGTAGTATTGGCAGGTGACTACCAGTATTTATCTTTTCTTCATTGGTTTGCATAAAATGTTTTACATAATTTTAGAGACCCTGGCTGCTTGGACCTATCAAATATTTGTGGTTTCATTTTGAATGTGCCATCAGACTATAAATTGGGATTTGTAATGCTGCCACTGCGCCGTAGACACTGGATCACCATCCGCCAGATCCAAGGAAACTTCTATAACTTGGACTCGAAGTTGGATGCACCTCAATTGATAGGGCGGGTAAATAAAAATTCCTTTAACTTTATTCTTACTTATATGAAGAAATGGTTTCATTTAATGTGTTTGAAATATTGCAAAAATAAAATATGAAACTATTATTCAACTAGATTTTATTCTTGATATAAAAATCTTGATTGTTTGATACATAATTTATAAAATACCTTAGACCTTATACCTATTTTGTAAAATACCTTCAACATCTTTCAGAGTACTGATCTAATATCATACTTGAAAGAGCAACTGGATAGCAAAGAGAAGGAATTGTTTGTGGTTGTAAGCAAGGAAGTGGAGGAGAAACAGCTGTGGATGCACCAGTATGCAATGCAATCTTCTCACCCAAGCCAGAACTTGGGCCCTGAGCAGAGCCAAGCCAACCACTGTGACAGCCCTGTTGACAGTGTGTCTTCAGTATCACCATACAATTACAATAACAGTGATGTAGAGTGCCTCAAGTTGACTGAAGTTAGGAACTGTGCCGTCAGTAGAGATAACACCCTCTAGGAGTGTAGTTTTATACACTGTTCCAAATTTCCCACAGACTGTTTGTGATGATCACATGGCAATTTTTATGTGTTCACTATATTTTCATTGTAAGTGTGAGTGTTGTGTGTTTACAACTATTTTGTAAGCGGTCTCATCAGGTAGTCTACCTATTAAAGTTATGCCATTCGGTCTGTTCAGTTTACATATTTTTTACGTAAGTACTTAATAATCAGCAAGTATTTGATGTATTAATTTATTAATGCCAGATGTTCCTTTAATGGCACTTTATTTTGTTTTGCACTTGTTCAATAATTTTAAATGTTTGTTATTGATTTTATAAAGTTTTTGATGTGTATAAAAATAGAAATTAAGATATATGGCCTATTGTTATTATTTTTAGATGATAATTTTACATTTTATCTAATACATTGATAATTATCAACAGTATCACAAATGTGATAGTTGCCAAATGTTTGAATCTACCTTAATAAATTTTAAGTTTATATATAAATCTTGGCTTGAGCTCTATTTTTTAATAATGATAATATTGATATTGAAGTAGTGAATAGTGAAGACAGTATTGTATTATACATAATCTATACACTTGCGTGACTTGTATTGCAACCCAACGACGAAAGTTAACCAAATTGCAGTTTATTAACAACTTGCATATTAATACCAAATCCATAGAATAGAGATTACTTTGCAGCATATAAATAATACTTATACAAAGATATCAAATAACTTTATTTGAGCACAATGATTTTTACAATTCATGTGTATGGAAGCAATAAATGCATTTGTTTTTATTTAATTTATGTTATGTTGTTAGCACTGTTTAACATTTGTTACTATATCACAAGAAGCATTCCTTAGCCGTATAATGTTGTCATATTTACATGAATGAGACTTCTGTTTCAATTTTAATTCTTTTTAATGTACATAAAAATATTTTTTCAAAAAATAGAAAGTGTGAATAACCAAAACATCATTTGATTTTACCCTAAAAATCACATTGATAATCAGTTCGAAAGGACATATATGATGCATCGTGATAAATAGTTTAATTTAATTGGCGTGCGTGGTGGTCGGATGCATCCCCATGAACATCACGAAGTAAAAGACCGATCCAGATGTGATATGGGCCTGGTGTTGGCAGCATAAGCTCCTCCTGTAAATCTTGACGTGTTGTCATGATCTTTTTGTCTATGTGCTAAGAATTCCATGACTGACTAACCAGTGAATACCGAAACAACGCGCCGGCTGCGCGTGTTGAGGACCATGAGGCCGGTAGAGGTGACTCCTCAGGCTAAGTCCATATAAACGCGAGTCAAAGGAGTTCAGATGCAATAATCGTGCGTATCGGCAAGTGAACGCGCGATTTGAACGGTTGAGTGTATTCATATAAAATTTCATTAAGCCGCGTAAACCCGCATAAACCCGCTTAAGCTAAGGCCACATGGATGACCATGTGACCTTAGCCTAAGCGGGTTATTATTTACTTAAGGAAGTGGGGCTTCAGTATTGCATGCGAGTGCAATTATTGTTCTTGGAGATAATGAGCCGGTCGGGGTCGAGGTGCAGCTCCTGCAAGATGGTGTAAATCTGCGCGCGCAGGGGAGCCCCAATCTCGCGCTCGCGCCCCAATATCCACATGCGGTCTGGGAAAAGATAGCGAGTGAAAAATTAGTCATAACTTGTCCCACTGTTGGACAAAGGTCCCCATTATTGTAATCAAGTCATCTCACAATTTAGGGATTTAGATTGGTTGGAAAATTAAAACAGCACACTATGAACTATGCACAAGTTCTTAGCCGTGAAGTCGTACAGTACCGTGCCCGTAGTAACTTTGAATCGCGCTGGGCTGATATTTGGAAGGCGTGCCCAGTGTGAACTACCTTCTGGAGACTGGATCCGCGCTTCACGCAACACACATACCTGCATGCGCGACGCCGACGCTCGAGCACGACCAGACGACGGCGAAGCGCTCGTAGTCGGTGAACAGCACGCTGTAGACGCCCGCGCCCGGCAGCAGCCGCCCGATCAGGTACGGCATCCGGTTGTTCACCTTGTAGCGGAATGTCGACGCGCCCGCGTGGCTGGGGATGCCGATCGCGTAGGTTATGCTTGACATACCCGTCCTGACACAAAAACAGTTAGTAATGAAGATTTTATCAAGCAGACAGTGGTATGGCCAAAGCAGTAGCTCCAGGATTTTAGTTAGGGGATCCTTTTAGTGTCTTTTAGTTTTAACTAGCGGATTGCAAAGCGTCCTTTTGAATATTTCAGTTATGATGGAAATACGTCGGGCTCATAGTCAAGTGGATCTGAGAGAAGAATAAAACCACAAATCCTATGTATTCTACTAATAAATATTAAGAAAGTGGGGTAACCATCTATTGACGGTGCTGATGCTTATGTAGAAGTAGCCCTTCTCGTTGAGCGTGACGTTGAGCTCGGTGCAGCTCGCGGATAGCTCCATCAAGTAGAAGGAGCGCTCCACCTCGTACCACGTGCCGGTCATCTACAACAGTTTTATGTAATAACTTTCTACAACATCTTAACATAAGACCACAGTTTTTGGATTGATTATACAAGTATTTTAAAATATTGCCTACCTCCGTATCCTGACGACATCAACACGCCCACAGTCTAAGACCCTCCCTTATAGTTTTTTACAAATGCTAGGTAATTGGATGTAGCCTCGTCTAGACCTAGCCAGCTTTATGTCTGTCATCATAACATTACGTTTGTACCTAAATGTGTAAGTTCCTGTAGTTGTATATTTGTAGATTCAAGATTTGCTCATTGATTTTTAAAAAGAGAATAGGTCTCAAATTGAATTCTAAAATGATTTTTTCAATTTCCTTAACACAGAAAGTAAGTACGACGAAGGTCGTCTTGCAACTGCGCATGAGTGGGCAGCGACGCCGCGGCTGCGCAGTGTCTACTCCCGTGACCCTGTCCGCTGAACTTCAATACCAATACAAATTAGGTATTATGCAATCGCCCACATTTTAATCAAATTACAAGGATGATAGAAATGCTAGAAACAAGCTGGTAGCTAGTCAGTTTGCTTTACTAACTTGGTTTTTAACATATTTTGGCGTGGCCTTCTTCCTTCATCCAAGTGGTCTCTATAATGCGATGGCAATGAAAAGAGACCGGACGCGCTATCAATCAGTGTAGCCTCTCGATTCTATCCATAGTCTGATAAACAATTGTCACTAACATTTTCTTTATCCGGTTCGAAGGACCACTGCTGCTTATAGCTTTCCGATCAAATGCTCAAGAAGACGGTATTTGCATGCATAATATCTTATTCTGTAATTCTCGTCACCGCGCGCGGAAGGGAGGTACTTGCTGTCTTTAACTAGTCCACACTTCACGACGTAGCACAGAATTCTTAATAGCTCGTAGTAGCGCGGCGATTTTAAAGTATAATGGATGGAAATGTTGGACGACCCAGGCCTTCGTTTTTTAAAAACAACACGTTCGTTATGCTTCATATCAAAAATTCCAATGAACATTCGGCGATAATCAATGATAATGTAATGCATAGTTGCTATGCTAATAACATGGGTGTGTATTACATGACGTTGCTTGCACTATTCTTAAGCTTCATTGAAATTTGGAATAAATAAATATCTTTGGACATCTTAAAACATGGCCTGAGCTAAGCAGAGCTGGTATTGTTAGTCTGATATATTTACTTGTTTAAATAATAAAAAAATACTTAAATACAAATCTAGAATAAAAACAACCGAATAATAGGATTTGAAAAATTGCAACTATGCTTCTAACTTAAGTAAAAAGGTAAGTAGATAAAATACTTAAACAACTGGGGCAATCTACATCCAGATCGTTTAACCTCGAAACATGTACTCTGTACGGAGTCTGAGACTACTCAGGTAGTAGTAGTAGGTAAACTCAGGTCACACACACACACATATTTTATAGTTTTCATAGTGACCTTTATGGTTAAGGCTCTGCATTAATTAAGGAGCTTCGAACTTTCTCCATTACTAATTATATTTCTTGGGCCCTTACCTACTATGATTTAATATTTTATAGACTATACTTACTCGGGTAATATCATAACGGGGCAACTGAGGGTACACAGGACATTCTCCCAGTCCTGTGGCTACGGCCCTCGTAATTGCACCCAGAAGTAAGAAAAAAGTCCTTAAACTGGTGAGTCTGAAGTCCCCCATCACTGCACTTCTCGAACTATGGCGCGGCCGCTGTTTTGTAAACACCCAACATAGTTGATCAACAGTGGTGCCGTCCGCGTCCACTACGCACTGTTACTGAAGCAATCACTGAAGCCGCGCGAGGGCGGCGCGTACGCACCGTGACGTGCCCGCGGTCTTTTTGCTACTAAGTTATGTTTTGAAAATTTTCCACGTGTCAGTTACCTACGTTTTTTAACTACTGAAAACAAAATAGTCAGCACGTTTTCTAAATCTTATTCAAAAAGTTGTTATTTACATTGGTGCATTTAGTGCTTCTTGGATTTAGGTCATCTTCATTTGATAATTTCAGGGCAACTTTAGTGTTAACCACATTGTAGGCTGAGGTGCACCATTTTAAACTTTATTGTAATTTACGTTTTGAACTTATATTCTTTAAATAAAAGCGTCTTTTATCTATGAAAAATACAAATATACTTGGACCTTCATAACAATGCAACAGGCCGCAATCCACCACACGTGTCGAATTGTTTGCATGTTCTTGCAGGACATACATAAATACAAATTTTAATCGACCTCTTCTGGGAACAGAAATTAACCTGGCTTTTATTTACTAACAACAAGTCGTTATTTCGAGATTTTAGAATCTATAGCAAATTACATTTCATTTATAATCTACGTTCAGTAACGAAAAAGCCGATAAGCGTCCGGTCTCGTCCCGTGTGAACCGTCTTCACATATTCTGGACACGGCAAATTTGCATAAACGCCCCAAATAGACACTAAGTGACTGTGCATAAGTCTCACATTCTTTTACCGCGTCACTTCTATTACTTTTAAAGAAATTAGGCATGTATAATTCACCATGACACACTAATGAGTTCTGTTGCTATACAAATAGATGCTTTTGATTCAACAATTTTATTGTTTTTTAGTATTCTTATAATAACATTAATCTTATATCTACTAAAAATAAATGTGCGAAATATACATAATTATGTTTTAACAATTACAAACAAATCAAAAATATAACAAACATAATCACAATAATAATATCTAGGTACAATATGTGCAGTTTATGATAAAATAATAGTGGCTCAAGTTTCTGACAAACAGATCATAAGCCTTTCAAGGTACAAAAGCGCAGGCTTATACCTATTAACCTATCAATCACCGCTAAGCCGGTCACCTATAAATATTATTAGAAAAATCTACAGTATGGGGAATTGGGGCCCTATGGGTACTGTTAGTATAGTTTTAGTACATAAAAATTTAATATTTGATCGTTGTTTGAACTAGTCAAATTTAAACCTTGCAAGTCTCATCAGCGGAATGCCTGCTTCCCGTAGTGAAATAAGCTGGAAGCGGCCCCCTTAGCATGAACTTGTGATGACCATCAGCGGTCCTAGCTGCCCTACCACTTGATATTGAGCGCGACATCGGTCTTCTCGAGCGCGTGGTAGGCGGTGTGCAGTTGCGCGCGCGCCTTGTCGGAGTCGCGGCCGCCCAGCCACGCGCCGTACAGGCGCCGCGCCGCCGCCGCCGCCGCCGGCACGGCCAGCGGCAGCGACGAGTACATACCTGAAGTCACGTTTATGAAAATTATATGAAATGTGTGTTGGATGAAGAGTTGTTCGCGTATTTTATTTAATTATTTAAAACGAGCTTTCCGCCCGCGGCTTCGCCCGCGTCGACAAATTTTTCTCACACGTTGGGTTACATATAAAAGTTTTCATACGGAACTCTAACGTTTTAAAAAAAGTTATATGCCTTCAGCAAACAGGGATAATTTTTGAAACCGGTTCAGTAGTTTTGGAGATTACCTACCTTAAACATATAGATGGGTTTGCGTTTGGCCTCAGTCCCGCCTGGTGGTGAGCGATGATGAGGCCGATGGTGGTGTGGTACACGCTTGCCCAGAAAATGCTTATTCACTCTGGCCTCGAAGATACCAAGGTGATAAGTAGCAAAAGGCTTTTACGATGAAACTGATATTCGATGATATGAAACGGCAATGATCTTACTTAATATTACAAATGCGAAAGTTTGTGAGAACGTTTGATATTTTTTCACGCAAAAACTACTGAATGGATTTAGATGAAACACTACAGTAATACAGCTTATACATCAGAATAACACATATATTTTAATGTATAAAAATGAAGTTCATATGGGTGGAGCCGCGGGCGGAAAACAATATTCAAATTAAAAAAAAATGTTCTGTGAACTTTTCGATATATAAAAAATCTGTGTTATTACATCCGCGAAAAAAGAGTTTTTAGCTCTGTAGGTGTCGGGATATCATGGCCGACCGAGCAAACATTCAAACGAGCGAGAGTGAAGCACATACCTTCTAGTTGTTGAATGAGTTCGCGGGAGCTCTCGCCGTTTGCGGGGCGGACTTGCGCGCCGCCGTTCAGGCAGCCTGGTAGACAAGTTTTTTAAGTTTTTTAGTTTTCACATTTCTAAACAACTTAAGAGGAAAAGGAAGCGCCGTTTTTAAATACAAACGTAGTCCCTTGATTTCTTCCTGGATATTGGTAGTGGAAGAATATTTTTTTCCTATAAAATCTATGGCCACTATTAGCATGTCCCTTTGTTTTTGCTTTTTTTAATAAATTTATTATCAAAAGAGATATGACCCCTCGAAAATCTGAAAATTGGTCACATTTTCCGCTGTGTTCAATTCAAACATCCAGAAAATGAATTTTATTTGATTTGATTAGATTATATAAAAAAGGAAAACATAGGAACAAGGCCAAACCCTTTTTCTAATATTTACCAAAATAAGCAATTCCAGTCAGGTTTTCGAGATGGCTAGCAAAATCGAACTTCGTCTTGAAAACTCGGTTAAATGGAACTTATAAGAGATCAAAGCATTCACAGCATTCTATCTTAATAACACCACCTAATATTTAATAGTGAGGAGTCGCTGTCGTCGGACACGGCGTGGTTAAGCGACGATGATGATGATTTCGAGAAGGGATCAGGGGACTACGAAGCGTTTTTGTGTACTTTGAATAGATCATTTCGGTCCGAATTGCATTGGCTCTATCGAACTCTGCGGGGGGCTTGAGGTTAGCATCAGACAGCAATCGATTTTAGAAATATATATTTTCTAATTCAGTAGCCCGTGCTGTGTCCCCTTAACAACTTTCAACAATATCACCTGACCCACAAACAAAAATTGAAACAAATGTCACGAGCATAAAGGAGAGTGCAGTGCCGTAAAACGCCACAATGAGCGACAAAAAATTTAAGTGCCTGGTTTTCGTATGAACGTAGCGCCTTGCGGTATCTATTTAGATTTTTAAAACAAGAATTAACTAGCTGGCGTGCTGACGGTGTGCCAGTGACCCTTTAAAAGCGAATCCGGGCGTGAAAAAGGTCGCGCCATAAAAATAGCTTTCTACTAATTTGGCAAACAATTTAAAAATTAAAACTTTAAAACAAGAATAGATATCCACAAACCTGACGGACAAGCCATGACTTCTACGTAGTGATAGGGCGACTTGCCGCGCTTCAACTTCTGCACTAGATTCTGTATATTTCTGAATCCATTCGCGATGGCGAATTTAAGAACTTCCTTGCCATCTTTTTCTAATGTTACTTCTCTAAAGTCCGGATTTCTGAAAAAATTATAAAACATTTCTAAACTATAATATTATAATGCACTTATAGGATGTCAGCAAAGTAAAAAGGGGGTGAAGTCGAAATTCCATTATTATTTCAAATAAAACAAAAAAATATGTAATGCCTTGTCCTTTGTGTTTGTAAGTAGTCAGGCAGGTGTTTTTGGTTTTTTAACGTTACAATGTAATGCATGCCAAAACCTAAACGCCAAAAATACATAAATTTTACTGAACGATAAAGAACCTAAAACAGTGTAGGTAAGTAAGCATAATAGCGTAAATTTAAAGAAAGTAATGAAAGTGTTAACTAATCGGAAATAAATAAATTAACAAGTAGGTACGCAACATTTTTTATTGTAATGCTAATGTTGCAATGCCAAACAATTAAGGGTTAAGCGCATTCCTCTTCGTGTCATTCAGTTTCACAACGCGCGATGCGCATGCATATTCATTGTTTACGCGCACTGCGCTGTTCAGTAACATCTTCCATCATTGCTTTTAACTATTTGCATCACTATCAATGTGAAGATATACATTAAGTAATAAATATTTAACACTAATGCTCGTGGCTAAACAGACAGTCAGATATCACTAAAAGAGCTAAGAAGGCTGTTATTGAGATAGTATGTACGTAAAGACAGCGAGTACTTATTTATTTTTATAAGTTGGATTAGTCTGTCATAAAGCTCGAGCAAACACATGCAGGCGAATCATCTGACGAATGTATGTCTTCAGTGGGAATCCAACTCGCGATTCGTGGCGTACTTCCGTACTATTACCAATAACTAGACACGACCGTGTTTTATTTGGCGAAGTGGTACTTTTACAGTATTTACAGTTCTCACCTTAAGTTTTTATAAACCAACTTCGCATCGCTTTCCCCGAAAAGTTGTTCCGCGGCGTAAAGGAAGATGTGGTCAGCGTACCCGCCGGAGCCCGAGCCCGCGTGCCGCCGCAGCCCCGCGCGCGCGCCGGCGCCCCACGGCCAGTCCAGCGCGCCGCCCGCCGCGCCGGCCAGCGACAAGCCGCTGCTGTCCAGCATCTGCTCTAGTTCAACTAGGAAGAAGATAGTTGATTGAATATTACACACTGTTATCGTAATATTATCTTGTCCCTAGAGCTAATAGTGTCTGATGGAAAAATAAGTTGTGGAGTTCTTGCTCCACAATAACTTTCAATGTGAGGGGCGGATAGTTACGACAAGTTTTTGTTCAGTAACAATAGCCCCGCTGTCGGCGGCACCCTAGGTTAGGCTAATTTTCATAGTATTTTTATAAATCATTGTTTTTATAGCTTCCCTTCCCTATCACCCTTGGTGTACACCAAGGCTCCGTGCTTAGCCCGTTTCTGTTCAGCGTAATATTAGACGTTCTGTCAAACAGCATCCTAGACCACCATGAGCAACCACCCTGGTTGCTTATGTATGCTGATGATATAGCGCTAGCAGATTCGGACAGGGGACGGCTGGTACAACGGGTGAATAAGTGGAATAAATCAATTGAAAACGGCGGTCTGAAACTTAATGTGGCGAAGACGGAGTACATGGCCTGCAACACCACAGTTAGGTACCTAGTCCGTCCGCATAGGCGTTGACGTGGTCGAGCGCACGGACCGTGTCAAATACCTGGGATCCGTGTTAAGCGCGTCCGGGGACATCGACCGCGACGTCAGAGCCCGAATTTGGGCCAAATGGCGTGAGGTGACTGGTGTCATTTGTGACCCCAAAATGCCGATCAAGCTGAAGGGCCAGGTCTATAAAACCATCATTAGGCCTGTCCTTTTATATGGCAGTGAAACATGGCCGTTACTAGAGCGACACAAGCGGGAGCTGCGCGTCACGAAAATGAAGAAGCTGCGGTGGATGTGTGGAGTCTCACGCAAAGATCGCGTGCGTAACACCCACATCCACGGCAGCCTTCGTGTTCGTGACATCGCAGACAAGCTGCAGTAGTGCCGCCTTCGCTGGTATGGTCATGTCTCACGGAGATCGGCAAACTACGTGGGCAACAAATGTCTGGCCATGCCGCCCCCGCCAGGTAACGGTAGAAGAGGTCGACCCAAGAAGCGGTGGCTCGACGTCGTTAAGGGTGACATGCGTGCCAACAGACTCACCACTGAGGATGCACAAGATCGTGCGAAGTGGGCCAAGAAAATAAGAAAGGCGGACCCTGGGACCCCCCACACCAGTGTGGGTTCACAACCGGGATAGACCGCACGGATGGTGATGATTGTTTTTATAACTTTAAGCTTAGGTTTTATAATTGTAATTATTTAGTTTTGATAATTATAATTCAAAAGTTGTTTTTATTATTATAAATCTTTGTTTTTATAGGAATACCCACTGTTTAAATTTTATACCTAAGTTTTATGCTTAATAAAAAATAATAATATAGGAATGGTTTAGAAAACTATTAATCTATTTTATTTATTTAGGACAAACGCCTGCAAGGTGGACAGATGTTTTTTATTTTATATTGCCTGTCAAGATGACCTCACTCCACCTGATGGAAAGCGGTCGTGAGGTCCAGATATGAGGTTGACAAGCCCAGTCATTCAAACGAATCACTGGGTTGGCCATCCTCACCTTGAAGGCCTGCAGAAATGCCTTATCACGCCCCGCTTGAAGAACCCGGGACTATACGAGGAAGGAAACACATGTGCTGGAAAAGCGTTCCACGTCGGGATGGTACGACAAAGAAACGAGTCACCGAACCTTTTAGTTCGGGCCAACAAATATTGAATTGTGTGTGGGTGACGCCGTAGTCCAGCACGCGTGGTACGGGAGTGGAAAGGTGAGGGTGGGATAAGCTGGAATAACTCTTCAGAGCATTCCCCATTGTAGAAGCGATAGAGAACACTTAGCCTGGCAATGTCTCTACGCAATTGGAGAGGCTCAAGGGTCAAAGTTGCCTCTGGGTTTCCAATAATACGGATAGCACGCTGCTGCAACCTGCCAAGAGCTTCGAGTAGGTACTTAGCGGAACCGTCCCAGAGATGAGAGCAGTATTCCACACACGAGCGAATTGTGTCTTATACAAGGGACAGAGCTGCTCAGGCGTGAAGAATCGTCTCACTCTGTTCAGGACTCCGGGCTTACGGGATGCAGTTCTAATGACGCTCTCAATGTAGTCCCGCTGGTTCAGGTTGCTACGAACATCCATGCCAAGGATGTTTAGGCTATCCTTAATCGGTAGCGGGGTGCTCTGAAGAGTGGGATGAGAAAGGAACGGCGACGCCTTTGCTGTGAATGACCACACCTGTGTTTTCTTGGCATTGAACTCGACAAGATTGCATGCACCCCATTCTGAAATGCGGTCCAACACTCCGTCAAGCTCAACAACAAGACTTCGCCTCTCCTCCTCGATGTCAGTCTGCTTTGCCCCAGGGCGCCCGAAATAACGCGCGTGGACCGTGCTATCATCCGCATAGCAATGAATATTACCAAGAGATAACATGTCATTGATATGCAGAAGAAACAACGTCGGTGACAAGACGGAGCCCTGCGGCACTCCGGCATTAATCTGGAGAAAGCGTGATTATCGACCATCGCAAAGGACACGAATTCTACGTCCCTCCAGAAATCCGGCGACCCAGTCGCATAGGCGAGGTGGCAGACCATATTCCGGAAGCTTGGAAAGAAGCGAACGATGCCATACACGGTCGAAAGCTTTGGCAATGTCAAGACTGACGGCCAAAGATTCCCCATGCTTGTCCATAGCCTCCCCCCAGATGTGTGTTACGTACGCTAGAAGATCACCTGTAGACCGTTTTGGTCGGAAGCCGTACTGACGGTCGTGAATGAGAGAGTGATCCTCTAGGTAGCGGATGAGCTGCGTGTTTATGATCCGCTCAAACACTTTAGCTAAAACTGAGGTTACGGCTATTGGACGGTAATTGGCAGGGTCAGACCGGTCCCCTTTTTTGGGAACTGGTTGAGCGTTCGCCTCCCTCAAAGACAGCGGCACAAGACCCGAATTGTAGGAGAGGCGATACAGGCTAGTGAACACTGGAGACAACTCCGCTGCACATTTCTTCAGCACCACAGCTGGAATTCCATCAGGGCCACTGGCTTTCCTGACATCGAGTGACTGCAGTTCGGCACGAACATCACACTGCCTGATACGAATATCAGGCATTGTGTAGCCGCAATGTGGAATTTCAGGCGGCGCAGCACCGCAGTCATCGATGCAAGAGTTTGCGGAAAAGAGGTTAGCCAGTAAATCGGCTTTCTCTTGCGGCTGATGAGCCAACGATCCATCAGGGAATCTCAGTGGGGGCAGCGAAGGCACGCAGAAGTTAGATTGCACGTGTTTAGCCAGTCGCCAGTAGGAGCGGCTACCGTAGGGTGCGTGATGAGTTCTTGGCCAACACGTGCAATTCGCTGGGCGTCTGCTCTAATGTAAGCCCTCTTCGTGGCCTTGGTGGCTTTATTAAAAACTGCTTTCAGGGAGGCAAGGTTTGAATGATCATTGAGTGCCTGGGCCCTAGACCAAGCACGGTACGCCGCCTGTTTTTGTTCAACAGCTGCGGGACACTCGCGATTGAACCAGGGACCAGTTTTGCTAGCACTGACGACATCAGTAAAACGAATGTAGTTTTCCATTCCGGTACTGATCTCGTCAGCGATAGCAGATGCACTCTCTGAAGCATCCCTTTCTCCAAAGCAGCACTGCCGCCAAGGGACGGAGGCAAAATACTCTCGCAATCCGTCCCAATCTGCCTACGAGTAGTGCCATAACCGCCGCGTCACCTCCACAGGTTGTGGGGGAGCTGCACAAGGCACTGTAGCGCCAACCAGACAGTGATCGGAGGAGCCCAATGGAGCACCAACCGACACTTTATACCCGGCTGGGTGACTCGTCAGCATAAGGTCCAATAAGGAGGGTGTATGACCGACAATATCTGGTACCCGGGTGGGCTGGTGTACCAGTTGCGTCAGGTCTTGGGTGAGAGCAAACGCATGGGCAGTTCGGCCTGCATGATCTGTTTTTGATGAGCCTAACCAGGACTCATGGTGGGCATTGAAGTCTCCCAAAAACACCATTTCGGCATTTGGAAACTGAGCCTGAGAGTTGTCTGCGGCCTGACTCAGATGCTCGAAGAGTCGAGTTGTCTCGGCGTCGCCTTTGTGGGAGCGGTATATGCACGCATAGACCCGGCTTGTGGAGCCCAGGTCAACGTGCACCCAGAGGGTGGAGAAGGATGGGTCTTCTAGGCAGCGGAGACGGCTACAGCAGACGTCCGCCCTGACGAATAGACATACACCGGCTTTAGGTTGGAAGGACTCTTCCAGCACATAGCCGGGGTAGTGTAGGTATGACGTATCGGCAGGGCGGCCTATCTGTGTTTCCGTCAAAAAGAGCATCGCAGGCCTCGCCGTCTCAAGGTGTTGATGGACGGCGTTGAGGTTTGCATGGAGTCCGCGGATGTTAGCGAACTCCACCTCAAACAGCGTGTTGGTGGGGGATGGGGATGACGCTGTTGGCCGTTTTTTCGTGCTTCTGACTGCCATAGAAGTTGGAGGATGGGAGGGGCGTGAAAGGACGACTGTGATCGAGGCAATGAAAGACAAAGCGTGGTGCCCTGCATTGGTATTAATCGCGTGGAATAGTGTAGGCCGGTCCGCCGGACGGAAGGGCCCTCGTACCCCCTCGGGTGTGGTCGCCGGGCCCCACCGGAACCGGGCACCACCCGGCACGACGAGCCACCCCGAGATTATGCGCGACCTGGTGGGGCAGCCTCCAGAGGTGGTTAACCCCTTTTAGGCCCCTGTACTATTCCGCGGGCGGCCAGCGGCACCACCGTTTCTACGGGTCTCCCTGGCCGGCGGGCCGATACACACTACACACACAATACCGCCGCTAAGGCTCCCAATGGTCCAACAATTGCCACGATCACAGTCCCCCTGGCACCGGTTAGTGCAGTGCTGATCCCGGAACGTGACCTGACCGAGATAGGTCAGAATCACTTGGCGGGTTTTACACAACTGCATGGTGGTAACAACAACCGGCCGACATAAGTCTCCCACCTGAAGAGCAGATGGTCTGCTGGAAGAAACCCTTAGTCGCCTCTTACGACACCCATGGGAAGATATGGGGCTGTGGAAAGTATTATTTTAAAGTGCCACCACCAGCACGGCACCGAACCGGCAAGATGTAAAGTAAAGTAAAGTAAAAAAATCATTTATTCATTTAAGCTTGTACAAAGCACTTATGACATGTCAAAAAAAAGTATACAGAAATAATAATAATAATAAACGTAAATAAAATAGTACAATATTAGTACACATCGTGAATATACATAATGTGAATCTACCACCGGTTCGGACGTTGCTTCTTATCGAGAAGACTCCGGCAAGAAACTCGATAGTTACTCTTTTCAACTTTGTTTGTTTTACAAAAAATAAATTCAGAGTACACTCAATGCGAGTAGAAAAAAGAACACAATATTGAGCAGAGGAGCAGATTATTCCTACTATGACCACAAATCTCTCTCTCTATCTCTCTCTCTCTCTCATTAACTTTGCTTTAATTGCAGACTTAAACTTGTGAAGAGGTAGATCAACAAGACTTTGAGGTATTTTGTTAAAGTATTTTACAGATTGACCCACAAATGAGTTTCCCACCTTGTGTAGCCTAAGACTGGGAGTTTTCAATTTGTTTTTATTTCTGGTATTATGTTTATGAGTATCACTGTTTTTTTTGAACAGATGCAAGTTTTTGCGCACATACATTATGTTATCTAAAATATACTGAGCATGCACAGTTAAAATATCGATCTTCTTAAATACTTCCCTAAGCGAGTCGCGTGGTCTAAGTTTGTAAATGGAGCGGATGGCTCTTTTTTGCAGTACAAAAATGGTGTTAAGTCTGCAGCTGAACCCCACAACAGTAGACCATACGACATAACACTATGAAAGAAGCTAAAATATACTAGTCTTGCTGTTTCAATATCAGTCAAGAGTCTTATTTTTCTAACAGCACAAGCAGCGGAACTGAGTCTCCCTGCCAGGGCCGTTATATGCGGACCCCATTGTAACTTAGAATCTAGAGTTATTCCTAAAAATACAGTAGAATTCGTTAATTCTAATGGCTCGTCATTCATAGTTACAATAGTATCAACCTGTCTCACATTGGGCATAGAGAATTTGATGAGCTAATGAAACCTCCAGGATCATGCAGGATGCAGCGCACTTACAACAACCACATAAATGTATGTCAAGGTGTTGGTATATCAGTATATAAAGTATCTTTCAAGGATGTTTTGTGTCCACTTACTTGCAGTAATAACGCAGTCAACATCATGGCAATTAAGCATATCACTGTAAAAATCCTCCCTTGATGCCTCCAGTTTCTTGTCGTAGCACGGCATAACTGTGACGTGGTACACCTCGCCAGGAGTCACCTCTTTCTCCTTGGAGAGGAACTGCTTGACCAGGGACCCCATGATCTGCTGAGGAGACTTTGTGGTGGAGATGTATGGGAGAATAAAAGAACCATGAGTCTTTTCTGCATAGCACACCCATCCTAAAAACATAATTTATATTTTTTTTTGAGTTTAATAAGCTTATTTGCCTGACCTAATTTGCTGACTATAAAATTAATAAAGTAATTTTAATGAGAGTGAAAGGAAAAGAAGAGGTCTTGTTGCCAGCTATAGGTACAGTGACCAGCATTTAGTACCTAGTTTTGCACTTTAAGTCAAAGGCGCAAGGTTCAAATGTAGGTAGATATTAGTACTTGTGATAGGTACTAAGAGAAGTGTTATCAATCCATGAATAAAAGTGACATGCTGATATAAAAGGCAATTATACTATTTTCAATATATGATGATATGCCTGACAGTTCTCATTGTTCCGTGTCACGCATACTATTTCAAACTAAATAAAAAGAAACTGGCAAAAGAAAATGTTATAAACTATTAATAAGCTATTGTTTTTTCGAATCTTATTAATAAATTATTGTTATCATTATAAACTGTTAATAAATAAAGTAAATGAAATTAAGTTTAATATATCTTTATAGCGCCTAATGCGTGAAAAATTTTAACAAAAAAAAACCAACTTCAAAAAAACTTTTCTAAACCAAAGCACTAAAAAGTAAAGAAATAATTGCGTATTCTTCTAAAACTTATACGATAATATCATATAGGTACAACTATTGTTATTGTTGGAGTCGGTGTCAGCCAAGGAAACACTACAATATACCTAGCAATATACCTATTTCTTACATATTACGTTTACGTATGTAGGTAGGTAGTTACAAACCTACATTGGCTGACACCGACTCCAACAATAACAATTGTACCTACATTATATTATCGTATAAGTTTTAGAAAAATACGCAATTTTTTTTTTAGAATAGTTTTTTTTGAAGTTGGTTTTTTTTATTGTTAAATTGTTGTTTATTTCTTGATTTTCAGTGAATAGTTCTTATTTATTTCATACATCGAAAAAGTATCGTCCAATTGCTCCTAAGAATTGAAGAGTTCCGTTACTTTTTCATGGATCCCCACAATCAGAACCTAACCAAACTCTCATCAAACTACCCTTGAAGTATATCCTGTCCAATAAAAAAAAGTAGCATCAAAATCGGTTGGCGTGATAATGAGTTATTCGTCCATTTGTCGCGCATTTGGTTTATCTAGATTTAAGACTTATATGGATTTCCCATGAATTCTACTGTCAGAACTGGACCAAAATGAAATGGGACCACACGGACAGCATCAGCTTTCAAATAAAAAAAGAATTATCAAAATCGGTTGGCGTAATATTGAGTTATACTTCCATTTGTCGCGCATTTTGTCTATTTTAAGACTTATATGGATTTCCAATGGATGCCACTGTTAGAACCAGACCAAATTTAAAAGGGAATACACGGGCAGCATCAGCCTTCAAATAAAAAAGAACTATCAAAATCGGTTGGCGTAATATTGAGTTATTCGTCCATTTGTCGCGCATTTTGTCTATCTAGATTTAAGACTTATATGGTTTTCTCATGGATGCCACTGTCAGAAGTAGACCAAATTAAAATGGGACCATTCGGGAAGCACCAGCTTTCAAACAAAAATGAATGATCAAAATCGGTTCACCCAGTCGAAAGTTATGAGGTAACAAACATGAAAAAAAAATATACAGTCAAATTGAGAACCGCCTCCTTTTAAACCGACTTCAAAAAAAGGAGGAGGTTCTCAATTCGACTGTATGTTTTTTTGTTTTTTTTATGTTTGTTACCTCATAACTTTCGACTGGGTGAACCGATTTTGATAATTCTTTTTTTATTTGAAAGCTAGTGCTTCCCGAATGGTCCCATTTTAATTTGGTCTAGTTCTGACAGTGGCATCCATGGGAAATCCATATAAGTCTTATATCTAGATAAACCATATGCGCGACAAATTCTTTACTTTTTAGTTCTTTGTTTTGGAATAGTTTTTTTTGAAGTTGTTTTTTTTTTGTTAAATTTTTTAGAATATAAATATGCGCCAGACAACACACCACTTGTCATGGTCTCGAAGTAAGGATAAATATCCTTGTGTTACGAGGTACCAGACAGGGAATTAAGCCAGGGGCGTCTCCCAGCAAACCCAGACCCGCATCAATTCAGAAAAGATCATTTCCTGAATTGACCCGACCGGGAATCGAAACTGGGACTGTAGTGGACTGTATGGTGGTGAGAATGAAATCCTTCGATTTTTTTCCTTATTTTCCTTTATTGTTCCTTGTTCTGGAGTGGACTGGACTGCACTGGCTTCCCTCAGAATTTGCCGCATATTTAAAGGATTTTAGGACCAATCAGGTGTCCAAGAAATCCCCCCACCTAACCTACTATTGCTGTCCTGCTCTACAGGACAAATATGGTTTATTTGCACAATTGTAAGGGAAACCTTTGCTTACAACAAAATTGATGTTTCTATAAGATACTTATTCTAATTCCTAATCTAGTCACACAATAATCTTACTAAAAGTATCATATTAACAAAGTTATAGCTAATTTTCTTCTATAGGCTCTCCTGCGGGTATTGCCTTACCGACCCACCCTCCGAGCGGCTCTCCTGCGGGTATTGCCCTGAGACCCCACCCCTAAATTTACGAAAATTGCCTATTTTTTCTCTTAACTATATATAAAGCAACTATTTCAATACTTTATTATAAAACTTACCTAATTTCTACCTACTTAATAATAACTTACATAAAACATTTATAGTAAATTACGTGCTAACTTATTCTATCTTATTAGCTACGTATTTCATTGTCTCGGCGTCCTTAACATCTCTCCCCCCGGCGCAGCTTGCGAAGCCTCTTCCTTTTGCAGGACGACGAGTTTGCTAACCGGGCGCTTGAATACTCCTGTCTTCGTCCTCACGTCTGCGATGCGTATGCCGCCGTCAGGTCCCTTGTAGGTGTTTTCGACGATCCCCATGGGCCAAACGTTTCTTGGTAGAGTGTGATCAACTACCACGACGACATCGCCAACTTGCAGTGGGAGCTTGTTGTCTTTCGGCTCTCCTCGAGGTACTAGAGTGGGAAGGTATTCTCGTACCCAGCGACGCCAGAAGTGATCGGCGAGAGCTTGACTGACCCTCCAGGTTCTGCGGTCAGCCAAATCGCAGGGTCCCGTTGATGGGAGTCCGCTTGATGATCCCATCAAAAAATGGTTGGGTGTGAGTGCCTCTGGATCTTGGGGGCTCACACTCACGTGGGTCAATGGTCTTGCGTTGATGGAGAACTCGGCTTCGGTCAGTAGAGTTTTCAGGACTTCTTCCGTTGGCTCCTTTTCCCGCAGAGTTGCGCTAAGTGCTGTCTTCACTGAGCGTACCATTAGTTCCCATGCGCCTCCTTGATTCGGCGCACCCGGTGGTATATAACGCCACTCCATGCGGTGCAGTAGCCCTTCTTCACGCAGGGCGGGCGCCCACTCGGCGTAGGCTGCTCGGAGTTCCTGGTCTGCCCCACGGAAATTGGTCGCGTTGTCCGAGTACATCAGTCGAGGCCATCCTCTTCGAGCTGCCATCCGTCGTAGCGCCATTATTGCTGAGTCGGTTGAGAGCGATGCGGCGAGCTCTATGTGAACGGCGCGTGAAGTGAGGCAGGTGAATAATGCGCCCCATCTCTTCTCTCGGCGACGTCCTAGCTTTATGATCATGGGCCCGAAGTAATCTACCCCACAGTTGGTGAATGGGCGGTGGAAAGGGTCCAAGCGTGCTCGTGGCAGATCTCCAGTTGCCGGTGTCTGTGGCTTCGCTCGACGTACTCTACATAGTGCGCAGCTGCGTTCTACTGCGCGCACTGTGGGTCGCAGATGAATGACCCAATATCTTTGGCGTAGGTCATTTGTCACGCGTTCTCTGTTTGCATGACCCGCAGCGCAATGTTCTCGCAGCACTATGAGTTTGGTGACTTGATGACGTCCATCCAGAATGATCGGCCTCTTAGTGTCTGCTGGTGCGGCGGATGCTTCTATTCGGCCGCGTACTCGCAGGATGCCATCTTCAAGGACTGGATCTAGCTTGAAGAGTCGACTTGTTCTGCTGATCGGGCGTCCAGATTTTATCTTCGCGATGTCATCTTCGAAGCTTTCTTGCTGCGCGTGTCGGATGAGCTCTCGTTCTGCTTTCTCCAGATGTTGACATTCCATGCGTGTTGCTTGACGCCTGCATATGTCTATGAATGCAAGCACTCGTGCCGTTGCCCTCAGCAGTGTCTCGTATTTGGAGAAACGAGTGTGATCAGGCAGCCAACTTTGACATCTTCCGTTCTCTGACGTGTGTAGTAGAACCTCTTCGTGTTCTGTTCTTGATATCTGTTCCTTGGGCCACCGCTCTTCAGACTGATGTAGGAATTCAGGCCCTTTGAACCAACGATCATTTTCGGTGATTGGTGTGCAGGTGAACCTCGTTGCGTCGTCGGCCACGTTCTGTTCTGTGGGTAGCCATCGCCATTCATCTCTCTGCGTGAGTTCTGCTATCTCGCTGAGTCGGTGCGACACAAATGGAGTATAGCGTCTCGTGTCATTGCGTATCCAATGCACCACGGTAGAAGAGTCAGTCCAGTAGATGGTTCTGGCGACTACGACGCTATGCTCTTTCTTGATGGTGTTGGCGAGTCTTGCTCCGATGACGGCGGCTTGCAGCTCCAGACGAGGTATTGTCTGCGTGCGCTTAGGTGCCACTTTAGCTTTGGCAGCCACTAGCACGACGCTGATGTTTCCGTCTTCGTTGGTTGTTCTCCAGTATGCTACAGTTGCGTAGGCTTGTTCACTGGCATCACATAGCACGTGTAGCTCGACGTACTTTCTTTTTCCCAGCACGTAGCATCTATTGAGACGTAAACTAGCAATCTCTGCTAGTTGTGATAGCCAGGACGCGAAGAGCTCTTCTTCTTCTGCAGGTATTGGCTCATCCCACGAAGTCTTGAGGCGCCACAGGCTCTGCAGAATTATCTTCGCTCGCACAGTGTAGTGACTTAGCAGTCCTAATGGATCATAGATGGACATCACTGCGCTTAGTGCTTCTCGTTTTGTCGGTGCTCGAGTTTGTGTTCTTACTTCAGCTGGGACTCTGATCATGGAAGTGTTGAAGCCCAGCTCGTCCCGTTCGGCGTTCCAGAATAAGCCCAGGATCTTGTTCTCTGGTCGGTCTCCCCCCAGTTGTGCAGGTGTGGTTGCGAACAACTCCGAGGGTATGTCGCGTAGCACGATCTTGCTATTCGAGCTCCATCCTCGCAGTGTGAAGCCCGCAACTGCATGTACTTTTCTGATTTCCTGGATAGCAGCGTGAGCATCTTCTTCTGTTTCATAACTGGCCACCAGGTCATCCATGTAGTGGCTTCGAGTGATGGCTTCTTGTGCTCGAGGGTATTGCTGCGCGTGTTCATTCGCGTTGTGGTTGCGAATGAAGTGCGCCATGAATGGTGAACTTGCTGCTCCGAAGATCATGCTGGTCATCTTGTAATGTTGAGGAGGATGTTCACGGTCGTTGCCTCTCCACAAGAACTGCTGCGCTGGTTGATCTTCTGGGCGAATCTTAATTCTCAGGAACATTTCTTGGATGTCTGCCGTTATTGCTATTTCCTTCTCTCGGAATCTAAACACGATTCCTTGTAACGACAGCAGTAGATCTGGTCCCTCTAGTAGATGGTCGTTCAGACTGACGCCATGACTTTTGGCTGCTGCGTCGAAGACCAGCCGCTGTTTGCCGGGCTTGTTCGGATTCTGCACGGCAAAGTGTGGCAGGTACCAACAGACGGCGCTTCCTCGTTCTGAGCCATCGCATAACACAGCGTAGCCTTTCTGCAGTAGGTTTTCTATTTGTGCGGCGTATTCTTGAGCGAACTCTGTTGACGTGTCCATCTTCTGTTCGATTTTGCAAAGTCTACGAAATGCTGCATCGTAACTGGGCGGCAGAGTGGTGTTGTCTTTCCGCCATGGCAGTCCCACTTCGTAGCCGCTGTCTATCTTCTTGACGGTCTTCTCTATGATGTTGATTGCTCGTTGATCTGCGTCACTCACTCTTTGTTTTTGAGCGACGCCAAGGGCTTCTATTTTGAAGTGTGTTTCCACCAGGTTATGGAGTTCTTGGTCGCGCTGCTCGTTCGTGTCTATGCGTCGATCGGTTTCATAGACATGCAGCACGCTCTCGTGGTTGTAGATCACGCTTCGAGGTGTCGTTCCATGCATCACCCATCCGAGTTGCGTTCTGGAAGCGGCCGGTTGATCAGGCGCCCCCACTCGAAGTTCACGGGAAACGATGCATTCCCAGTGATCTGTTCCAATCAGAATACCAGGTCGGGCTTGCTCGTAACATAGTTCGTCTTCATTCAGATTTCGCAGGTGTTTATACTTCATGAGCTTCTGTGGTATTGTTTGTTGATGAAGCTCTAAGGTCTTGACTGTGCGTGCGCGTAACCTGTGTTGCGTGTTGTCTTTTTTGCCACGCACTTGCACTGTAACCAGCTTGCTGTCGTTTTCTCTCTGGAACATGTTGACCCCATGGAGATTCAGCGGTGTTGATGGGCCTTCTGCGCCAATGCTCTTCGCCAGGTCTTCATCAATGAGGGTTATGGTCGCCCCTTCATCCAGCAGCGCAAAGGTGTTCACCTCCCCCCGTGGACCGCTGACGATGACTGGGCATATCTTCAGGAGAACTGCTCGATGTCCCGCTGTAGACTTAGCAGCCACTGACATGACAGTAGCATTGCTGCTCAGTGATGCTTGCTTCGTGATGTGACTTGCTGTAGCTTCTGTACTGTCAGGTCTCTCTTGATGAAGCATTGCGTGATGTGGTCGCTGACATCCATTTATTTCGCAGGGCTTTGCTCTGCAGTATGCGCGCCTGTGTTTCTTGCAGATGCACTTGAAGCAGATTCTTCTTTCTTTCAGGAATTCCCATCGCTTGTCTACCGCCAGTGCCTTAAAGGATGGACACTGAGGCAGTGTGTGGGCTTGTCCACAGCTTGGGCATCCTTCTTGCTCTTCTCTGTCTTCTGTTGTGTAGACAGCGTTCATCTTCCTTTTCTGTGGCATTATTGCAGCGTTCGGCCTGACTTCTCTTCTTATTGTGCTTGTTGAGGCGGTGTTCATTGGCGGAGCGTATGTGTATTTCAACGCTCGATCCGCTTCTCGCATCAGGAATTGTGACAGCAAGATGATATCAGGATCTGATGTTTCATCGTGTTCACTTGCATAATCGCACCAGCGCGATCTTAGATGTGGGCTGAGCTTGTCCAATACTTCTCGCGACAGCAAAGGGTTATATAGATATCCCCGACGATCGATGGTCTTGAGAACACAGACGAGATTCTGCAGCTTGATTGCGAAGTTGTTGATTTCTGTCGCTGATGTTCCTGGCTTCGGCATTCTTCTTAACTCGTCGAATGTTCTGTCTATGATGACCTCTGGTCTTCCGAAGCACTGCTCGAGAGTTCTCATAATAATGTCTGGGTCAGTAGCGGTGTGCAGTAGTGCAGACACGGCATCTCTTGCTTCCCCTTTAAGACAGCTTCTTAGTCGTTGAATATTCTCTGCAGCCGAAACGTTGTAAAGCTTTGTTGAGTCTTGCATAGCAGCTTTGAATGGCAACCATTCGTTGACAGCTCCGGAGAAGTAGGGTAAATCGGAGTGCCGTACACGCGGTCTTGCCATCTTCTCAAGGGTTTCCGCCAGTTGTTCGACGCCGCTTTTCGTTCTAGTCGGCGTTAGCGATCTGCCTCTTGAAGTATCAAAGCGAAGTCTTCTAGGTTCGGTTTTATCTTCTATCTGTTGGGTGACCGGGTTCTTCCGTAACCAGTCATCCACCCGCTGGTAATTCTTTCTTGTGATAGGTTCTCCGTGGAGACTGTCTTGTTCATCTTGAATTGCAGATACTTCAGCTTGATATCTCTTCTTTACAAGTTCAGCTTCCAGTTCTAGTTCTTTCTTCTTAATTGCTGCTAACCTTTCTGCAGCTTCCAATTCCGCTAGGCGCATTCTTCTGTTAATGCTCGATGTTGAAAGCTGTGATCGCACTGAACGTGGTGGTGATGGTATTCGTAGTCGTTCGTCTTGTTCTGCCATCATGGTCGAAGTACCTGCTGCCGGAGTAACGTTCCGTATTTCTGGTGTAGGTGGTCGATATTCAGTATGCCTCCGATCAGGTGAAGCTGGAGCCTCCAGCGAGAGCCTTCTAGCACGTTCCCTAGCAATGGCCCTCCTCTGTTCCTCCCTGTGTTCCTGAATACGCCTATGTTCTTCAGCTTCTGGTGCTTCGCCTTGGCTTCTAGTGACTACCATCTTCAGAGTTACTATTTCAGAGCGTAATAGTAACCCGCTTTTCCTGCCGACGATTCTTCGTTCTTGATCCGGCGCTTGTAGGTCCACAACTGTAGTGGACTACAACTGTAACTGTATCCGGCGCTCGATGGACCACAAATGTAGTGGACTGTATGGTGGTGAGAATGAAATCCTTCGATTTTTTTCCTTATTTTCCTTTATTGTTCCTTGTTCTGGAGTGGACTGGACTGCACTGGCTTCCCTCAGAATTTGCCGCATATTTAAAGGATTTTAGGACCAATCAGGTGTCCAAGAAATCCCCCCACCTAACCTTCTATTGCTGTCCTGCTCTACAGGACAAATATGGTTTATTTGCACAATTGTAAGGGAAACCTTTGCTTACAACAAAATTGATGTTTCTATAAGATACTTATTCTAATTCCTAATCTAGTCACACAATAATCTTACTAAAAGTATCATATTAACAAAGTTATAGCTAATTTTCTTGTATAGGCTCTCCTGCGGGTATTGCCTTACCGACCCACCCTCCGAGCGGCTCTCCTGCGGGTATTGCCCTGAGACCCCACCCCTAAATTTACGAAAATTGCCTATTTTTTCTCTTAACTATATATAAAGCAACTATTTCAATACTTTATTATAAAACTTACCTAATTTCTACCTACTTAATAATAACTTACATAAAACATTTATAGTAAATTACGTGCTAACTTATTCTATCTTATTAGCTACGTATTTCATTGTCTCGGCGTCCTTAACAGGGACACTACACAAATCAAGGTGTAAAACCGTGCCACAGCGCACTAGGAACACTTTTCAATAGAGTTTTGACAGTACTGAATCGCCAAAAATCGATGAATAGGAGCAACCATTTTGTGATCACGTCATTCGCATCAGTGCGAGTGTGTCTGCCTTGTGTGCTATTTTTTAACTATTATATTCGAGATACCGCGTTTTATCCTTTATCTTGATAGCCATAACCTGTTTACTAAGAAATTATTTAAAAACTAAAAATCGATAAATTTGATTCCATTACCTTTGCCAACTCGATTCAATTTCATTTGTTACATCACTTTAATTGACAATTATGAACTGTCAGGGATATCATCATACGGCGAAAGTAGTATAGTAAAAGCAAACATTCATACCTGGGCAAGAACTAGCCAACATTGGTAAATGTTTAGAAGCTGGTTCATTCTGCTGATTCTGATACCGCTCCAAAAACTCTTGCTGAGCTTCTAGAAGTGACAGGTCCTCTGCCACTGTCATATCCAATACTAAATCTGCACCTAAGCTTTTGAAATAACCTGGAAGTCCAATTTTGAACCTATTGAATTGTTTGTGATTTAGGTTAATATTCACATGAGAAAAATAAATGACAGACAGACATGATTTGATGACATTTATCCAGAACTGTTACAAATATGTATCATAACATTGATTAGCGTGAAGTTATCAATTTACCTGCAAGTTTGCTAGTGGCTTCCTCTGGGGTGAGTTTGTACCTGGCTGCGAGGGAGAGTGTAGGAGCTGGAGACAAGGATATAACAACAAGACTCACACTCTTAGTCTCACCCTTGCTGTCTGTGTATTTTCTTTCTGAAAATACTCTGTGAAGAGCAGAGGTAATTTTTTTTATTATTATGGGTTTTTTAGCTGGTCTATTAAAACATCTTTGTTCAGGGTATCATTCTAAATTCAATATGGATTTGATAAATAACTGTTTTGTTAAATTAGTTATGAGCATTTATGTAACACAACTTTTACCGTAAAAGCTCCTCCTGGCTCTGCCTTGTGACAAGCACACTTTCGGCAGAGGTGATGCAGCCGCTGCAAGCCAGGCAGTCTGCCAGGGTGATTTCCACCTTCTGCAGCTTCTGCTCCTTACCGCTCGATATATCAAAGTACCCATCTTCCCCAATTTTTATCTTAGCTCCAGTCTTAGTTTTTGTTTTTTCGATTTTTACAGGCTTGATGCATTCCTGCAATAAAAATCATTTAATACTACATAGGACACAAGTTGTATCTCAATATCATGTAACTTAGGTATGTAAACGTGGATGTATTCAAAAAAATGTCCTTGAAAAATGGAATAACAACTCACAAACATCTCTTTTATTTCTAGTTCTAATAGTAACTTTGGCACAACTATCCAAGCGATTACCAAAAGTATGTAATGTTTTAGAAGCGCAATTCATGTTTTTTAGCAGAATCCTTCAAAAAATATCTATTTGCTTGTTTAAATTTAGGTTAATAACCTGAGAAGGAGTTATAAAGTCGTCTAGGTCCGTCAGCTGCAGAGCTCCACTAAATCTAGAAGCCATACTGTTTCGTTTTATAATAAGGATATTTTATGAAAATAAAAACTCATTTGTGAAAGTAAAACAAATTCTTAAAATTGAATTACAAAATCCGGAAAATCAAAACAAATCATGACATTTTCCTTGACTGACAGATGACAGCAGGCGCGGTGATGCGTCAATATGACAGTAAAGCTTTTTCTTTGTGGAGTAGCAAAGGAAGTCATAGTTATTTAGGCGTCCTCAATCAAAAATGTATTGGGATTTGACACGACATGACATGACAATGTCAAATCCCAATACATTTTCTTACGCGAACGATAATGTAAATTTAAAGTAGCAACTCGTGGTAGACGTACAGGAATAAGTAGGTATGGATTAAATAATGCGGAAAAATATTGCATAATGCATTATCAATTATTTTAGAACGGACGATGACAGATTTGGACCGGAAACGGTCGGCTCTGACACAACACCGGCAGCTAGCAAAAATGGCGCGAGCGATCTCACGAGGAAATCGAAGTGGATCGAAAATAATCGTGATGGAGAGTTACGCATTCGGTGAAGTATTGATTGATTATTTTTTTTATTTATTTATTTACTACTATCTTTAACACAACCATTACATTAATCCTTATCCATAAGGTTACTTTATTAACACCATCCAAATTGAAATATGAGGATCTATGGAGAAAATAGCAAAATACGTAATTTTTTTTTGATAACCTTCAGTACTAAAATGTTGAGTTGACACTGTGCGACGTGAGTGGCGAAGGGCTCGCAACCTCTCAACTGACTCTCAACTCCCCGCCCGCGCTTTATTCAAAAGTTAAATACCCTTTTTTTAATAAAAGGTCGATTGATGTCAAATGTCTGGGAAAATTTTGGATGGTGTTAAAAATATAACCCTGTATAATTACGAACCCTAAATTATAAATCCTATACACAATACATTAGTAAAATCTAACCTAATAATATACAATGCAGTCCTTACAAACTCACTCAAAGTGCATGAAAAAATGTCCACCGTGTCATTGATCATGTTCATGACACATATTGCGTGGATAAGGGGTGCTTTCGCCAGTAGGTTGGTTCTGGCTACTGGCACGGCGAGCACACGTACCGATCCGGCACGTTTACCTGCAGGTGTCGCAGCAGCTCCGGGTTATAGGCCATCCCTCGCAGGAGTTTAGCTACGTAGGTACAAAGTGAGCTACAAGCTGGTTGTAGCCTACCATACCCAGTACAAATAAAGTAGGGTGCAACGGGTAGAATGGGTATAATACTCCGTATAATTTGAAATGCAAGTGTCTTGTAAAATTGTTTTGTACCCGTTCTAACATGACACTGTAATTCGCTTCGTGGGGAGCCCATATGACTGCACTGTTTTTCTACACTGTGTGATGTTTTCTCATAAGACAATACATGGCTGTTGTGCCCTGGAATGCAGTTTAACGTTTAGTGTATAGTATTTTGTGGTGTGTCTGTTTTGTAGTTTTCTTCCTAACCCTGAAATCCTCGCCCATCTACCAGCTACATCTACATACTGGTCGGCTAAACAAAGTTAGCAAAAACTGTTTTTGCATCATTCACATTTTATTAAATTCATTAAGATGATAGGTATGTATGTTTTACTGGCGCTGAGAGCTTACCATTGCAAGTCTGATAGCACTGTGCGGATATGCTAAAGTAGAGTTTAGGAAACCGTATAATTGAAGGCTTCAGTGGTCAGGCATATCTAGCCAAGCCCCTTATAAAACTCGGCTTCCCAGCCAGAGGTAAACTGCACCTCTGGTTAGAATCAGACAAAAGTTGTTTCAGAAAATAGGTATACCAACGCACAAAAAGTGGTCTAAGACGGTGAACTCTAGCAAATTTATGGCAGGGAATTTATATCTTTCATAGTTTTTTACTATCGGGGGAATCCTCATGTATACCTCGCCGCCGGTGACGACGATGACGACGAGGTTTCGGTATTCGACCTCAACACGTAAGAAAGGGTAAGCAACGTCCCGCCGCCAGAGGTTCCCTATAACGGGGCTTCCTACAACCTACCCTCCAATGTAGGGGAGAGGCCACGGAAGCACCTGGAGTACACAAGTACTTCCGCCTTCACGGTGAAAGTGCAATGCGGGCACAAACCTCACTCACTGGCTCCCACCCGACTGGATCCGCAACCACGAGCCACCTAAAAAGAGGTCGTGTGCGTGTGCGGCCCGGCCAAGGCGCTGTGCACAGTGCAGAGCTGGGGCGATTCTGCACCACAGCCCTCAAGGCCCCTTTAGGCATACCACCACCACACCAAGTGGAAGGCAGTGAGTGGTTGGAAAGTTTGGCTTCAGCTGCGGTAGACTTGATTGTTCCTAGACTACCCAGTAAAGAAGTAGGATGCATAATATGCTTCTTGACTAACAAATGCTCGATTTGAATTACTACCATAAAGTAAAATAAAGTTAATACTTTCTTACCTTCCAGTTCATTTTTCTGAGTAAGAAGATGTAATAATAAATGAGCATTGGCTGAACTCCGCTGGAGCTATGACAGTCAAGTAAAGAACAAGGTCAAAGTCGCACAATACTCGTACTAGTAATATTATTGAAATATTAAAACATTTATTGGTACTTTAAGAGGAGAGAAAAAAATATTAAGCAAACAACAACAAATTGATGCATCATCCAGCCAACCCACATACACAACCAACACAACAGTCATAGCATAGAGAGCCAGTGCCCAAACATAAGCCGCCGATGCTGGCCGCTTGCACCTACACGTCGAGAAAAATCAATCTCGTCTTCCCGCCTCCGTCGGTTTCCAAGGCAACGCGTAAACAGCGGGGAGACGTCGCGTCGCGCGGCACGCTGCAATCGCTCTCAGAATATAATATTTTTACGATATACTTACTCAGTGAACAGTAGTTTTATAAAGTGAATGTAGAATGGCTGAAGAAGGCGGTACAGGTGGTGGAGCGTCCGAGAAAGTGGTTCATACGTATCCTCTCATAAGGGTAAGTTCGGATGCAGGTGCAAATTATATGCACTTAATTTAGTTACATAGGCCGCGCTTGCGTTTGTTTAGAAGCTCAGTGTTTATTGAGAAGATGTATTGCACTCTGGTCGCTGAAGCTGTTTGGCGAATGGCGATTTGGCGTTTGTAGAAAACGGTTCAAGTTTTCGAAACTTGGTAGGGTTTGAAATGAGGGTGAACAAACAACTAGAAAGTTTGAGCTTTATTCTAAAATGCTTTTATTTATATAAAGACATTAACTCTTGACTCGATGTATGTCATAACTCAATTATGACCTTATGATCGAAGTAGATTTTCAAGCCAAGCACGAGCTATCTCGCTGGCTGCACTGCCGCTGTTCGTCGTATGTAGGAATTAGGTCTTAAGTGGTTGACCCAGGTTGACCCCTAACGGAGTTCTGGGTAGTATTACCTATTCTGTGTCCCTACCTACTAAGTTAAAGTCTATTTCTTAAACAGTGCCTTATATTCACTTCGTTATTGTGAAAACACTAATAAATGGCCTTCTGTGATTGGGGCAGACGGGTGAAATTATTAGGTACTTGCTAGATAGATAGCATCGTGCTGTGGTAATGGTAATACCCCAGAAGTAATTCTCGATTTCTGTATGAAACTCAAGACAAATGACTACCTTTACCACGATAAAACTCTAACGAGCTTGTACAGTTTACACATTTGGTGTTGTTGATTTTCTGTAGCCGTAGCTGCAGTAGAATTTTAAAAGAAACCGTTAACAATTATTTTCGTCTACTACAGTTGTCAAACCACGCTCAGATTACATATAATCTACCTACATTAAGTTCTCCTAGCCTTACAGTTGCAACGAAGGCTGCGCTAACCGCTAATATCCTGCGGGCAACGCAAGCAAGACTACGGTTTTTCCCAAGAAATTAATTAATTCGTTAAATTAAGCTTCTTGCATCGTAATGTGATATGGAGATTCAGTGTTATATTTCGGACATGTCAAGGTCTGTCGACATGAGCTATCCGCGAGCAGTGTTCCGCGTCGGCCACCGCCAACTACCTATCGGGTTACTAGGTTGTGTCAATAGACTCTCAGCCAACATAATGGACTAAGAATATAAAATAAATAACTATGCGCCAGACAACACACGGCACACCATTTGTCATGGTCTCGAAGTGAAGGATAAATTTTCTTGTGTAACGAAGTTCCGGACAAGGATTAAGCCAGCCGGGGATTTCCGCCAGCATAACCCAGAGACCTCAATTGTGAAAAGTTCACTTCCGAGACCTGAATTGGGCTGACGGGAAGCTAACCACGCAAGTCAAGCCGAAAAACCGTGCTACAGCGCCAATCGTGTAAGTAGTTGGATCGTGAATAGGGCTTGTATTTATAGTCTGTACCTACTAGTGAAAATTAATTAAATTATGAATTTAACTCAATTAATAAAGTACCGTAACCGATTGTTGCAACAATCAATACCTACTCGATACAAATTATGGCTACGGTATTTTATCAATTGAGTTAAATTCAACTATTTGAACAAAATTTATGCTGCATTATCAGTGCCGGATTAACCCATAAGCAAATTAAACAATTGCTTAGGGGCATCACGTCTTAGGGGGCACCAGAACCAGCAAAAAAATTAATATACAAGTATTTGCTAGCACATGAATGGCAAGCATGTTGAAAATCCGCCCTTTGTAACTGACCATAGACGTCTAAAGCTTGATTCTTTATTAATATTATACTTATCAGGATGGCCCTGTATAAGTATTTCACCAAATGATGACTTTGGAAAAGATCGCACTATCAAGTTACTTTGCATGATGTTATTTTTGATGATGGTACGAACATACTTAACAGCAGTTTTTGTCCAGAAAATAAACATGCTAAGGCAGTTTTTGAAGCTGGGAACAAATCTTAGATACCTACCAGATTTCACCACGGTGATTTTTAAAACATTCTAACTGTTCGAAATTTTACAAAAAGTTATAAAAGTGAAATAACTGTCTTGGTATTCCTTGAAAATGCAAATAAGTGTGCATGACTACACTAGTTACACTACCCCTATGCCAAAATTAAAAAGTTTAATTGGATAATTGGTTTTCATGAACAGAATAGATAAAAAACAAAATTTTGAAAAAAAAATTATTTCTAACTGCGAAACTAGATTTTTGGTGAATATTTTTTGTTTATATGACTTGTAAGTCTTGTAATGATGGTATAAGAGCGGTTTCCGACTAGCGTTCTTGTTCGCGCGTATACGGTTGCTGCTACGTGCGCTACATTTTACGGTTCAGGAAACCAAACGTGCGTACACGGGCTTATTGCGGCGTGTTCACCCAAACCGGTCGGTGTGGGTCAGTATCTATATGGATTACACGATCTAATAAGCACGTCAACGGTCGTACGAGTTCCGCGTATAGCAGAAGGCGCGCCTGTATACGCCTGTACCTATACATGCGTTTGGACCACTGAAACTGGGTGGGCCGCTCTGTTGAGTCAAATATGCTAAAAAGAACAATGTTTCGCGAATTTATTGCCTGAAAAGTCGCATTTCAATGAATAAAAAAAAAGATCGGTGGTTTTAATTTTATGCAGTTAATACCTAATTGACGTACTTATCTCTTTCGTCCTCCATACATATTCTTGAAGGATAATTTACCTTTGTATTACTCGAACACTCAGTTTTCTGAACTTTTCTACTTATGGATAGGGGGTCCCACAGCCGTGGATTGCTAAGGGCATCAAGTAGTCTTAATCCGGCACTGTGCATTATCTTTCTTGCACTGATGAATCCTGCGAGTAAGCAGCTGCGCATGACCGACGGATATGAAACTTTAAAATGATGTAAATAGCTATTACAAAAAATGGACCTAGTTTCAAAAGTGCACTATAACTTTAAGTTAAATAGTGATTTGTTGTTTTTGTTATTGCACGTGTAGAAACTTGACTATGTATGTTCAGAATTCAAGTTAAGCAGGTACCTAAGTACGTTTAAACAAATCTGGCGAGGCGAATTTATTGTTATGGAAATATGGCGGCTTCAGCGCTAGTTTTAAGTAGTTTTGAAATACTTTGCTTAGCAAACAGTACAAATGGCAAAGCAAACTTTGGCATGTGCTTGTGTTAAGATATGAGCTATCAACAGCTTATTTTGTAAAGTAGGTAATATAAGTATTTATTTGTTAAAATATGTAGGTTTGTTAAAGTATCTAAATCAAGATGAGAAAACTGCACATTACAATTGCGGGTAAAGTGTGCTTTGACCATTTAAAGAAATAGTATAATACTTAATCACGTAAAAATTATCTACTTCCATTTTGTTAACAAAGTTGTATAGATCAGGTACGCATAGTTATCCTAGTGAATGAATCTGTTCTTCGCTGTAAACGCTGTTTCGTCAATTATAGCTGATTCTACTAAGCGCGCACGATTCATTTCATAAATTATAGGATTGTGGCTTCTAGTAAACGTAATTGAATAAACAGTTGTTCGAACTGAACCAGCGCACGCGGGTCGCGATGTGCTCTCTGCGGCGTGTTTATTTTGGCAGGTGGATGAAATACGCGCCACCCGCACTGATCACAAATCAATCGCACTTGGTTTCCTCATACGGAGCTATCTGGGATTCGAAAGGTTTCAACGTGGGCGGCAGACAAGAGGCATTGTACTTACTTTTGTGTTGAAAACTTCTCGTAGGTGGTAATGCATATTACAAATCTTGGCTATTTTTACTTCAATTAAGTCTTAGGAGGTCTAACTTGTAGCAACTGCTAAACCTTTTGCGTCATAAAAGGCGGACATTTAAAACAGGCGTGGGGCCGGAAGAGAGTGGTTGTGGGCACCTACCAGAGTTATGGGGAGATAGATACTCGTATTCATTAATTTTTTAGATTAAGTTTGGACCCTAGGTGTGACTAGGTACTGCAGAGCGTCACATCGAAGTCAAGAAATGACACGTACCTACTTACTTTTTTGCATTGATATAAAAAGTGTTCCTACAAACAAAGCCAGTACCAGCTGTAATGTAGAAGTTAAATTTATTCAAGATGATTTTATTTTGTTTTGACTTAAACAAACGTTACTGCTGTAGTTCCGTTTGCCGTTATTTTTCCCACTGGGCGTCTTTTTACCTTGACATGGACATAACAATCAACTTGGCAATCATTCACTTCACACGGAAATATGTAATTTTCTTAATTTATAGTTACATCATTTCTCGCAGGAGGGATATTAAACCGACAGACACTTCGTAATTATTTTTAAAGGACTGAGTACCCTTTCTGATTTAGTGCATATTTTTAAGCTAAGTTTAGGCATGCTCGATAAACCTACTCAGTGATGTGCGAGCCTCGGGGCTAATGCAAGACATGTTATACATAACACATACCATCACGACTTTATCCCAAACGGGTTAGTCAGAGGCAAGTGACTTATGCCGTCATGGTAAACGGAACACTCAGAAGGCCACTTTTCACCAATAGTATTAGAACCCAACGTGGTAGTTGGTGAGCCTTCCGCCGCTATCCGGCTTGATTTGGTTTTCTTATCGATGTTTTCTATCACCGGAGAGTTAGTCGGAAATTAAACAATAATTTGGTTCTGGCCAGATTTGAACTCGGGACCACACGATCCGCGATCTGAGTTGGAGTGCTTAACCACTAGGCCACGACGCTCTTCATGTTATACACTGCAATACAATTATTAGTCTTTAGTTCGAGATGTTTGAGCTGAGGTGCCCGTGGCTAAGTGACGGCAGCGGATCGGCAACGATCCGATGTTAAGCAACGCCAGTCAGGTCGGGTTATGGATGGGTGACCATCCCGACCGAAATTAAGTGATGTGTTTTTCGGGCATCTCCGTGCTTCGGAAGGCACGTTAAACAGTTGGTCCCGGCTGACGTCGCAAGATATCAGTCGTAAAGCCCTAGTCAGAGGCCTAAAAGGCGGCTTATTAATAACTTCTGACGGTAAGGTTTATCACTGGCCTTACATTCACCTCTCCAACAATCCGCACTGAGCCCGCGTGTTGGATTATGGCTCGTACCACCTCATAGTTGATGTGAGGCCTGTGCCCAGCAGTGGGACGTATAAGGCTGGATTTGTTGTTGTTTGTTTTGTGTTTGAGCTAATCACTGTTTACTAGATTATAATGAAAAAACACTATTTTACGTAGACCACTACACTATCATTGCATGAAGTGCTGTAATTGCATGCCACTAGCAGTCAAGTCGCAGAATAAGTTGGATAACCAGGAGACGATCCGTGCGGCCTTTTCGGAGTTTCGTCTTTTAATGTAAAGTAACATCTACCTTTGTTATTGTTGCAGCACTCGGACATGTCTGAAGAGATGCGGACGGAAGCGATGGAACTCTCAGTGACGGCGTGTGAAAAGTTCGCTCAGAACAACGAACTCGCGGCTCGCATGGTCAAAGAGTCTATGGACAAGAAGTTCGGGCCCGCCTTCCACGTGGTGGTGGGCGAGAGCTACGGCTTCGAGATCACGTACGAGTGCACCACCATTTGCTACATGTACTTTGGCGGGAACCAGGCTATTTGCATCTGGAAATGCTCGTGAGGGCGGGACGGACAAACGTTCATACGGGTGATTTTTAATGATAATAAATAGTCTTTCGGTATCTAAGCTTTTAGGAGATACTTAATTTCAGTTTAAAAATGTTTGTCATCTTTAAGCTTAGTGAAAGATTAAGGTTTTATTTGTAAAGTAATATCTTTATTTCAATTATCGTATTAAAATTATGTTACAATTAAGTACTTTATTATGAAACTCTGCAAGGAATCTTGCTCGCCATTTATATTTACAACGATAAATGTTAATTTGATAAATGTTAATTTATAGACACGAAGTTTACCTGAGGACATTATAAAACAGAACTAGGTAGTAAACAATAATATTATTTATTATATTAATAGGTAGGAGAACGTCCCTATTTTAGATTTTTCTAACCTGTAGATACTGTAGAAATGTTAGTACAGCACATTTAACTACCTACTTGTGTGATGTAAAAACATAGCTCGGAAACTACGTATTTTTGTAATGATGTATAGTTGTTTTCTGAACAATTAGTTTTGTTATGCAAAACGGTGCTCAACAGAGGCCGAGGTAGGTAGCATAACAATTTAACTCTACTAAGTACCTACTCTTCTTTCTGATTTGCATAAATGCGTGTCTGGCCAGCAACGGTCGTCTTATCGATTACTTTGACCATCCTGTTATAACAAATCTATTCAGTACGGTATGCACTAATTTTACGTTTCCTTTTTGCGGCGCGCATTCAACTTTTTATTTGAATTTGAAACTCACTCTCGATGATAGGCTTTTGAGCTGCCACTGTCCTTGATTCCGATGCGTGCCTTTCCAAGCGCTACTCACACCCTCGCCAGCCAATAAGGGGTGCATTAGTAGGGTGAAGCCCTACGCGGCGTGCCCTCAATGCACGGCTTACCTACCTATAGGTATAGGTTGTTACCTATAACGTCTGGCGCTTAGTTGTAACAGTTACCTAGTTGGTATAATATGACACTTGGATGGTATAAGTAGGACCGCTTTTAGTCCCGCGATTATTTAAGATTTATAAAGGAATGTATTCACCACCCTGTTAAACAATTACCAGCTTGTTTAACGAGCATACATAGTCGTTAATTAAATAAAACTTTTAGGTCTAGCCGTCGTATCCGGGTCAATGTTATTGAAACGGGTAGGCCAGCTAACGCCAGTGCCGCATTGGGGATATTTCCGATATAGAATAATCTGCAGAATCTAAAGTTTAATTTATTCTAAGAAAATATTCGCTGAACTGAACGCCTCTCTTTGCCTTATAATTAAAAAGGGGCTTTAAACACCATAAAAACGAATACATAGTATCGTTAAGTAAGACCCATCCTGCTTTATTCGCACAATCCAGTGAGTTTTCTCCTAACCCTTTTTTTCTCAATTGTGTAGTTAAGAAGAAGGAACCAATAAACAGGCCGTCTATCGATGCCCCTAAATTGTGTCATAAAACAAAAAACAACGAGGGTTTACGACAAAAGAGTCTGATCTCAATCGGCGCTTGGAATTGGGTTATTTCAAATAAGTATTTAAATACATAATAAATGGTGCTAAAGTAATGAACTGGGACTTTCCGATGTAATTTCTGAGGTTCTTATAGGTAGCGGCAAGAATAGACTTGCTTGTTCAGTTTCGGCCTTCCGCCGCCTACGATAGTGGTCAACAGATACCTTTAACGGTTACATGTAATTAACTTATACCGGTGTTATTCTCTAAAAACTCCAATCCTTTGCAACGCAATTATTTTTTGTGGATTGCCACCACTCGGCCTTGAGCCGCCAGATCCTATTGTTCACTGACTCACAAAGTTAATGAGAACGGCAATTACAAGTGAAGCTTTTTTGAAACAATTTTGTCAATTAGATGTTAGTTTTTATGATAATAATGTGAACAGTCAACCACATATCAAGACTAACACTGTGAACTTTGGTCGTATCGTTCCGTAGTAACACTTATAGCAAGGAGGGTTCAGCTATGCCGGCAATGTAACGCTTCAGCTTTGGTTGATTGTACAAGTTAGGTTCTCATGTTTGCTGCAATCAATGTACATAAGTATGACGTAAACTTAATCAAGGCCATTTAGATGGTATGGTAATACCTTACCTTTTTTTATGACACTATAATCAGATGACTATTAGTAAAGTAACACTTACGGCCGAATCCAAAAACGATAATGTTGGTTCAGCAGCTGACCCTTTCACATCTACTGACAGGAGAACATCAATTTGAAGGAGGCTCTAACTTTTATTTTCGTTTCTAGATTCGGGCGGTAATGTGGTGAGTAAATTTTATAACTTAATAAATTCTAATGTTTGCATTATTTTGTTTTATTTAATTTATCCCATCGCCTCGCTAGCAATGAAAGAGCGCTTGGCTCATAAATTCAGAGGTCCCAAGGGGGGCTAGCCAAGATCACCACGATTCGTTTAGCCGTGTCCAATTTAAAAATGTACGGAACTGACATCAATGTCATTTCGGTTAGACGAGTGTTAATGTCATTCCCGTACATTTTTCACATTTGACATGCCGAAGCGAAAGTAGAGTGTTGCTCATGGCTAGGTCCCCAGTTCTGCTTAGTTAGGGGTCAGATGATTTTGGTTTAAATTGTCCCAGATTTTTATTTATTTATATATGTATTTCATTTAACAGGAACTGAGTAGTTACTTCATTAATAAAACGCAGTTATTTAAAATAATAATATATTTCATATTAAAATGCAAGTCAATTTCAATTTTATTATCACTATGAATCCGTTTTTTAGTAGCAAAGCTGTGTTGTGTTTCTGTAAGACTTATTGTAATTTAAATATTGAAAAAGAAGTGGTGCGATCAGGAACTACTTTGAACAATAATAATGACCTTGTTTTCACATTGGTTGCTATCACATTAGTTTGTTATGTACCTATCAATATGTTGGAATATCTGGATTCTGGCCCTGCCATTACAATAATTAGCTTATTTTGCTGTTTTTTTTTCAGTAAATAACAAAACAAGTAAGTAATCGATCATGCACCTTATTGCCCAAAGTAACACTGATCTTACACCTTCACTCGCATGATTAAGTATAACTTCGGAATCTCAAACGTAGAAATAAAGTCCAATATCAGTCTGACAGAAGAGGTTGAAGAAGGACTCTCAGTCTCAGAAATACAAAAGAAAATGGATGAAACGTAAGTAAGTCTTTTCTTCAATTTTCGTTTTTTGTTTTGTCAATCTCATTTCTGTTCAAAACGAATTCACTACGGACTATTGTCCATAGTCAGGGCTGACTGCATTTCGACCATTCGCGATTCCATCAATATGATTCCTAAATGCATTCGTACACAATTTATTTATAATTTATGTATAAATATTATTTAGTACAGTGCATTTACTGGTTGTACAGTGCTCTGGCGCGGAGAGTGAGTAGTACAGGTACCGTACATTCAAATAATTGGGAAACAGGATCGATAAAGAAGTGCTATACGGACCGCCTAACCTACGTCTTTTACGAACATTGGCACATAAAGTGATCACATAATACGTACAATAATACTAAACATGACACGTACGAAAGCTAATACATATTTCAATAAACTACACGTCAAAATTCACATAGTATCAACCGTACGTACAATTACTATCTATAACACATAGGTAGATTAATATGAAACACTCATATAAAAATCTACAAACTGATACAATATTGTAAATGTAATAAACTTATCTAAGTATAATCTAATAATAAATGTATGAATATACTTTAACATTTTAGGCACGATTTTATCAAATTCAATGTGTACTGGGTACTAGACGCGCACTGGGCAGTTAAGGAGACCTATTCAATTATATAATATTATTAAGCACCTCTATAACAATACTTTACGTAGATGCGCGGTCGCACGCTGCAACATGTGTATGAAATAAATAAATATTTATATTCTGGTATCTGTGTGCATTCACAATTATTTATATAGTTCATCAGCCTCTGACAGTCACAAATAAAACAGTTTGGTGTCAGATCGTCGGATGGTCGCGTTTAAAAATTTCCCAGAGATTCAATGAAATATAAAAAAAATATCTGGGTCATCTTACAAAATGTTACTAGGTGCAATCAACAAAGTGTGAATAGCGGTGACCACGGAATCCACTTATTTGTTAACGCTCTAACACTGCTTTTAAGATTTTAATTTTATATTCATGTTATTATCAATGATTCAAGATATTAGCAGCAGCGTGCGACATGGCCTTACACCTAACTGGAACAACCATCAAATATGAAAGTATGTAAGTAGTAGAAGAATTACAAACAAAATTATAATACCTTACGTAAAAATGTGGTATGCAAGCACGATGATTTACATCAAAGTATAAAAATAAAGAACACATCGCATGGAATGACAAAGTGTAAACTGGGAGTCGAAATCATTTGACGAAACGTTAGCCCATTTCTGTACCTCGGAAACACAAGGCTGTGTATATTGGTAAATATTACAAATTAAGGCGATTATAGCCGCCAACTAGCGCCACCAATTGATTTATTTTTATTACTTAAAAATTTGACATTGTTTTTAAAAACTAAACAATGAATATCTCAAAAAATACTCGAAAATAACTTCTTTTAAATATTGAATGTCTGTTCACGACTTTTCATTCTGTTTTTTAGTAGTAGTTTTAGTTCTCAATCTATAACTAATAAACAATGAAAAGTCGTGGACAGACATTCAATATTAAAAATGGATATTTTTTGAGATATTCATTCTTCAGTTTTTAAAAACAATGTCTAATTTGGAAGTTATAAACATATATCAATTGGTGGCGCTAATAGCGCGGCTAAACTCGCCTTATGGACTTTCGGACAATCGGACTTCGGAAATTCGGACTTCGTATCACAAATTCTTCTTAAGGTGAAGCGGTAGCGCGCTTTAATCCTTAACGTATTATATTGTAAGCTCCAATATAGAAATTGAAATTTCGATACTCCGTCAAATGATGATCTAACTTAAAATAATAAATATGTTTAATTTGTGACAGAAGAGATAAAAAGCTAATCACGATTAATATAAGAATAGTTTTTGCATCGATAATAAACCTAAAGTTATAATGGCACTTGCATCACCGCTACACGATCACCATACCAGTTGGAACTAATGCGTATATCTTTGTTCGAATAATTAAAAACTAAACTTAAACTAAAATAATACGTTTCAATATTGTTAAACGCGTATCTTTTAAACAATTTCGTGCTGAGGCACTAATTTTAACATTTAACCTTATGTAATTAAAAAGGGCAATACCTACACGGTAAGTAACATTGTATAGCTTCATTCAGCAGGTACACAAGTCCATCAATTTGCGACATAGGGTTATATATAGATAATTTGTACGGTATAATATATTTTTAGGTTATGCGGATAGAAAAGTCATAAAAGTTGGGTACACTCAATACGCTTTAACAATAAGCTTATAAATATTTCACTAACATTTTCACCTCCAATTTCCAATACACTTACCCGAATATATGTCACAACATTTGAATAACTCAAGGTTAGGTAAACGTAAAAATCAAACATGTTGTTATTTCCTAAGCAAGGCGTTAGTTACATTAAAAGCATAAAGCGCCCGATAACAATCTCCGCTACAATTTTATATTTGAAGACCATATCACTTTTTTACAATTCGCTAACACACTTCATTAACAATGTTTTACTACTCTTATCAACGATTCCATTAAATACAAACAAGTTGTAAGGCCTATCACATTTAATTCATATACAGTTGTAAAGAAGATTTTAACTATCTCAGCGGTATCTTCAAACGTTTCTCACCATAATTGTTAGATAATTGCAGACCTTCTGGGTGAAGTAAATAATTACAGTAATAAAAAAAGTCACTCCCACGTTGGGCGCCAAAACGTAACAAATCGTAGGATCGATAAATTGTATTACCTACAGTGCAAGTCAATTGCATGAAAAGTAAATAGCCTCGGGTTTGATTTAAAAATTACTAGCTAACTCGTGATAAACTATCTAAATTAGTCAACCAATGTTTTGGTGTTAACAGTCATATCGACGAGCGATTCCATCATTTTATAACCTATTTATATATTTAGTACAGTTTAAAGTAAAAACTACTAAACATGGAGAAAACCTGACCAGAAACAACTAGTAACATTTCATTACGTAACAGTGCTCCACACTAAAGACCTCTGCACAGGTTCAAAATCGATCATAACTCGTTTCACCAAGTGGTATTGTTTTTGATCAGGTTTTAATTAATAATTAATTACGTCATCAGGAAAGACATTCCCGCAACGCCTGCTCGAACTTGAACACACATACTGCATCACTAATATAAGTCCATTTCATGAAACGTTCCACCCGACGTATCGTACTTACTCGTAAGTATACAAATTACTTTCAATTCTGTTGATTTCATAAAACTAAGATAAATGTACTCGCCTTAAGTCGCAATTGAATAAACTATATTCATAGCTTGTTAGGGGTGTGGTTATATTCTTGTACTATATTATTCTTATACAGTCAAGAGCCGCCCGCGATTCTGTTAACTTTGGCGCTAAATCCGACACAGTTGAATTTGATGATTTATGCATAGTGCCAAAGTGGGCATTAAACTATTCTGCAACAGCAAATGATGTGGATGAAGCTAAGGAAATCGCAAAGAAGAAATACCTAATAAATTATGTTCAAAGGTACGCAACGCATGTTTATTGAACCGCAACGGGTCGCACTGCGATTTGTATACAGTGTATTTATGTATTCATATTATTATAGTATTTAAGTCTATTACTAAGTATATTTTTTTTTCTTGTAATGACGATTTGAAAGTACTGTTACAGGTCTATTTAAATGAAGATATTTTTTGTTTCTTGTTTTGTTTTGATTTAAAATCGTTTCCATATTAGGGGACCGAGCAAAAAAATTACCAAAAATCTCACAAGCAATCACTTTCGATTACAAAACTATTCACAATCACTGTACCTAGCGCAGAACAAGTAATAGAACAGTCCGGGCTCGTACCTGTCGGGCTCATACTACACAGTCGTGTAGTAGTAGTGCCGTCATGCGGGCGGGGGCGCGTGCGGGGGTGCGTGCGGGGGCGCGTGCGGGGGTGGCGGCGCGGGCGGGGGCGTGGCGGGCGCGGGGGGCGGCGGGTCGGCGGGCGGGAAGTGCGTCAGCAGCAGCTTGGTGGCCTTGGCGAGGTCGTAGGCGGCGGCGCGCACGGCCTGCAGCGGCGCGGCGCCGCAGCACGCCAGCGACACCTCCGCGCAGGCGCAGCGCAGCGAGCGGAGGGAGTTGTTGAGGTCTTGGTCCGGACACGTCTGGGGAAAGAAACACATTTCATGATTAGGTAAGCGAACGGTGAACGCTACGGCGAATAGTAAACTAAAAATCAATTATCTAAGAGGTCCTGTTTGCGATCCTAGCAGTAAAACCTTACATCTTTTAACACCGGTCAAATAATAAACCCATAATTTGCATGCTTACGTTGCGAAATCAATACTACTATTTTAAGAGGAAAGATTTGATAGTTTGTTTTGTTTGTATTAAATAGGCTCCGAAACTACTGATCCGATCGTTAACAAAAACTATTCAAGAGAGATAAAGGCTACATTTTATTATAATTTCACGAGAAATTCAGTAAAAAATAATAATATATTATGTAAATAAAGTCGCAGAAAAGCGGGCGAGTTAAGATAATGGACACCAGCTGTCAAACATTTGACAGAACGAAGTCTGTTGGGGCAGCTCGTAAGAAATATATGCTTGTGTAGCAGAGATACTATAAACCAGTTTTCCCGGCTACTGTCGCCGACCGTTGCCTACCTATATCTAAAGCTATCGCCGCCATACAGTCGCTCGCCTGGGAGCTCACTGACCTGCGGGAATAGCGCGAGGAGCGAGCGCACGGCGTGGCGGATGTCGTGGCAGCGCTCGGCCAGGCGCGGCTGCTGCTCCCGCGCCGCTGCCCATAACTCCTACACAATCAACAACACATTAAAATACCTTTAATATGTGAGCTTTTGTCTCGGGATCAGAGGCGATTTGCTTAGATGGATTACCTCTTACCTCATCAACCGGTCGCAGGCTGTTGTAATGGGGGGTTTTAGGTCTGATTTCGTAGAAGTCTCCTCCGGCGTTCCACAGGGGTCGCATCTTGGCCCTCACTTCTACTGTGCTTACATTTATGACATTTATCGATGCTTCAGAAACTCGGAACATATACTTTACGCCGATGACAAGAAAGTGTTTATGAAGGTGGCGGCGGTTTCTGACTGTGAAGCCATTCAGGGTGACTTAGATGCCTTATACCAATATTATCAGAAAAACAATATCACAGTCAATGTCAGTAAATGTCAATGCATTAGTTTCAGTCGTAAGAAAGAAGTTGTTAAATTTTCCTATAACTTTAACGGTACTAACATAGCCAGGACAAGCACTGTAAGAGATCTTGGAATTTTATTGGATTCTAAAATGACTTTCTCAGAACACGTTGATCACGTTACTAACAAGGCATATCGTAATTTAGGCTTTCTAATGAGAACCTGTAAGCCCTTTAAAAGCATACACAGCCTCAAAATAGTTTATTATGCGTACTGTCGTAGTGTTCTTGAATACGCTAGCCCAATCTGGAATCCCCAATATACTACGTATATCAATAAATTGGAGAAAATACAAAAGCGCTTTATCAAACACCTACATTTTAAAACCCACAGAAGGAACCAGCCCTATGCGCATGATTGCAAACATTATCAGCTGTTGCCTCTTGATTCCCGTCGAGACTTACTGGACTTATGTTTACTGCATGATATTCTCCGTAATAACCTGGACGTGCCTAACCTTATTGCACAAATTGGTTTTTGTGCACCGAGGATCCGCACGAGGCATACTCCTTTGTTTAAGGTTCCCAAATACCGTACTAATTATTCAAAAAATTCTGTTATGATAAGGTTGCCTAGAACCTACAACGAAAAATTTAAGCACATTGACATTTTTAGTACAGGAAAACGAGCCATGAAAATGAAAGCATTTGAAGAGACCTTTAGTAATCGTTAGATACCGGGAAATCAAATGAATATACTTTAAATATACCTTAAATTTAATGAATAAAAAAATAAAAAGAATAAAATGAAAATAAAATAAAACTAAATGGAATACTCACTCCTTACCTTTATTCTAAGACTTACTTAATATACCTTAAAATAAATGAAGAAAGAATAAAAAGAATGAAATGGAAATAATATAAAACTAAATGCAATACTCACTACTACCTTTATTGTAAGACTTACTTGTATTGTATTGGCCTGGTCTGGCTTGTGGTCCTCATTTAGTCTAAAATTTAAATTAACAAACTAACCGGACTTGTTAACCTAACAAATTAACTTTAACCTTAACTTAGACACTTTGGGAGAGTAATTGAGAATTTATATTAAATTTATATTAATTATTAAACATGTCACCTATTCAGAAGTGTTAACAGACGTCTTTGCTGTATTAAGTTGTTTTTTGCCAATGTCTGATAACAAGACTTGTCAGTACTTATCAGTATTCTGGTGTTCTATTGTGCTTAGTTATAAGTGAATTAAGTTAGTGGTGGAACTCTGTAATTGGCTTTAGTAATTTTATATAAGTGTTTTAAATGTTTTTGTAAAAAAAGCTGTTGAGTTCCCAAATAAATGAATAAATAAATGAATGTGACATATTTTCCTAAAAACAATGAGTAATAAAACATTTTTGAGACAACTTGAGATTTATGTGGGAAATGCCGCTGATGTTGTTGCAGCCGAATTAAAAACACAGCTAACATGAGTCTTATTTGATTACTGCTAAGCACAACATTCACAAATTATTTATAAATGCATCGAACCATCACAATCAAAGCACATGGTATTGTTCACAAAATTATAATAATAGTAAAATACCTAAAACAAGCTCAAAATAATTTCCACTCCAGTAGTTACATCAAACCAATCCGGCTCGAAGGACCACGAGCTACAAGAGCATTACCTGTATGGCGCGCGTCACGGGTTCGGCGCGTCGGTGCACCATGTCTGCGCTCGGCATCACCGAGGAGCTGCCCTGCAGCACGCGTGCTGTCAACGACTGGTCCAACCCAGATAGAGTGGTCAGCTGCAATCATTATTACATGTAAACGATTCAATGATTTATTGCACACTTCAGTGTACAACTATTTCCGTAAAAAATGTTTAGAAAAGGGAAGAATTTAGGAGGATTCCTTCCTTGCAAGATAGGTTGGTAACAAGACCGTCGGTCACTACGACAACAATGGTGGGGCGGAATATATTGTGACATGACATGCATCCCTTTTGTAATTTCAAAATTAAATCTTTTGAAACTAGATTATGAACCATCTAGAAACCTTGTTGTAAGTAAACTACGAGTGTATCCTGCACCAGGAGCGTCGCACTTACAGACGAGTTTTCAGTAAAGGTCATTAGTTCTGAATTAAAATTTAAATGATCATATTTTGCTACTTCGTTATTAATTAAATATACCAACAAAACCCTGTCAAGTGAATAAAGTTATTGAATCTAATATTAACTCACTACATTTACTTCTACCTACTAAATTGGTTATTAAAGCTAAAAGTAGTACGAGTGTAATACAGGATGTCCCATGCGCTCGTTGCACAGTCTACTTTAAACATTGTTTTTTTACAGAACAATATATAACAATTAAAATAATGTTTTTCTTTCATGAGACACCCAGTAAATGATAAAATATTTGATACTTCTAACACCACTCCAATTCTATATTTAAAAATAATCTATATTATAGCAACATCTTTACGATGATTACCAAACAAAAGCTTTCAAGATGTTACCATGAAATAATTACAGGATGAAAATTATTATAATCCAATAAGAATAAATATAAAAACAAACTAACGTAATTATAAGATTTTTTTTTCAAGTCAAGAATCATCATCCAGAACCAGATCAATCTACAAACTAAATCTAAATTAGTGAATTAATAAGATTAGTACCTGATGTTTAGTAACCTGCCAGTTATTCTTTGGTCCCTCCCTAGTCTCATACATACTGACCGGTCGCTGCGCGTTTTTCAGCGACTGCCTGAGATCGGCGTCGTCTTCTGTCAAACCCAGCTGATCGGTCTCCAGGCTCTTGCCCCGCTCCTGCGGCTTGCTGGCGCCCTCTAGCGCGTAACTCGTCGAGCTTTCATTGATAGACGCCTGTGACGTCATGCTCAGATCGTCATCCACGCTACTGGTCGTCTTCAATACGCTATTCTCTTTCGTTAACTGCTCAACGATGGTTTGCAAGTTCTTTAGCTGGTTCTTCAGTTCAGTTATCGTGGAATCTCTACAGTCGAGTTCTTTTCTTAAGATGTTTAGTTCATCTTTGCCTTCAGGTAATGCGGGCGAATTGGTGCGGCCAAGTTCCGAGCTTAGCGAGTGTTCTAGGGGTAAAGATGGGTTGTACGTTGAAGATACGGTTTCTCCTGGTCTTGGCACTATACTGGATAGCTACGAAGAAAATTATAGTGAAGTTTTAAAAACGGTTATTTGCAAAATTTATAGTGGTACGGCGGCCCCTCCTTTACCTATGTACTTACGTCTAAGTCCACCGGCGCGAGTGCGGCGTAATCGTCGTCTGACGCGACTGAGTCGTACAGAGGCTCGTCGTCAGACATCTGGGAAATATGCTTCAGGTGGCTCGCAGATAGCAGCGGGTTCATTGGTCCTGCTATTGCTGAAAGAGTAAAATGGCAATAGAGCTACTGCGCCGTCCGAACGAAGTTTATAGTGGTACGTTTGAGTTGTGGTTGACGTCGCTTAATACTAATTAGTGACGTATAATGGTTAATCTACTGATTTAGCTGATCAAGTATTTTATAAATAAAAAGTAAAGTAAGAAAAGTAAAGTGATTAGCCTATATACTCTCCCACTGCTGGACAAAGGGCTCCACTCCATAGTTAAAATCAAGTCATCGCTGCAATTGATGGGTACCTATTGGCTTAATCACCGTGCTAGCCAAATGCGGGTTGGTGATCACAAAATTCACAAACCCGTGCTATGTTCCGAAAAATCCGAGAACACTTTGCCCAATCAGGGGCCGTATTATCTCTAATAGCCAGTCAAGTCAATTTCCTAAACTGAGGGTAGCGAGCAATTTCATCAGTAAATATTTGGCTAGAGGATGCATTATTGATAGGTAACCGCTGACTCGCTGAAAATGAAAGATAATATTAGGAAATCGCCGGCTCCGCTCAGTTAAACCTGGATTTCGGGCCGAGCTCTGAAACCACTCAGCCTCGGCATAAATTCACAAAAATAAATTGAAGGGTGGATGACAAAGGGTTTGATTTCCGCCCCAGCCATAAACGTTTATTTATAAAACAGATATTAGTGTTATGTTTGTGTGTTGGGGCACGGGCCACGGGACACGGGCGCGGGACACGGGCGCGGGACACGGGCGCGGGACACGGGCGCGGGACACGGGCGCGGGTTACCTCGAGGCTGCAGCGTGGCGATGTGCTGGCGGCGCGTGGCGTCCAGCAGCACGTCGCGCAGCAGCGCGGCCAGCTCGGCGGTGGAGAGGCGCGCCAGCTTTTGACGGCCCTAAGTAAATTCATTTAATAATTTATTTCAGGTGATAAAAACCTATATTGTGTCATGCAATTGAAATAGAAATCAAAATTAGAATAAATAGAAGCATTAAAAAATTTAACAAAATAAATACTATTTAATTCATCACAACATCACGGAGTTAAAACATCACAAATAAATCAGTTATTCATCATAGTCTCTCCATGTGACATATGTCTAAATCACAGCAATGTCGGATGGGACAGTCCAGCCTTCTAGCAATCATAACTAGGACGGCATTGGAGCTGGCCTGCGTTAAAGCAGTCGGTGTTCGCTGCTGCAAACATACCTAATGCGCTACAGAAACGAGATAGCCCCAGAACCTCCGTAAACGGGTAATTAATTTGGACACGAAGGGAATCAATCATATACCCTCTGCGAATACTTTGCCCACAAGCTGCACGTATACAAAGAAGTGCAGTATGCCCGGAAAAGAGAAATCTTTATAGTGGTGGAACACCGAGTAAATCAGCGGACCAACATGTTAGCTCTCCTAGGCAATGTCTTCCGTTCCCGCTCGATATCAGCACCTTTGAGGTTGGCGGTAACTACATACGAGGGGAGGTCAAAAAGTTCGCGGAACGGGGGTTTGGTGGGGGTAAGGGTCCCTTTTTATCGAGCTAAATAAATACATACGAAGAATTTCACTAAAATCAGGTAATAATATTTTGAGATACCGGCCACCGAACAAAAGGAAGTAAATCCTTACGCCGCACCAAAAGCAGCGGCAACACTCAATTAGCGCGAGTGTTTGGCTTCTCTGTAGAGAAAATATGAAGAAAGTTTTAGACCAGATTGTGACTGGAAATGAAACTTGAGTTCATCATTATGCCTAGGCCCACGGAAGACTCCGTGCAAGGGCACAAAAAGGGTACAACACCTCAAAATAATTTAAGCACAGATTCAAGGTGTGTGCATCGGCTGGAAACTACCAAAGCAACTACCATCCTACCCCAGATTTGACCAGACTCCGAAATAGCTTGATTTATTTGCTCTCAAATGTATTTACATAAGAAACAAAACATAATGTGGGTGTAGCACAGTACCTGGTTGCGCGGCGCCGACAGCGCGGGGTTGACGGGCAGGAACGCCACGCCGCAGCGCTCCAGCCCCGGCGCGCTGGTCTGCCAGACTTGAGGAAACGATGTCGGTTCAATAATATACTTCATTTTTAGACTAAGCGTCTACTACTTTAATTAATTAAATTAATTTACTGCTAATTGGTGCATTTTGATTATTTCAGATTTTAGTAATGGAGTTTATTCTTTTTCATAGCAGTTGAATGGAGAAATTGCCTCTAGACATTCATTCAATGGTTCTTGTATTAATTGCAATTAATTCATAAAAACAACGCTCTATTTTGTTTGTTTGAGCTATGTACTTACTTGCTTCTGTTTCCCGCCGATCAATTTCATCATAAATGTCCATAACCAGCTCTTCAAACAGATGATTAGGGAGCTGAAACAACGAGAACAGATATACGAACAAATTGTACCTAAGAATTCTGCTAGCATGTCAAGTAAAAGTCAGCCATTCAAAAAACTTTTGATGACAACCATCCACTTTCTAAATGGCATTAATTAAAATAATGTTGGAAAATGTATGTTCCAAGTAGATCACGCGGTACGACCGGCCACTCACCAGCTGAAGCTTGCCCCTGGCCGCCTTGGCGACGTCGGTCATCTCGTGCGTATCGTGTGCCCGCGGCACGATGTAGTGTCTCCCAGACGTGTGTTCCGGCTTCTCGCCCGTCAGGAAGTAGATCATACGGTCTGTGGCCTCATACACTAGTTCTGTCATGCGGTCCGCGAGATCGATGTGCCCGCCTTGTCTGGGAATCGGAGGTCAAAGTAAGACCACATACCCACTGAGTATCCTCAGTTACACATATTCGTATGTGTTTTCCGCGGCAAGCTTCTAGTCCACTCTGAAGTTGTCCCGAGCCCCGCGTTCCGAAATTTTCCTATGAAAAATTGGTGTTGCACATGCGCGGAACCACTTCAGAGTGGACTATAGTCTGTCCAATTTAGGATGATAATTTTGACAGCTCATAATAGGGATGGGGTAATTTATAATCGTTAGTGAATCGATTCGACTATCAAATAATTATTTCATAGAACTTGGAATCGTCAGTATATTTTAATGAGCAATAAAGAGATAGTTAAATAAATATAATATATTACGGACGACTATAAAAGCCCACCAGTGAATTAAATATGGAAGGTATTAGGAATTTAAGTTATTTATTATTAATATAATGGTGCACACCCTGAATCACTTTCATAATCATCATCGTCAACATCAATAGATGAACTGTCCCTTGAGTTTATTATCAATTCTTGTTCACAAACGATGTTCACAAAGATTACATGTAAGATTTATTTTGTTTTACAACCGATTTCCTATTATTTTTTGTTATTCGTTTGCAAGCTACTTCACTAAGTAGGCGGTACCCGTCAATAAAGTACGATATTATGTGTAGTACACTGTACCGAACAAAAATGCAATACTTCATAGGCGTGAGTTGTAAAAATTATCATCCTAAATTGGACAAGGTACAGGAGTTTGAAGCTAACTATACACGGCTTTAAAGTCTATATTTAAAATGGAATCTAAAGGAGCGTAAAATAAACTTTCACTGCGGACACAGACTAACCATTCAAAGACATTATTTTTTTCTCACAAGTTACTCGACATCGGCACTTAAGTGGTGAAGTTGGGTTACGTCGCAGGTTTGTACAGGGATAAGACAAGTGGGAGTACAATGCGCACAAGCACCTGTATCGGTCGATAACTTTGTTCTGAATCAGGGGGCTGGACTACGCTGTCACTGTAGCCGTAAACCTTATCATTTTCACAGAAAATTGCAACTGCTCATTTAATAATCTGCTTAGAGCACTTTTCTGCAAAGTTACCGCAAATTGGTCCTCAACATTGGTCTTTCAACCTACTGAGATTAGATAATGCAATAAAAACATCAAAACCTGTCTAGACCAGGTGGGCGCCTAATGCACGGTTAACCTCGTAATCGAAGGTTACAAAACCATTTTAGAGAAACAATGTTTCAAATGCTTATTGGGTACGGTCAGAGTAAAAGGCCACAATAGCAATCAAATTCAACTTATAGATTGGCCTGTTGTAATAGCAGCAATCCTGCCTTTAGCGCCAGAGGTCGGTGGGTTCGATCCCCACCCATGACGAATATTTATGTGATGAACATTTGTGTTTATTGTGTGTCTGGGTGTTATTATATCTATTTAGGTATGTATTTAGAAATATAATTTATAACTATGTTTATCAGTCCCTGACACCCATAGTATGGAGTACTATAACTTATTCTATACTCATAGTACGAGCTATACTTAGTCTGGCGTCAGATGATGTTGGAGTAATTTGTCACAGATATTTTTTCTTATTATTTGATTGTTTATTCACATTGAACATGACGAAAATTTTATAAAAATTGGTGTGATAGTTGAATATAATTGCTGAGATAAGAAGGAAATTTATATTAATTAGGGCCGATTTCTCCATTGAAGAATAAGTTTGGCTTTATACGAGTATAGTTATACACGTTATAAAGTTATCCGTAACTTTATTCCCCTAATAAATTTGTTTACGTTTCACGACGTTAAACCAGAGTAAATAAAATCTCGTTTAGTTACTCTCTGAAGTTGAATGAACGAAAAGATCGAGTCTATTATCCATCAAAATTCAAGCGCCCGCTTGTCACGTACATTCAAAATCACAATGCATACTTTTGTATTTGTTGAGGTAATACCTTTGCTTGACATTTCATTTTCGACAGTTGGTTTTCTTATCCCAACGGTATCTCAACTCAAATTCTCGAATTCGATTGTAAATTTGTTGCGATACCTAAGTATTTTCCTGTGTGCTGTTTGTTTCGAAATTGTTATGTTGAAAACATGAGTCTGCAAAAGAGGAAAAGGTCCGCCAACTGGATGGCTTCAGAGAAAAAACTGCTGTTGGACTTGGTTACGGAACATTTTTCTGTAATAGAAAATAAAAAGACAGACGGAGTTTCAATGAGAGAAAAACTGGCAGAATGGATTAAAATTAGCAACAAATATAATGCGCAGACCAATATGACCCATCGTACATCGGATAATCTCAAATCGCAGTGGGAAAGTATGAAAAAAAATGCAAAGAAGGAAGCAACAAATGATAGAATGGAGTTACTGAAAACAGGTAGCTAGTGTGTTTCAGTATTTAAGTATCGTCACAGAATAAAATAAATGGTATCATTGCAACCATCATTTTACAAACATCATTAATATAATGTTTCTTCTTTTTACAGGTGGAGGACTCCCAGAGGAAAAGACTCCAAAGGAAAAGAAAGAAGATCCGATTTCCTCACGAATATTGAGCCTTATAAAGACAAGTGCAGTTGGTCTAAGCAACCCATACGACAGCGATGTAATTATTGTGGTCCAAGAAACTGAATCTCAAGAAAATATTTCTGAATTAGCACAAAAGAATGGTAAGTAATATCTTGCTTACATTGCTTTGCCTATGACTATGTATGATCCATTTATGAATAATGTTTATTTATACAAATGTTTTTTTTAAGAAATAGAGACAGTTCCAGAGTGGGAAACAGGAGACAATGAGTGCAATGAAACAGACCCAGCACTGATAGAACCAAATCCTCATCATGCTGATTTCACAGTGGTGAGAATTTTTTTCCATTATCATCCATGTACCAATGTTATTATAACATAATATGTTTAATGTGTGCAGTATAAAAAAAGGTAAAGAACATTTATCATAATGATATTATTATTATGATAATGTTCTTTACCTTTTTTTTCTTCATTTATGTATCTGCATGGACTGAGTGTTCAGTGCGTTACTTAACTCGGCCCCTGCTGAACATCAGCACTGTGTGAGTAAACCTACAGCAACTGAGTTTGTGGCCAATTTATCGCTGCATGGACATACCTGCCTTGGACTAGTTTACAGGTACAGAGGCCTCTGTACCTAGCTGTATCTGGTCATATGGAAATTAATTAATTGTGTGTTGTATAATCTAAGTACCTTCTATACCTACTCAAATGTAACTATGTCCTTGTAGTGTTAAATAAAATTATTCTTTCTTTCTAAAAACATAATAACTTAAAGTAAAAATTTAATTATACATTCTCACACCCTTATTACTAACATTTTAACTTATTTTATGTCCCATTATCTATATAATGTAATGGGTGGTGATCAATATAAGTTCTAGAGTTAATAGGTAATTTTAATTTTTAATTCCAGGATTGGGGTGACTACACGCCAAAACAATTGCAAACTGCAACCTCGATAAAGTTGAGATGCCCCAGAAAAGAAAAGTTAAACAATAACAAATGGTCATCAAGAAGGCGGCCTCCTGCAACAGCTGCATCAATAGGAGCGTTGGAAGAAAAAAGGATCGAGGCCATTGCAATGCAGATGAAGCATGCCAGCGAAGAGAGGGAGGAAACAAGGAGGCTCAATAAGTTCAAGCAGCTTAATGAAGAAGAGCTGCTGAAACAAAACAAAATTAGGACAAGATTGATGTTAAGAAAATTAAGATCTTCAAAGAAATAACTGTCAATTAACAACTGTTAATGACAGATTATAAAAACATTATTGTTCCTTTTTAAATTCAAATTTATTTAAAAAAAGGTTTTGTTTTAAGATAAATAACAGTTTTATTGTAAAAAAAATAAAGGTTTATTAATTGATAAATTGTATTGATTTATAGCGATAGTTACACTAATCTTTGGAAGTAGTCGTTTACTAAGGCTTCTCGGGCTGAGCTTGCCCTCATGTTATTTTGTGGTAAGCGGTCCATCTGTCCTTGCTGAAGTATATCATTCCAAGGGGCTGGAAGCTGAACCTCGGGATCATTGGGAGGAAGCTCTTCTCCTCTCTGACGCAACATATTGTGTAGCACTGACGTTGCTATGATAATAGTTAATGCGTTTTCTAGTTTAGTGCGTATTCCTAGTGCTAACACAGGAAAGCGCCTCTTCCATACTCCGTATGTCCTTTCCACAGGGTTACGTGATCGTATCTGTGATTCGTTGTAAAGTTGTTCTGCTGGCGATCTGGGATTATCTAAAGGGGGCATCATATATGATGTAGAAGCATAACCCCCATCTACCAACAGCACAGCATTTCCATAGCAACCAGATTCAAATTTTGCTCTTCTATAGCAATTATTAAAAATTGTACTGTCATGGGCTGAACCCGGCCATCTGGCAACTATGTCCATGATTTCCAGGTTTACGTTTACAATTGTCTGAACATTAATAGAAAAATATCCTTTTCTGTTTCTAAACAATTCTGCATCGTTGCCTCCAGGAGAACTGATACGGATGTGTGTGCAATCCATAGCACCAATAGCTCTGGGGAACCTTGCTATTTGATAGAAAGAGTCTTGCTCTTTTCTAATTGCATCGGGTGTTTCAGGAAACTTGATATATTTTGGATGAAGTGAAGCTATCGCCGCACTCACTTGATGGATAATTCTGTGTGCGGTGGGTGTACTCATGCCGCTGTAGTCACCAATGGTCATCTGCGTATTGTTTGTGGTATAAAATCTTAATGTGGCCAACAATTGGTTCATAGGGGACACTGAGTAATTTCTGTAAATAAAAACAATACAATAAATGTTGGTCAGTGTTGAAATTTTATCTATAACATAGCTACACTCCAACCAACTCACCGGTTTGTCAGATACTCCAAACGTGGTTCAATTTGTGAAAGCAAATCCAGAGCAGAGTCCTTAGACAAGCGAAACCTCTGAGCAAAATCGTGATCGTCGTAATCTTCGAAATAATTCTGCCTTTCTTTATACCATCTTGGACGAGGTAAATAATCGTCGTCACTATCGGTATCCTCCTCAATCAATGCTCTTAAACGTTGAGCCATTTATTTGTAGTTAATTAACCAGAAAACGCTGAAGTCACAGTGCCAGTAAATATGACCTATTTATTTACGGTATTTATTATTACTATTAAAATGGAATTTTCTTTGTATGTTACCAAGTCAAAGCAAAAGTCGATCAACCATAGTAGCATAGAGTACAATAACACAGCTGTTTAGCAATGACAACCATATTTTTTAGATTCGGCTAGGGCGTTATTCGTCCGCCGACGGCGGTATACTGTTTATACTCAGGATAGACCATCTAAACCAAGATTAGTGGTTGGTGAAACGTAAAAGCTGCCTACTCTCGAGTAAATAGACAATTTACTCTCGAATAAGCCTTATTCTTCAATGGAGAAATCGGCCCTTAGTAGAACACTCCTATACTTCATTCATTAAGACATGAGATATAAGAAGGAGGGGTGCTAAAATGAATAACAATTTGCATTTAACGTTGCCATGATGATGACATACCTAAGTATAACCTGGCAAAATTGAAAACCCCTTCCGCCACAATGTATCAAGGGACATTAACATTTTAGATTTGGCAGAGTTAGAGTGACAGTAAAAATGTGTTCGGAAAAAACCCCAGCTTCTTTTAGGTTATTACACTGACAATATAGTTTGATGCAAGACTAAATAATTTATATAAGCTAAAGCCTCATAAATGAAGCCTGAAGTTACTTTACTTTAAATGAGAACAGTTAAGTGTAACAGCTGTTTTATAAGTAGATTTTAATAAATTCGGCGTAAATCTTCAAAGTGAGTAAGTAAGTTTATTGTACTTTTACCACAAAGTGTACCCTAAAAAGAACATTTTTTATTTCTGTCTAATGCTATAATGAATGGAGTATGAGTGTTGTGAGTACAGTTACTACTGAGTACAGTTAGGTCAGTACCTAGCGCAGTCGGCGGGCGAGTGTCCCTCGCTGTCACGCGCAGTGGGCTCCGCGCCCCACGCCGCCAGCAGCTCGGCCTGAGCGGGCTGGCCGGCACGGCACGCCACGTGAAGGCATGTTGAACCTTTTTCCTGATAAAAAAGACACTGATGATCATGCACAGCCCTGAGAGCAACATTTTAATATAATATGCTGACAGCAAGCTGCAAACGTATGATTTTGATAAAATATTTACAGTAAGATAATATCTTATGCTTTGGCACACCACTTCTTTATTATTAACTTTTAAACCTGTAAATGTTATAATATTTTATTGGTTTCGTCAAGGTAAAACATTTAAAGAATCATCATCATCCGTGCGGTCTATCCCGATTGTGAACCCAGACTGCTGTGTGGGGTCCCAGGGTCCGCCTTTCTTATTTTCTTGGCCCACTTCGGGCGGTCTTGTGCATCCTCAGTGGTGAGTGCTAACAAGGCACGCATGTCACCCTTAACGACGTCGAGCCACCGCTTCTTGGGTCGACCTCTTCTACCGGTTCCTGGCGGGGGCGGCATGGCCAGACGTTTGTTGCCCACGTAGTTTGCCGATCTCCGTGAGACATGACCATACCGGCGAAGGCGGCACTTCTGCAGCTTGTCTGCGATGTCACGAACACCGCGGATGTTTTTTTTTTATATTGCCCGTCAAGATGACCTAACTCCACCTGATGGAAAGCGGTCGTGAGGTCCAGATATGAGGTTGACAAGCCCAGTCATTCGACGAATCACTGGGCTGGCCATCCTCACCTTGTGGGTGTTACGTACGCGATCTTTGCGTGAGACTCCACACATCCACCGCAGCATCTTCATTTCCGTGACGCGCAGCTCCTGCTTGTGTCGCTCTAGTAACGGCCATGTTTCACTGCCATATAAAAGGACAGACCTAATGATGGTTTTATAGACCTGCCTCTTCAGCTTGATCGGTATTTTGGCGTCACAAATGATACCAGTCACCTCACGCCATTTGGCCGGAGTGCCGGAAATTCGGGCTCAGACGTCGCGGTCGATGTCCCCGGACGCGCTTAACACAGATCCCAGGTATTTGACACGGTCCGTGCGCTCGACCACGTCAACGCCTATGCGGACGGACTGGGGATTTGTGGTGTTGCAGGCCATGTACTCCGTCTTCGCCACATTAAGTTTCAGACCGCCGTTTTCAAGTGAATTTTTCCACTTATTCACCCGTTGTACCAGTTGTCCCCTGTCCGAATCTGCTAGCGCAATATCATCAGCATACATGAGCAACCAGGGTGGTTGCTCGTGGTGGTCTCGGATGCTGTTTGACAGAACGTCTAATATTACGATGAACAGAAACGGGCTAAGCACGGAGCCTTGGTGTACTCTAACGGTGATAGGGAAGGGAAGCGTGTCACTAACCGCAGTCCTAACTATGGAACTGGAATCGTGGTACATGTCCCGGATAATGTCAATAAAGACTTCGGGAACGGCCCTGGACCACAGCGCTCAGCCGATCATCTCACGAGTGACACAGTAGAAGGCCTTCTGCATGTCTAAGAAAAGGAGATGCAGAGGTGTATTCTTCAGTCTCTATCCCTCCATGAGCCTTCTCAAGGCAAATACGGGGTTCATGGTCCCGCAACCCGGTCGAAACCCACACTGACACTCCGAGATTGTACACTCCTGTCGAATCCGAGAGTCCACAATGCGCTCGAGGAGCTTCATGGTGTGGGACGTCACCTTTATGCCGCGATAATTGCTGCACTCCTGCACCGAGCCCTTGCCCTTGAAGACCGGCGTGATAATGCTCAGTCGGTGCTTCTATAAATTAAATGAATTTTAGTTATTATGACAAGACGTGTAACAAATTATTATGTAATTCTCATAAGACATGTCAAAATTGAATAATATGTATTTTTTATAAATTTAATAACGAAATCTATGTACTATTTTATAATCTTATGATAATTGTTAATTTTTCTGTGAATTTTTCAATTGGTAATTAATATAATTTGTTTTTTGATTTCTTGTAATTTTTTGTATTTGTATTTCCAAACACAACTGTATTGTTAAAGGAATAAATAAAAATAAATGAAAAAAACCACGTTTCGATAGGGACTCCATCGGATTCGACAGCTTTCCGGTTCTTCGTGCGGCGAAGAGCCGATTATACTTCATCAGGCGTTACGGGGGCACTAGTCCCTGATTTGGAGGGGGTTCAGGTGGCTGCACCTCTTCGTTCTGCTTGTTGGGCAGCTCGTGGAAATAAGAGCGCCATCTCTCCTTCACCGCGCGGTCCTCTCATAGCAGGTTACCGAGAGTGTCATTTACACAGCGGCACATGGAAATATCAACTCAGACGACTCCAACTTATCGTACAAAGTACGTAAGTGGTCACGTCTGGCTCTGGCTACAGCTCGTTTAGAGGCACGTTTGGCATCCCTGTACGCGGCGCGACCTTCAGGAGATTTGGACACTTGTCACGCTTTGAAGACGGCTTCCCTTAACCTGATCTCCTTCTGGACTGCTTCGTTCCACCACCAGGTCTCCTTGTCAAGCCCACGTCTACCCCGAGACACACCCAACACCACCCTAGCCGCCTCGGTGATAGCTGCGTGACACATAACCCAGAGCTGTTGCCCGGACTCACTATCCGCTGCGATGGACAGGTCACCGACAGCAGCAGCAAAGTCATGGGATCTGGCTCCTTCAAGCAGCCACCACCTGGTTCGGGGCGGGCAGCGCTAACGGCATTTGCCTCGAGGCTTCACAAGTAGACGGTGTTGGGCAGTAAGACTCTCTCCGGGTATGACCTTACAGTTAGCTACCTTGCCGATCTGGGCTCTCCTGGTGAGAAAGTAGTCGATCTGAGTTGCGGTCCTACCGCTCTTGTGGGTGATCAGATGCTCGTGACTCGTTTTGAAGAACATGTTCACGACGGCCAAGTCTGCAGCCATACACTTTCGGAGAATCTCTTCGCCTTCAGCGTTACGACTGCCAAAACCAAAACCACCGTGAACACGCCCGTATTCCTCACACTGTCCACCCGTTAAGATCGCCACCCAGAACGACGCCTTGGGACAATGGAATAGTGCATAGGCGTGTAGGACTCTCCGCCGGTGAAGCCGGAGGCATACCCACTAAAAAACACCCGGGTATACCTCGCCGCTATGAAATAGGGAGACATGGAGCCTAAAGGATTACCACGTCGCCCCAGCGGTCGGCCCAGCCTATGCGCCGGGCCTCCTCACGCTACGGGGGCATCCCGGTATACTGGGACACCCCCAGACGGGTGCACCTTGGAATAGGGTGTAAGCCCCCCGGCTTACACCCCGGTGCTACTTTTAGGGAGCAGGAGGAAGACGGGCGAACCGCCGTCTTCTTGCTCCCCGCCGTCTGCGTTGGAGAGGTGCCGCCAGAGGATCATCCTCTCGGGCCCTCTCCGCAGTCTCCTTCTGCGTCATCACCTCCTCGCAGAAGGAGACCATTGCCATCCAGGCCTCCTCACTCCCCAACATGGCCTGAACTACGGCCGGGAGTGAGAGGTCCCTTCCAATAGTGGCCACGAGGGTACGGCGCTCCTCGACCCATGCTGTGCACACTTGCAGTGTGTGCAGGGCCGTGTCTTCAGCAGCGCCGCACTCGTGGCACCGCGGGGTGGGCTCCCGCCGGGCGATCTTGTGCAGATACTTCCCGAAGCACCCATGCCCGGAAAGTATCTGCGTCAGCCGGTACGTCAGAGGCCATTCCTGACGTAACCACTGGTTGAGGACCGGCCGTATTGCGTCTATGCTATCCCGGCCATAGAGCGGGTCAGCCAGGTCCTCCGCCCACCTCTGTAGGAGCGCCTCCTGCGCTCTCCTCCGAGCCCCTTCCACCACGTCCTGGAAGGGTATGGCCCGGTAGCCCTAACCCACTTAACACAGGAGTAGGGCGACCCCCCTGCGCGTCGTTTTCCGGCGACGCCCTATCCAAGTCGGGTATTCTTTGCTGACTGTCCATTTTGTATTTGGCTTGTTTTGTGTGGCTTTACGGGAGCGACTGCCATCTGACCTCCCAACCCATAAAGGGGAGCCGTCGCTAGAATCTCCTAAAAAAACCATTCAAAGAATGGTGTCCGATATGTGGACTGAACCCTGTAGTTAATGTCCTTAATGCCCATGTGAAAATTTGGCTGAATGACAAATAACTTCCAAGTAAGAATGCTTGCACTTTGATAAGACGGAAATGAAAAAACCATTTTTTTCATTAGCGCCTGGCCATTGAGAGCCTAAAAACTTGCATGGGGGATAGTTTAATTTGTTACTTTAATTTATTATGATTGTCACCTTCTTCAACATAACTATGTCATTACTAAAATGAATCATGTTTATTATAATATTTTGTATTGTTACTACAAGGAAAAACCTTATAAACAGTGATCGGAATGGGTAGTGCAATTTTTGACGTTTTATTAATATGGATATCCTTTCAAATCTGACTTGGAAGGGTTAATACATTATTAGTAGCTTAAAGAATTAAATATTATCAGATATACCGATTACGAGTTCCAAGCATACAATGTATTTCGGTATGTACTCATTATAGTAGGTTTATGTTGACGCTCTCACAGTCATAAGATACATCTTGTCAAATTATGAAGGAAATTTGATGATAAATGGTGAGTAAATGCATCGTTTATTGTAGTCATGGTTGATAAGGGCAGTAAAAAAAGACAACCACCCACCTCCTAGGATTCCTAAGAGACCTAGGCCAAGGCCGGAAGACTGAAGAAGGGCGTCATTAATCTTCAGACCCAGCCAGGTCAAATGGGCCATCAACAGCTTTAAGCCCTTTAAATCGGGAGGCCTTGACGGTATCTTCCCAGCGCTAATGCAGAAAGGCATCGAGACCTTCTGCCATTTATCGTCAAAATATTTAGAGCTAGCTATGCACATGGCTTTCTACCTACTGATTGGACCAAGGTTAAGGTGGTCTTTATAACTAAGGCTGGCGACAAGGACAAGTCCCAACCTAAATCCTACAGGCCAATCAGTCTAACGTCTTTCCTTCTTAAGACGATGGAAAAGGTATTAAACCTTTACATCAGAGAGAGCTACCTAAAGGTAAATCCTCTGCATGGAAGACAACACGCCTATCGCTGCGGTAAATCCACTGAGTCTGCTCTGATGGAACTAACGGACAGACTGAAAAAGGCTATGGAGGACAAAGAGCCTTCCTTGACGTTGAGGGTGCATTTGATAACAACTCAACCGAAATCATAATCAAATGTACGAGGAACAAGGGCGTGGACGAAACCAACCTAAGGTGGGTTGAATTCATGCTAACATCAAGGACGGTAAGAACGTCCCTTCTTGATGTGCACATAGAAGTCAAAGTGACAAGAGGCTGCCCACAGGGGGGCGTATTGTCTCCCCTGGAGTGCTAGATTGTCGTTGATGAACTTCTTTACCGTCTGAACAACGCACACTTCACAACACAGAGATATGCGGACGACTTGGTGATAATGGTGGTTGGCAAATGCCTGAACACGATCTCAAGCCGAATGCAAGGTGCTCTGCGCAAAACCACACTGGTGCCGTTCACCAGGAAAAGGAACTTGGAAAGCATTCGTAAGCCCACCTTGTTCAGCAAACCTATAGGGTTCTGCAAGGAGGTCAAATATCTGGGAGTTATCATCGACCAGAAACTTACTTGGAATTCTCATATCAACTACATATCCAAAAAGGCGCGAATGGCTTTAGGTATATGTTGCCGTCTGGTCAGCACCAAATAGGGCCTCAGCCCTAAGGCTGCTCTCTGGATATACACTGCCATAGTGCGACCCATGATTGCCTATGCATGTGTCGTATGGTCCAAGAAGACCACCCAAATATCGTTATTTGGCCAATCTTTGAACCCTGCTGAGCAAGGTAATGCTCGTGCACAATCCAGAGATTGGCCTGCTTGATTACAACTGGTGCCGTGAGTTCTACACCCACCGTGGCTCTAGACGCCATGCTGTCACTGTGCCCGCTCTACTTGCATCTTGGGATGGAAGCCAGAGCGGCCATGCCGAGAGCATAGACGGTGGAAGTAGCCGGTACCATTCAAAAAACATGAATGACCTGAAAGCTGAGCTGCACAAAATGCCAGTCATGCTCATGCCTATGGACAGCATGTCGGTACAGTATCTTTTTAAAAAATGGTACTCAGTTGAAATACCAGGCAAGAAGGAGTGGGAGGATGGCACTCCTGCAAACTTCCACACCGGAGACATCGTGTGGTATATTGATGGCTCCAAGATAAATGGGCGGGCTGGCTATGGAGTCTATGGCGAGGGACCAAAAGCGCTGATTCACTCATCGAAGGCTATTCACATAAGTTCACCACAAAGGCCCTTGGATTAAGAAGGGGACAGATAAGAATCGCTAGCAGAACCCTCACAGGGCACTGTAGGCTGAACAAACACGGACACAGGATTGGTATCGCTGAGTCACCAACCTTTAGATTCTGGAGCGAAGAGGAAGAGACCCCGGTCCATGTTCTATACAACTGTGATGCTTTAATACACAGCAGAAGCCGCGTTCTTGGCGGGCACAAGCCTGCCCTTTTGGACGTCATTGACATCACTCCCAGGAAAATAATTCAGTTCATGATGGCTGTAGGCCTGGAGAGTGATCTTTGAGGGGATGATGACCACAATAGATCAATCCTGGTTGCAGTGGTCAATCGCTTTGCTGACATCCTAATGCTAAATGAACAAGGGCAGTAATTCTTATGAGTGAAAGTAAGAGACGGCCTGGTTTATGATTTATTAAGCGAGTGTTGGTTGTCTCTTCCTTTCCTTTCTTATGCAATTGCCATTTATCTCCATTCGAAAGAAAGTAAGGACAGTTTTGTAGGACCAATTTGTCAATCTGTCACACGTACAAGCAACCATTTGACTATAATCATAAAATCCCACACACTAGGCTTATCCATGTTAAAATAATGTTTGAAGTCATTCACCCTAAATTGCACTACCTATTCCAATCACTGCTTATAAAACAACAGGCAAACACTAGACGGGTTTTAGACTGAAAAAATACATTACCTGATTATAATAATTGGGATCTGCCCCTTGGGCGAGGAGTCTCATAGCAGTGTCAAGAGAGGAACTACGGACAGCACTGTGTAGCTGCCGCCCCAACTCACTAGGCGGCTCGTCCCGCCGCGCGCGCAGTACATATGCAAGTCTTAGATGTTTGGCCAGGATAAATTCTGACTTTGTAGGGCTAAAATTAAGTTTATTCCAGATTAAATGTTTAAATGAAAAAAATATTAATCATGTTTTTGAAAAGAAAGCACATTAAGATTCTTCATGACACTAAATACTCAAAAACAAATAATGTTCCATCAACACAAACCCTTACATGACAACTGGTGTTTATTAGCATTAGTTCACATTATTGCATATTTTTACTTACTGTAAAGGATCTTTAGCTTGGGGTTTCTTGCGTAAGTGTTTAGGTGCTGATGTGTCCAGCAGAGAATGTTCCCAAATGCTATTCACATTTTGTGCAGTCAGTGCTTGCACCATCTGAATCATTAAAAACATCATTATTAAAAAAATCACTAGTAATAATCTAGAAGCATAGTTCCCAAGCACAGACCAATTTAAACACTGTTGATTAATGCCAATTAAGGCGGTCAAGAGTTGACACATCTCAATGGATGCTATACATACCGCTAACAGCGAAGGCGGCCAGAAACCTTGTCGTAGTGACTTGACGTGAGAAATATGCCTGCCCATGCTGCGGTGGACACTACAGCATTCGGCACACAATAGCAGCCCGCGGTTTATAGACGCCCACGACGGATCTACAAACATATACAACTGGTCACAATCTAGAAACTACACCAGAAAACTTCATAAACCAATTGGGGAATATGGAACATCGCTCTGACCTGATGCCCCGCAATCAGCACAAACTTCCACCGACGAGCGGTGCTTAGACCGTGATATCATCATCCTAACAATACTTTGGAAGACTCTATTTAGTATGAACTTATATGAAGATGAGATAACTCTACTGGAATTGTTTTTGAGTTTACAAGTTCATTTGATACAAAAATAAACCATTTTCCTGAGAACACTCCAATCTGTACGAACGACACGAAATGTCAAATCAAAATAAATTAATTACAGACAGACAGCAGTCACAGCCAGCCACAGAGAACCACATTTCCACAGATTCACACGAAAGTTTAATCTGTCTAAGACCACATCTAAGACTGTGTTTATGACAGTAATCTACGAACAGTGTTTGTTATCTGTGGTTTTTAATGTTTTACGTGAGTTCTACAATATCTAATCTGTGAGTTTTACGTACACGTCACGTCTTCGATTTCAGGTTAACGTTCATTGGGAAACATGAAGATTTATATTGTTTTAGGTTTATTTCTATGTTCTACGGCAGCTTTAGCTGACCAAGAAACCCTGGTTCTTGTAGACAATCTGAATATCAGAGAAACTCATTCACAATTCTTTAAATCTCTTCAAGGTGAGTCAATGATTACGTTTTGCTATTTGCCGGTGTTTCTTGGGCGCGTCATGATAATATGAGCTCAAAACGTTAGAAATATACGAGATAGCACTTGCTTACTGTGCATATTGTTTGGATCTTCAGATAGAGGCTACACCCTCACCTACAAGTTGGCCGACGATGCCAATTTAGTACTAGCGAAATATGGCGAGTACTTGTACAAAAACCTGGTTATCTTTGCACCATCGGTGCTGGAATTCGGTGGACAAATCGACACGGAATCCATCACGAAGTTCATTGACGATGGGGGCAACCTGCTCATGGCTGGGAATGCCGTCGCGGGTGACGTGTACAGGGAGATTGCGTCTGAGTGCGGATTTGAGGTATGATCGTAATGCTAGGTTCACTGATTGTATAGACGGTACAAATAATAATTAATGGTAAATAGAATGTTATCATAAAATAAGGACAAACAATAAATTCCCATAGAACACTCCACTACTTTATGAATGTAAGGCCAGTTCAGTATTCTAGAATATAACATAAGCATTGATCTGCCCTGTGTACAGATTTGTCTACATTAGTTCCTACATGCAATAGTACAGGTTTTGGTAGCGTAATAATATAGAAATTTGGGCCTAAGAAGTAAGTAAAAACACCTACTATACATACATATTAATTTGCTTAAACATTTCAGATGGATGAGGAGTCCGCAGCAGTTATTGACCACTTCAACTATGATCTAAGTGATGATGGTGAGCACACCAGGATAGTAGTGTCTCCTAAGAACCTGATCACTGCCACATCCATTGTTGGTACCCAGAACACCAAACCTCTGCTCTTTGAGGGCACTGGTTTGATCCTGGACAAGGATAATAGTCTAGTACTTCCTATCCTGACTGCAGATAGCACAGCCTATAGCTACAACCCCAAGAGTCAGGTATAAATATTTGTATTTTTTCCATAAAAGTATTTATTTGGTAATTTACAATAACCATAAAACAATTCAAACACTGCACTAGCAATTTGAATATGATAAAGCATTAATGATACACTTAGACAATGAAAGAAATTGAAAGTATTAAAAAAAATAGAAAATAGTTTTAGTTCTAAACTTCTTTTGACTTACTAAAAATTTAAAGTACCTTTTACAACAGATTAAGTTATAAATTAGTAATGAAAATTGTCCTGTAGGCTAAGAAAGTAGAATAATATGAAGTTTAGTTAGTTTATTAGTTTTGTCATAGGTGAATTCAGTTGTTTCATGCTTAAGGCCCTATATTGCAAGATGGCAGTCCCAAAACAAGCCCTAATTAACGCTGATGTTTAATTAAACTCACTAAAATGATGGGTCTTTTATGTTTTGCCACATTCAGTTGTACCTGCAGTAAGGCCTTACAAACTACTTAGTAAAACTCTGCTAACATAATTTCTCCAGGTGAAGGAGTACCCGCACGCTGTCGGACGCAAGACGGTGCTCATCGCAGCGCTGCAGGCCAGGAACAATGCACGCATTGTGTTCAGTGGATCTCTGTTCTTCTTCTCTGATGAAGCTTTCAACTCACCTGTCTCTAAAGTCCATGTACGTTAACTTAATTTTTTTTATGATACAGGCGCGGAAATGCCCTGACAATGAAATCAAGGAGTATTTAATTTTTAACTGTCCAATATGTTCAAAGGTTTGGACTTAGTTTCAAATAAGAGAAAGAAATTATTAAAAAAGCACTTATTGGAAATGAGCAAACACAATTTGTAGTGTCTTCCAGTTTATTCTGTGTCTGTTAACTAGAGTAGGAATTATAAGACCTAATTGCAAATGCAGACATCTCTGCTGTACTTAAGTTTGTGTTTTACAATGATTTGCCTATTGTAGTAAACCTCTTTATAATTTTGGTACAAACTAATTCATACAAAGCACTTTTTCCTCAGGGTGACAAGACCAAGGCCGGAGTGTCCGGCAACAAGGAGCTGTCGCAGGCGCTGAGCGCGTGGGCGTTCGGCGAGCGCGGGCGCCTGCGCGTGCGCAGCGTGCAGCACCACAGGCAGGGGGACAAGGAGTCTACCACCACTTACACCATCACTGACACTGTTGTAAGTTCTTAGTTGAGTGATAATGAACTTAGTGTACACACCGTGCTTTTTCTCCCACAGAGCAGTTTGTTCAGCTTGCGTACATCGCATAACGACTGTATCATATGATCGTTATTTGGAAGAAAAAATACTGAAAACTAAAGTTTTACTATATAATATTTGCTGTTGATTTGTCTGACTATGAAATGAATAAAAAAAAGATATCGTCAATTTTTTTTTTGGGCTTACAAAATGTAAGCTATCACCTCAAGACTTAATACTATTCGCTCATACTACATATCAAAATCAAGGCAATGAAAACTTATCTAAAGCCAACATTGTCACACTCTGGTTGGGATTCACTGTACTAAAGAACAAACAGTAATCTATTTATTTTCAACAGGTCTACAGAATCGAGATCGAAGAGCAAAAGAACGGCAAATGGCAGCCGTTCGACGCCACCGACGTGCAGCTGGAGTTCGTGCGCATCGACCCCTTCATCCGCAGCACGCTGCGCCGGAGCCCCGGCGGCGCCTACGAGGCCGTGTTCCGGGTGCCCGACGTGTGGGGCGTCTTCCAGTTCAAGGTGGACTACGACAGAGTGGGGTACACTAGGCTCTACCATTCCACACAGGTTAGTTGGGCTGATAAACAACGGTATGTTAGTAGTTGATTTGGTTAGGTTTTATCAACTTATTCTACCTTTACTGATCGTATGTACGGTCAGTAACAGAAGTCGCTCAACACTTTAGAACCTTGGCACATTAACTTTGTTTAAGTTGATAAATAGTTATAAAAGAAAATAACAAATTCGCGCTATGAACTAATGTGTTCAGCTAGTACTGTCGCGTAAATGGAATGGAATAATTTGAAATAAATTAATTTTAAATACAGCTCCGGTAGCAATTTTCTTTAAAAGTATCACTTATTTTTAATTATTTATTTTATCCACGCAAACGTCCGGAGACACTTTAGTGTACCAAATTTTATTCGCGACTTACGTCCGACGACACAAGTGTCTCCTACAAAAATGCTATGACCGCGTTCACAAAAACGGGGCTATTACGTTGTATTGAACTAACGGATATTTCATCTGTGGTATTTAGTAGACAGAGGTCAAAATAACAAAGCCGTTTATTCCTCAAACATAGACATTGCTATAAAATCTGTTTTTTCTACATGAAGTTGAAATTTTGGGTGCTAGGATGTGTGCGTTACTCCAAGGATTGTCCGCAATTATGTCGTAATTATTATTTTCTCATTGCTTACATCTTATAGTGTTATATATCAAAATTTTCCTGAGGATCTAGTCGTGTTTGTGATGTGAAAATATCATAGTTTTATTTGCGTCATAAATAAAAAAAATACAAATTAAAAATTTACGGTAATAGGAGAAAAAATACCTAAAATAAATCGAGAACGTAAGGGAACGTTCTCGATTTATTTTGAGTATTTAGATCTGGGTTTATAGCATATCCTTTTAAATACGTTTGAGTGGTTATTAATCTTTATCTATGACAATAACTGTGAAGAAATCTGTTCATTTTGACATTTAGTAATAAAAGTGCCAATTCGTTAGGGAAATCACGGGGCAGGCTTCTCAAATACTTACGTCTGATACGCATACAATTACTCGTTTCTTCCAGGTGTCGGTGCGGCCACTGCAACACACGCAGTACGAGCGGTTCATCCCGAGCGCGTACCCGTACTACGTGAGCGCCTTCTCCATGATGATCGGCGTGTTCCTCTTCTCCTTCGTCTTCCTTTACTACAAAGAGGACTCTCCCAAGACCAAGAGTGAATAAACACCTAAAATTATAAGCCAATAGATCTCGCTGTGTTGGCGCTATGCTATAATCTAGCTGCTATAATATCCTACAAAGCGATACCTATATGGGCTTTAGCAGTGGCGGACTAACTGAAGCTTAGAACTGATCCCAATAGAGAGCTCCAGATATAAAATATTCAAATGGATTATGTTTGAATTAATCCTTATTATTATTTAGCCCTAAACTGATTTTCCCGCTTTCACCCTTAGTCTGCTACTTAACACGACCCTTCATTATTAAGGGTTCATTAAGTATAAGTTCCATTCACAATGTGTATTTAAATGATGACACAAAATGTTTAAAAGAGGTATGTTTGGAATGTGTATGTGAAGGAATAAAGTGTTCTTGAATGTATTAGTAGTTTTGATTATTTCTATCTTCGCGACCTTTAAGACTTAATAAAGTACTGATTGATTTATGTATGGTGAACCATTTTGAAACTTGATTGATCGAGGACTATAGTGCATTGTTACAGGTTCAAGTGTCTAGTAGCAAAGTAGTTCTTCACATATGTATACTAATATTATAAATAGGAAAGATTTGTTTGTTTGTATTGAATAGGCTCCTACTGGACCGATTTTACAAATTCTTTCTCCAATTTTTAAAGCTACATTATCAGGGAGTGACATATAGACTATATATTTCTTATTTTAGGCTATATATATTTGACGGGAAAGACAGTCCACGCGGGCAAAGCCGCTGACCGACAGCTAGTAAATTATAAATATAAAAAATAGGTAACATTTCAAACTCTGTACCCATTAGGGGATCCATAGGGGCTCAAGCTTTTCCAAAATTATCTCAGTTCACCCAGGGCAAATCTGAAATTAAACTTCATTCTATCCTATTTTCGTAGTAAGTACAACCGCCCCCTTATTATTTTACAACTACAAATGGATCATGAAAGTAGTACCAGAGTAGAGCTTGTCTAATTAGCAATGACGCGCTGCACAATTTTTTCTTTGATTCATATTATGTGCCGTGTGTAGGTATTTTTGCGAACAACTACGCGTGCCCCTAAAGAGGCAGACGAGGGATTATCCGCGGCGTACTAAGGGATGGGGTCAGTATTCTCTTTTAAAACGTCTTCTCTTTTGCTTAAACTTCATGTAAATTCCAGCATAATGTAATCTCAGAATATTTAAATACTCTCGGACAAGGCTAAGAAGTGACGGAGGGGTTTTAAACCGTGCCCGCCGCGGTCGCGTTACCGCAGTATTTTACCTAAATGCCTAAACCTAAACTAAAGAAACCGGAGTTTTGTGCGGTGCCGCAAACTGCCGCGACTGCTCTCGTGCATTATATAGAAGCTGCGGGCCCGCTACCGCGGCGGGCGCGGCAGAAAACCGCTCCGTCAGTTCTTAGCCTAGGCTTGAGTCCAAACGGCTACTGTATAACGCTACGCTAGTTGTTATATTCTGTTTGGTAACTGTATACCTACGCACATAGAACGTGTCTTCCTTCACATCACAAGGCGATGTTTTCGCAGCAATTCGCGCTGAATCTGAAATCAAGTGAAACGTCTAAGTATCGCCGCGTGCCCGTTGCTACACGCAACATGATGTTGCGTGTAGCGTGTTTTCAACTAAATGTGGCGCAGCGATCGACGGCGAGTAGTTTCTGTCACTGAGTAGACCTGCGCAGATTCCGAAAATTAATTAAATTATTTGTCAAAATAGATCCCCTTCAAACTGTATCGAACAACGCACACGGCGGCGTAAAAGTACACCGTACAAAAAGACCGCTGAATAGCCGCGAATGCCGACGGAGCGGAGCGGACGAAAGTACGCGATCAAATAGAACTAACAAACCATGACTTGAGCAGTCATCACACGGACTTTGGTCCGCGTTAATAAACGATTTGAAATAATGTAGGACCCAGTATTCTCTTTTAAAACGTCACTCTTTTTCTTAAACTTCATGTAAATAACAGCACAACGGAATCTCAGAATATTTAAATACCCGCGGTGAACTTTTTTCTCCGCTGCGGACTGAAGTCCGTCGTCTGCGCAGCAGCTACGTTGATATGATCGTTCGTATCATTTACGTTCTAAATGGACGAAAAGTCGTCGAACAATGTACAAGGAAAAGGAGTTGACGGTACGCTGACGAAAAATCGTAGAAGCGCGGACTCTAATATAATAAAGATAGGCCTCAATACCTGTGCCTGCCTGTTCCATCCTTATTTATAAAAAAACATATCGTGCTACGACGAACGCACCCGTTAATTCGTCTGCTGTAGTGCTGTCGCTTGACAGCACAATATTTAATTCCTGAACGCAACGGTTTTAAATGGCAATGGCATGCATGTCATACATGGCTTTTGTATAAAAATTTTAGTAAAAATGGTTTATTTTACACACTTTACGTCTCATTAACTTTGTAATTTGTTGTAATTTAAAGAACTAGTATTAAGTGATTACTATTCTTGGGGAGTGAGTGTTTCTGTAAAGTACAAAAGACGTGAATCGTGTAGGCAGTACTTTGGTGTTCCCAATAATTCCTCAAAAACGTTCATTTATGTGTTTCGTGAGTTTTGCATCAATGAACAGTATTCAAGTTAAGTCTCTTCGTGACTATTGACCGGCTATTGCACGCGGCGCCTTCCTTAGTGATGTGTTTACATCTGTAACTGCCCTGTAAGTATGATGTCATTGTACAACAGCCATAAAAAATAAGTTGGCTTTGTGCCCACCCGTTTTCCTTTTAGTTGTAATACCAACACAATTTTACTAACATATCCACGCGGAAAAAGCACAATGAACCCAATAGGTTATAGGTGACTCAATTCAGGTGTTGTGTTTGCCACACTTCATTCTTGTAGCAGCCAGTGGTGTACGGCGATACTGACTTTCTGTTTATAAAATAATTGCAATTAATATAAAACAATTGCGGCAATAACAGTACTGTGTAATTTTGTGTTGGAAGTGTTTTATGTCAGTGACTAGACGCTGTTTTGTTTTTTAATTGGGTTACTTAGTAATTTTGATATTCTTAATAACATCACTTCATTTAAATTATATAATGTCTTTCGATTTAACAAATTCATAGGTATTTATTTTCAACATGTGGTATGGACCCATTCATAGTTAAATTGGTGAGTACTGATGAGATTAGTGTAGAAAGTAGCTGCAGCATCCTTGTAGAAAGTTGCCTACATAGCACTAACAACAAAAGCACTCTTTTGTATTCCTCTGTCTACTTTACATAGGTTTCAATATGTAAAGAAGAGGAACTGGGTGATACAAAACTTGGGAAGCTAATGTTAATAATGACATTAGGCTATTGTTAAACACTGTCAATGAATAGGTACATAGTGACTTATTTGAATACATCATTTTTTGGATCACATTGGCCTACATCTTAAAAAAGCTAAAGATATTTGTTTTTTTACAAAACCTTGCTTAGGAATGTGATAGTTATTGGGCAAAGAACAAGTGCAAGGCTAAACCATAAATTGTGAAGCTAGGCAATTGTTACTGCGTGTTCTAGCTACTTTGGCATCAGGGTCAGGGCTTATATTTATCAAAAATGTTTGTGAAAATAACAGTTCATGTTTTATTTTTAACATCAAACTATTGAACTGGTAACCACCAAGTAAATTTCAGCCCATCAAATTAAATAAATCGGCTAGTTTAGTGGTACAAAAGCAGTTCCATCTGATTCAAACATACAAAGGGAAGTGTGTCCTTCTGCATGTTCAGTCACTGTCATAGTAGCAGACAGCTCACACTTGGTAACCCTTCAATTTTTACTTACAAATACCCTTCAAATAACTTACAAAAACAATATGGCTTACTCACTAATTGATATAAAAATATTAAAATTTGTATGGTGACCTTAAAATGAAACCCACATTTTAAGGTCACTGTTGGCGACAGGTGTGGCAACTTAAAGTTTGCTAAGGGTTGTTATGGTTCTTGTCCTGGCAACGGGGCCTCTCGTCTTCTAAAAACTATAATTAGAAATATTATATTTGTATCACCCGTAAATAATAAATTAATAACCTGGCTTTTCGAGTTTGTCTGTAACAGTCACCATACTGATCACTCAAACAGTCAGAATTTGTTGTTTACTATATCACTTACTGAGTATCCCGTATGGTTTTTTTATAAGTAAATGATAATCACCCGGTATTGCCCTGAGTACATTTCCAGCTATCTGAAGAGATCATCACCCATTTTAGAACAGCTATTGAGCCAAAAAACTTCAAAAAAAAACTGATTTTTGTAAAATTAAATTGTGTAGGGTTTTGGAGCAGTTAATATAATACATTTGATTAACTCTACTCTATCAATTATGACTGTAATGCAGATTTATTTCATGAATACTTTTTGATCCTTGAATGCATAACCTAGCATAGTTCAAAATATTACAAACTGAAATTAACAGATATGGTCTACTTATATGGTCAGTACTCAGGGCTATACCGGGTATCATTGTCAGTAAAATCTAAAAGGCCATTTTAAAAATATCTAACTTTCTAAAACTAAAGAAGAAGTCAACAGTATTCAATTTTTGGGAGAGAACTTTGGTGATATGATATTTTTATGTGAATAATATACTACCTATTTTTATCTTGAAAATTTTACTTTTTCTTTAGTTAAACTATGGTAGTTACATAGTTCCTTAATGTACCTCTTGTTATTTTCAATCATTGTTTACACAGCAATCAAAAGATGGATCCGTCGCGGCGGCAGAGGACGCAGACGAAGGCTACGGCGGAGGAGCAGGCTCTCGACCAAATTGCCAGGGAGGTGAGTACATGTGCAATGAAAAACATTATTATAAGGCCTTATTTATGGCCTGGCGCCGCACTATCTCCGCAATTTAATACACACATTATAAATACTTTTTACTCAAGACTGAAGGCTTGTTTTCCGATGGACGCATAGTTACTAAAATCCAAGTAACTATTATTGTATAATATCTTATTTGCTACGATTAATTAATTACAATCGCTGGAGTCTAACCACCAATTAAAGCTACTTATCATACACATAGATTCTTACATGCTAACAAGATTCAAACTTACCCAATAGATCAAATAAAAATGTTGTGCATCTTAATGATATTTACCTTTGTTTAAAGTAATTAACTGAAGCTAAAAAATCCAAGAACAGCAAATTAAACATCTTCCATGAGGTTGTCTTTATGAATAATGAATCGATTTATCACTTAATGATTAGACAGTTGATATTGATTGTTTAACGATTGTGATCGTTGCAAACACACCCTTTTGCGCATGATTTGTTATCTATCGAAAAAATGTGTTGCAAAAGACATTAAGGAAAGCGAATGATTTAGTTGACAGGGCTGCAAGTATGAATTATTATTAATGGGCACACAGTATGAGTGAAGAGTGGTCTCACCTGTGTTAAGAGTGGGCGAAGACGTATTGGAAGAGTGGGCTCACTTGTAGTGGGCGGCGCACCTCCCAGGATGCGCCGGCGCACTACGCGGCACGATTAGTCGCGATGTCGCCCAAACGAACGCACAGTGGGCTGGTTACTGGGTAACCTTAACACCCTTGGCACTTCAAATAATGCGAGATTTCGCTTTCAAAACAATATCAACTTTTCCAGCATCGTTATGGTTTCTGTTCGGCAGTCCCTTGCCAACGTAATATTATGCATCACAAATTAGCTTAATATCATACCTATATTGGATTTTATCATTGATAGAATGATTCAAAATATAAATGATTTTACAAAAAAATATTTTCCGTAATTGCTTCAGTAATTAGTTGTATCACTAATCGCTACGCCTTCATTATCAGTCCCTTATTCAGCACCCACCTACATACTTGGACCAGAGCTCATTCTTACATATTGTCACACTATTTTCTTGACTGTTAGTCACATTAAGATACTTATTCAAATGTGTAATGTACAATTTTTGATATTTATTTACACATTAAAATAAGTATCAAAAATTATGATTTATTTCCCTTTAACTTATTATTATTGACGACCGACTTGGTGTAATGGTTAAGTTGGCTACTACACCAGAGGTCGCGGGTTCGATCCCCGCACAGTACAAACATTTGTGTGCATGAACATGTCTGTTTGTACTGGTCTGGGTGTCTCCTATGTATAATAAGTATGTATTTACAAAAGAAAATGTATTTATGTATGTTTATCCGTTGTCTAGTATCCCATAACACAAGCTTTAATTAGCTTACTTTGGGGCTAGATGGCGCTGTGTGGAATAATGTCCAGGGATATTTATTTATTTTTATTTATTATTATTTTTTACAACTGGGAACGCTGGCAGTGGGCCGGATGATCGGGTCCGCTTGTTGTTGGCCATATCACCCATTTCCCCGGGCCTCCCTTTAACTTACTGACAAAATTTCTGATTTTTTTAATTCCATAGACTGGTCCGTTTGTTTAATATTTATTCTAGAATAATTTCAATCAGTGCCTGGCTCTCATAGTATAAGCACAGCAAGTCATGTCAGTACATGTCTGGAATATCTGCAAGATATCAGAGACATGTACATATTTATTTTCTACGAACTTCCAAGTTATTCATAAAACTGTTGTCCAGTTTCCACTGTGCATGTCACCTGCGCATGCGACGGCGGTAAGTAAGACACGATTGAAATAGACTTCCGCGTGCTAACACCTCGTGTCACACTTCACCGCAGCGCAGGCATGAGATGCAACATGCACCGGTGTGCAGAGCCGTCTCGCGGGCTGCGAATGTGCGCGCCCTAGAAAAACCTTGTAAAATGTTATAACGATGGGAAATGCATTTCTGTGTATTGATTATATGTGGGGTGGGTGGTTTCTGAATGTCGAGCGTAAGTAACACATACGTTCTGCTTTTCCACGATTGGGATAATGCTCTTCAAGAGAACAATTGTATAATTATGTAAAAATTGCGGCGTTCGCATTGTGGCGTCTTTTATGTATTCATTTTGCCATTTATGGTTCACATGAGATTGATTAGGCATAAAATAACCATAATGACTTATTTGCGATACATACACATTTATGCAGTACAGTGCGAAATGACGATTTTACAAAATGGTTACAATTTTTTGAAAGAAATTAGAGAACGACGAAGGTTAAAAAATCGCATCTAAAAGTATTTTGTACTTAAGAAGAACTAAAATTTAATACTGACATCAGTCAGATATGACAAAATTGCCAACCCTATCGTATGCAAGTGTATTTACGCGCAAGCGCATGCCGGGCGCGAAATAAAACGTCGCTCGGCCGAAAGCCGAAATAGACGCAGGCGCAGCCCGCGTGCGTTATTTACGCACCCGGGACCCAAGGTGCAACATATATCCATTACCGCGCTAAGCTATGCTTTAGTTTCGGCCATCGAGGGATTCGTGAGCCTGCAAACATTGCCATCGATTTTCCCTATGGTCGAGTAAACACTGCAGCTTTTTTCTTCTATTCCATTTTGTTTTCTTTTGGCCAAATCCTTCACGGTTTTTTAACTAGCATTGGTGCGGAGTGTAAAAAGAGGTCCTTTAGATTCAGTAAGAATGTCTAGTTGTCTACTAGTTCTATTGATGTGTAATTAGTGCGAAACGTCGATTTCGAAGAATGATCATTTCCCAAAATCACTGAATGTCGTTTTCCCAAAATTATTAGTGTTCGTGAAATAACTTAGCGTGAATAAATTATCGTTACCTTGTGGAGTGTATAAATGTCCTTATATACTAGCTAGTGGCACAGAATTCACATACATAATGTCCTGTTCAAATTATTCCAGTCCAGCGCTCAATTAATGTGGAGATTCCAGTGTGGACATTCCAGTGCCGGTGCACATTATTCCAGTGGTATTCCAGCGCTGGACTGGAATAATGTGAACCGGGCTTTATAGGCGATGGGCCCTTAGCTACGAGTATTGCACGATATCATAAACTCGAACGATTCTGGGTGTTCTGATATTTTTCTGCTGTTTTGACATTGTTTGATCGTTTCATTTGTCATTTTGCGCTTTTGACTTTATACGCCTAAACGTCAGGGATGTACTATCAGTGATGTCTGCTTATATCCACAACCGATATCTTTTAAATATCATTGAATTATACAACAATCTTTGAACATTTTCCTGCGATTTATATGTTTAGGTTGTAGTATACTACTACTGTGCATCATAATAAATATTGACCTTATCAGTATCGGGAACCTTATAAAGTCCACTGGTAAGCATATACCCCTTACAACAACGAACAATACTTTCCGAATGCCAGTTTGCCTAAGTATTTCAGAGAAGAATACCTCATCATTATTAGATGCATCGCATTCTATCAATGTCACCGGGTTGTATGTACCGCCCGAAGCGGAACCGACATTACGACTTCCCCGCTGCTCGCGAACGCGATCGCTCGATATAAACATCACCTAATTGCCCCTCGGGAACAGATTATCAAGTTGATGTATTTATACAGTGTTTAACAACTTTTATGGGTGTCATTTTTTAAACGACGCTGGTTTTGCTAATCAAAATGTTGCTTCGTGGTTTTGCCTGTTAGGTTTGGTTAAAATATAAGATAAGATAAATAATCTTTATTGCACAAACAAATACTTACAGCACGTAAAAACAAAAAAGTAAATATTTAAGTACAATTTAGGCGGTCTTATCGCTACAGAGCGATATTAATCTATATTTGGCACTTCACAGTCAGACCAATGCAAAGGTTTAAATAGAAGGTCCCGCCCGCACTACGATGTCTTTCAGGCACTTACCTCTCACCACAGCCCGGGGATTACATCCACTATAGTTATTGGAGCAAGATTTAGGGCTACTTGCAGTTTAGATCTAGATTTGATTTTAGCTTTCTGTATGAGTTGCCATTACGTTTACGGCGATCGTTGCGTTCAGAAACTTGTATGCCATTTATGTGATTTATGGTCCCTTTTTAAATCACTAGGGGGGCAGTCTCTACCGAAATCTATACCAATATTATAAAGAGGAAAGATTTGATTGTTTTATATAGAATCCGTGCTACAGTGCACAACGCCAATCGTGTCGTCAAACAAGTTATTTTGAAAATGTTAGGTTGAGTTATTTTTATCTAGCAAACGGTTTGTGATGGTCTCAAAAAATATTTCATATCTGATATTTTTGTGTGTTTTGAATAATACTTTTCGTCTTTCAACTCCAATATCATCAATCGTTGTCTGATTACTGTTAACTGTTATTAAATGCCGACAGCCTTATTTATTCAAGTATGCGTTAGGCACTCGAAGCGCGCATAGCACTCCACACTAATCTCCTACGAGTGCGATCGGTTGTGACGCGGTAATGGACGGCTGACGATGTGAGGATCTGCTAAATGACCAGATAATTAGGCACTTGTACTCAAACGGAAACTAATTATCATAAGCCAGTTTCTAACCTGTACCATTTCTGCGAAGACAACATCCTTCTAAGCACATAATTAAATTCGATCTATAAAGATTTATTTTGAATAATAAAACACTTATAAGCGTTTACCATAGTGTTTTGTTTGTTAATTGAATTCCTTATTTAGTTTACTTTTTTAAATTCATTAGTTCTGTTGCGACATGTTTATGATGTTTCTTTATCGGGATTCTTTGCTAAAAGTACAAATATAATACTGTGTTTTACAAGAACGAGCCGATGAACCAAGCAATCTATTTATGTTTGTATTGCAATACTTCAAGTCTCATGCATGAAGGTTAAAATAGAATAAAAACAGTTGTAGTTTATAGGCCCTTTCGAGCAGAAACTTGACGTAACCGTATCTATTTGATTTGCAATCTTGAAATTATTATACTTATCGTATTTTATATTTAGTTGCTATATTGTTTTTATAGGGTTCGCATGTTCAGGGGAAGTTAGTCGGTCGAGAATCGTAAGCAGAAATAGGTCGCGCGTAAGTATCGCAGGTTATTGCCCTGCAGCCTGCATATCGATCCAGTGTCCTACTTCTGCAGCCTACAGCCTATCTGTGGGCGGGATACGTCCAACGTTCCCTTTCAGAGGAGCATTTTTTACCGTATCCAAAATTTGAAACTTAACATCGCATATGAATTTTGTTTTCATAATAATTTTGCTGTACCAGACTGATTACTGGGCTATTAACCAGCTCCTGTTGCTTAAAACTTTTCTTGTTATAATTTCGGGATGTAAGCAGCGGTTTTCTGAACTCTGTATTATATATTTTTAGAGGATTACCAAATGGGCCGAGCGAAGTATAATCCTACTGAGAAGCAGCTTCGCTAAGTTAAATTTCCAGTTTATATGCCTAAATGGCTAGAACCCAGACCGCCCGGTAGTCTGGCTCGTGACGTCAAACCAGCATCGATCTGTCTGCCCCCAACCTCAGTCGCCTCCCACTTGGCTGATGCAATTTCCAGAAATTTTACATTTGCCTTTTATACCTATTCCTGGCACACAGTGAAATCCTACTAATAGAACCATAACGGAACGAACGAACCTCCTACATCAACAATGGAAATGGCATTGTATTGTGCATTACAGAATAAATATTAGGAACCGCCACGATTTCTTGCACATGCCCGCCTCCTTGCCAAAACCTAATGCAGATCTTGAAAAAGTGCTGCTTAAACATGTAGCGAATAAATTCTTACTTTCCAATAATACGCTTTGTTTGCGTTGCAGTATGTGAATGCGGAAATATCTGCACGCATTACGAAACGAAATAAATGTTTTATGATACGTCATCATTACATGATGTAATTTCCTCATGTTGCATTTTTATTTAGGATTTAATCGCCGATTTTATAACTTTACTTTATGTTCCGTTGTATTTATTTGCTGTTAATTCAAATTTAATGATACATACAAATCTGACCCAGATTACGCTATGATGGGATTGCGCTGTGAAAGTACGCAAAACAGTGTTGCTGACTTGCTTAATAACATTTTGTAGCTAAAAATACCATCGCTGCATTCATAGCATCTCTTGAGACATTATAGTCATTTCGCGGGGTATCTCCCAGACAGGGCAGGGGGGTTGTCCCTTTGGGCGGGCGGCTGGAGGGGCGCCCTGGGCGGCAGGGGGGGGGGGGCTCCAGCGTCAACGACCGGCACTCGCCAGTCTGCAAGCGCGAGAGAACACTGTCCCATGCTTGCTGCATCCGAACCTTTCAACTTTAAACGATTTCGAACGAGTTTTGTTCTCTCATATCATATCTGTGCCGTTCCGCTCGCATCGCTTCCAAGTCGAGTGCATCGTTAACAATCGGGTGTGGGCTGCGTTCGTGACTAGTTTTCGTGGTGTTAGCGTCCGGTGTCTTTTGGCATGTGAGCAGTTAATTTTGCCTATTTGAAGCACGTGCATCTCGGCCGCGTACCGGCATCGCAGCACGTTGACGGATTATCTGCGTCCGCTCGCCGGCCTCCGTGACATATTGGCCGCGTGAAAGTGTGTGAACACTGCATCGATCTAAAATAAACCTTTGTATTTACGAACAATGCATCTGTAGACGCTTCCTTGTGCGGTGACGTCGTATAAGTTATGGCCGTTTAGTTTTGTTGGGGTCGTTTTATAGGCATGACGTGATTGTGACTGAAAACTATGACCTAAAGTGGGAAGATATCGTGTGAACTGAGATAGTTAAGAGATTTTACAAGAAAGACTGAGAAAAGAAAGAGGGCATGATGGTCAAGTTGGGGCTTGCGATGGTAGTGGGTGTGGCGCCCGCGCTGGTGTCATGGTGGCGCGGGCAGGGCCCGTGGCTGTACCCGTCGCTGGTGGTGAGCCCCTGCTCAGAGAAGGCTCCGACGCTGTGGCCCCCACGCCGGTCGCCGTCCCTCTCAGATTGCCTCGAGAGCAGCAGCGACGAGGATTCGGCCCGTTCAATTGTCTGCGCCGTCAGACCAAAGTTGGTATGTATGCTACGACTAAAAAAGATAAAATCAAAAACTATCCGGAATTTACGATAAGAGGTTTATAGAAAAATCTAAATGTGTAACTCTTAAGGTTTAATTGTCAATTCATACCATCAGAATGTGTGAGAAAAGTTTTCCCTGAGGTGAAATAAAAATACTCTTCGTGAATCTCTGTTCTCATGCATAAATCTGTCTAAGCATCGTCAAATAAGACAACTTCTTGACTATTTCCCATAATAACCCAAGTGGTTTTTTGCGGTGCAATATAATTCTTGCTGTGTAATGAGAATGACATGTAATGCCTATAATAATAAATGTATATATGGTCACTACTTATCATACAGTCGTAAACGCTAGGTACCGTTTATGCGAATTTGAGGTTTCTGCGTGTGTTCCGCGCCCCCAGACGTCACGCGATTTCTTTTCAGTGCCTACTTACTCTTAAATGCCCTTAAATTTGTAGTGGGATTTGAGGTATGCCTCCGACTGAAACTGTATTTCTGATTGAAAATAGATAGTGGTTTTATTCGGCATTTGTATTGTAAAATCATGATTAACAAAACCTCAGGAAGTTGTGCAATATATGGGCAGGGCTATTCCATTTGTATCAAGTTCTAGTTCATGGCAAATTCTGTTGATTTCAGTAGTTTAGTCGGGTGTTAAACATTCTTCCATCGTCGTATTTGTTACCAATTGTGCATATATCTTTTGCTTAGGATTATCTTAGTAGTTTTTTTAGGTTCTAGTATTTGTTTAGCGCTCCCTCATTTAAAACTTCGACAGCATAGCTTTCATATTGTCTACTGGTTCTGATCAAAGGATCGATAATCAATCACCGATCATTCACCTTTGCTATTACGAAATTCCGTCTCTCGTGTGTTGGCTGCAACGTGCGCGCCGCAAATGTCACGATATTTAGGTGCGTGCGCGCATCTCGCCGTCCATCGATCCCGTTCGATTTCCAAACGCACTCGTTCATCGCACGCAGTTTTTTGCGCGCGCCGGTCGCGTGGCCCGAGTCTCCATTATTTTTTTGCGTGTGCACCCGCAGCTACTATGCGCCAGTTAGCTAGCGCGTCGTGCGTGCTTCTTACGCGCGATTTTGTATGAAATTTTCCCAGTTCCCTCAGTGACTGTTCAATAGTGGTGTGGTGTTTGCGTTGCTATTTTTAGTTAATCAGTGCTGAAAAATACGAGGTTCTGATGATTGAAATTATCTGAACTTTTCGGTAGACTTACATCCATTTATCAACTTTTATGAACTAACTTAATTTTAAACAGTAATTGTTTCATGGTGACAACAATTTTATATTTTTATAATCAATGAAAATGTATTATTTTTAAAATTGCTAAATTTATGCCTTTCTTACTAAAAAAATGTGATAAGTCGTTAAAACGTTAATTTAAAATACCTCGTTATCCTACGGAAATTCAAGAAAATCGACTAACAACTTTTTTAAATTTTACTCTGATATACATCAGAAATATATGTTTTATTACCTAATAATCCTAATATTGTTTGTTCCTCAAAGGAAATTAAAATAGAATAATAAAACTAAAGGTGCATTAAAAAATCTTTCTCTGCAAAATTAAGCTCTCTAATGCTTGATTATGGTATTTACTAGTCCGTCAGACTATGAATTTTGTTTCCTGCTGAAATACTTATCGTTATGTATAAACGGCAGGTCTCGAGTTCGTGGTGCCCGTGCAAGTCAGCATTGTGCAGCGCGCGCCGCCCGTGACGCGGCGTCCTTGCACCTTTGTTACACGACCGCTGCACGCAGTACTAAACTGCCACCTTCCTGGTAGTCAAATGCTGCACGGCTAGGACTATCTGCGCAATGCTCTCTGTGCAAACGTCAGTGAAGGCCGTAGTTCAACAACTGCGTTCGATTTACGTCAGATTTTTATGTCAAGCTTTGAATATGCAGAGATGGCTAAAATGTTTCTAGGTCTCATTACAATCGCTTTTATCCTGTCAAGTTAATTCTCTAAACTGAGAGTAGCTTGGTGGTGTACTGAAGGAGAAGATGTCCAGTCAAAAAATGTAATGTCTATTATCTATGAGTTACAAATAAAAATAAAAAAATACAATTCGTCATTATCGATAACTAATATTCTATTTAAATTTTATTTCTAAGCACAATTTATAGTTTTGTTAACACGTGAAAGGCAAGGTGGCTGTGCTCTCTAAGAAGCGGTCCTAGGAGGCCACTCTGCACCCATGGGTGCAATGTCGAACAAAACATTGATTGTAAGACTATTGTCACAACAATACCGAAATGTATTATTCGAGAGCATCGAATTAACAAAAGAGTTGCTGATGAGACAACTGTTCCATATTTGTTTATTTGGCATATACAACAAATCAGTTTTCCACTCAATAGCGAGTCCGCTTGAGACTCATGCGCATCGGTGCCCGATACTCCGCTAATGGGTTCCAGGTAGCAGCGCTCATTACTCCGGCATCTAGGCTCCCGGATGAGCTGGTTCGTTGCCACTGGAAGTCTTTATAACAGTCGGCACATTTTACTCACCTTATGAAGTACAATTAAAGCCATGAGCTGTACCAACTTTTCGATATCGTAATTTTATGTCTATAAATGTGTAGTATGAAAAATTGGGCGATTTTAACTTTTGACCATTTGATTTCTCTATTTGAAACTGTTATTGGTAATCGATGATAATGATTGATTAATTCTTTTATCACAATTCAAATCAGTATTTATTAAACGTGCTAAACCTGTATTTAAATAAAATAGAATATATAAAGTATCATTAAACTCGTGATAGCCTACTAATTTAACTGTAACAAATTCGCATTCTTAGTTTGACTAATTATCATTGACGCGCTCACCAGCTACTACACCAGTTATCGCTACTACTAAATTTGTCATTTTATTAAGTATTTTGAACGTTTTCCTGTGATGAATCCAATGTCACGCATGTCACAAATGCTGAATGTTATGATTATTGTAGAAACAAGAAAAAAATATAGCAGCCCTAAATTCTCAAAATTCTTCATCATATTTTATGGTTGACAATTTTATGTATTTGATTTTTCCAAAATTATTTCGCTTTCTGTAAAGTACTTAGGTACTCACATAGCCTTTACACAATCTATTTTGTTTCTGCTACCCGCGCCTATTATCTACTAGACCGTTTTGAAGCCATAGCCATGCCGCGATAATCACGGTTTAAACGTCCCATCGTGATCTTCTCGATATTAATTGCCGTTTATAAATAGTTTTGATATGAAATCTCTTCAATGGCTTTCATTAAAATTGAGTTATTTTACTTTATAATAGCGTTCGTTTTAATTAAAGTTCCGTTTTTTTAATTCCTGATAAATCATTCAGCTTCATTTGGATTTTTTTTTGTAGTTAAAGTTAACAATAAATAAGCCTTACATTTCTTAATACAGTTTACCGACAGCCTCTGTGCAATGCGCATTACCAAAGCGGAAAAACTATCTAAACTGCCTCATTTAAAACTTTACAAAATAAACTGCGGTATAACTAGGGTAGACGAGACATTATAGATTACTTCCTATCCGATAAAGGCGATGTCAGAAACAATGCGGTGTTTATCAGAGTCGCGGGACAGCGGAAAGCGCACGTCGTCTGCGACACTTAGTGCAATGATTCACCAAGCCTTCATTAGGTGGGACAGGATGATCAGAGGATATAGTGTGGAAGAATAGCGTTTTATTGGCATTTTCATGTACGTAAGACTGCCAGGTTTGCTTGCATGCTTGTAGTAATAGAAACAAATAATTTAAGTTACATTTTTGTGAAAGATCAGTGTTAAAGCATCCAGCCCTCCTGCTGTTAGGTACAGCTGAGAGATGACATACATACATACTAAACTGAATTAGACTATGAGCTATCAAAAATTGCAAGTGTGAAATAGGTACTCATCTGCTCGTAAAAGTCAGGGGTTTTAGAGATTTTTTTGTAAGGAAGCCAGTAAGGCCAGTCGGACCTTACACTTGGTCCTACTATAATCCGCTGCTCTGGCCACTAAGCCCGCATGTAACGGTGCAACTCGATTACGAAAACGATAGCGTACGACGCGAGTGACGTGCGCGCGCGCAACACTCACAGTCCTCCGCCGGCGCCGGCGTGGACGCGTGTGCCAGCGACAGACTACCGCAGACCATCTGCTGCTCGCTAGCACTACCCACCGCAAACAACACAAACAATAAAATATTGTGACAAGTGTAGTGAAACAAAACTTTTTATTACCTACTCAAAATTATATTGTAGACTTAAACAAAGAATAGGTAATCAAGGAGCTACGCTTATTGAAGTGGAAAATATCGATAAGATAACCTGTATCGCAATAATAAATTTTATCGCAATTTACCAAGTGCACAGCAAGAGGACCACAGCAAAAATTGTGTCCTTCCTTTCTATTCAAGTGCCTCTTGCGATGCTGCAACCTGACAGTGGTGCACGACCGCTCGAGAGTGTAGTTGGTTGACTGTTACAGCAAATTGTAAGAATGCCAAAACAGTGCGCGAAACCGATTGTGTGATTTTCCCGGATTCAGTGACAATAGGCCGTTAAAGTGTGACGAAAGTGCTAATGGGCAATCAGACTAAAATGGCTCCTCCTAACAATACTGATGAAGAAAGCGGTGACGCCTTCACCGATGGCGATTTCGATGACAGCGGTGACGAAACAGTATTTGAAAGAAATGAAGGGGCTCGGAGGTCGTATGTGCCTGTCAACGAAACTCTAAACAGAGATGTGCATAGAACTATGGATGCGATCACTTCAAAGCCTCCCGCTAATGGTTTATCTAAATTTAATGGACTTAAAAACGGTGAAACCAGTGGTGTAGATTACCGCAGCAATGGTGATGCTGGAAGTGAAATACGAAGGGACTCTCATGGTGACCAGAATCCGTCAATAGTAGGAATAATCGGCAATCAACACAATCATGTACGTAGCTTTTTATCCATAACTTTCGTTTGCATTTTTTTACCCTGCGTCATTGCTTCAAAAAGCTGTCCCTGTGTTTTATTGACCCTGCTGATTCACTATTGAGTCACAAACTCACTTATATTTCGCAACCTGCTAACTGCAAGGTGGCATAAAGTGCACCCCTTTATCTTTTCCGGTATTCCCTATTTACACCTTCACACGATTCAATTTAGGACTGTATGTATTCCAAGGGCATTTATTATCTTATCTTATTAATTTCTTAGTGTATAGTATGATGCGGAGGCCACTAGTCTGTGTGAGGTTGTTTCAGGTGAACATTGTTTGTTTTATTTATCAGAATCTAACCGAGACCTCGTTCACATGTTTCTAGACCTTGACAGCGACGTAACATGTGAATTAAAGAGTTATAATAATTCGTGACGATCTTATTCAATATTCAAATATTTTAAAACTTGGTTTTAAAATCCCCAGTTATGTCTAAACATTGCTTGACAGAAGCACGTGTTGCGGTTTCTTGACCTTGTGATGTGACAAAGAAGAGGTCTAAGGAGGACTAAGTTTAACATACGTTTTAATTCAAACGGCTATATAAAGGTGATATTAGATGAGTAATAATTGTATGGTATTACTAAAAAATTACCTGAGTGTTAGTAAACAATATGTAATTATTCGCCTCCGATTCTGTCGGAACAGTTAGTGTGCTTGTGACATCTGCTAGAAACACTTGTTTCGTTGCGGCTTGCGGTGGTGGCCTCGTCGTCGCCGGCGCCGCCATGCCACTGAGTATCGATATGTCATCGCCAGAGTTAATTCTGCGGATCGCTGGTAGACTCATTTTACTTTATGTAAGTATTTTCCTTGTACATAAGTGCTTCTAACTTATTGTGTCCTTTACCTACCATTTCCTTACTACAATCGCTTTACCTATCAGCTTGTCAGCCCTTTTAAATTGTCGCTCGTCATTTTGTTAAAGTGACGTGTTTTTTGGTATACTCAGTATTTATGGTTGGCTGTAGATTCGTTTCGTTTGCGTTCTTTTTCGTGTTTGTCACACGTCTCATTCTAAATGCACGACGAATACTAATGAAATGTTTGTACTGTTCGTTACTATTGTCAAACTAAACAGAAAGGAAGTTATTGAATCCACTTTTAGGAAAACTTAACTCAAAAATATGGTTGGTTATTATTTAAACTGTTAATGTAATGAGCAACCAATATTGTAAGTAAATATAAGACAACCAATATCTACAACAAATAGACTAAAACACGATGTATGTTGTATATATTGTCCTATTTATTTGTTGTAAACCCAAAACTGAACAGTAACTTACATTCCTAACCGTCAGTCTGCTGCACTGGACTAAACAAGCCGCGTTATTATTTTAATTATTACAAGTTTCTGTAAATGACGTCATGCCACATTTGCATGATATTGTTTGAAATAACATACATGTTTTTATTAAGCACATGCGACTGCAAACTGATTGGCTTGTTTTACCTAGCTAGGAGCAATGCAATGCAATACAAGTGATGTTATCCACATTCCAGTTTTATTATTTACATTCGAATATATTTAAAGGTTAGGGTATACCTACCTATTTATACAGTTGGAAATAATTTTGTTCGAGAGTGGTGTTCTTATTTTAATTTTCAGATTTGACAAAAACGTTTTCAATCGGAAAAGCCGTTATTATAGCTCTCTGAGGTGGTTTTTGTCGCCAACATAAGAAGTAAACATTGACTCATCGTAATAGCTTTGAAAAACTTGGGCTTAACTATCTGGGTTGCTCTATTCACAATAAGGCTCGAGTCGTTACGCTTCACTGGAAGAAAAATTGCCAATTCATACAATTTGTTCATTGGTCACTTGTGTAACCTGGTCTATGATAGATAACGATAAGGCCATCGGCTTATTTTGAATAGATATGTACAGAATTAAAGTTATTGTATGGTTAATAACACTATCACAGAATGTTATTAATTAATTATTTAAGTATTGAAATTAATACATTAATTACATGTTATCTTACCTGCCCAGTCCAGATGCAGATCCTGACTTTTTTAATTGTACACGGTTACTTTTAAGACAAGGCAGTTATTTTAAACAATCATAACAATGACAGAATTTACGAAACAGAAATCGCACAGAAAATAATTATTACTTGAAGAAGATAATTAGTATGTCTAAAAACTTGATAAAAGTTAATTTAAACACCGATTAACATTGATTACCACCATCAGCTATTAGTTTCACTCAACGCACTTAATTAAAACGGACGAAGTGACGCATAGTTAAACAGACAGACAGTCCAAACATTTATGCGGCAAGCAATCAAAGTATCGACAGATTGGGATTAGGCCAGGCGGCGCGATACCGCCGAAGCTGCGCGAGCGCGGGATTATCGTCCTATAACTGGAGCACTCATGTTTGTCCTTGCCGTCACTTCGCTCGTCGCACAATCGCCATTTGTCTTGCATTGATTTCTATGTGTACATTATCCGTTTATCGTTAACCGTATTTAGGATGTTCCCTGTGTGACTGACGGTCATGTTTATCTTGTTCTACGAAGATTACGCCGTCACTCCTTCCATGGTAACAGCTGTTGATTAGCCTTAGTTTTATAGCCCCATGGCTCCGGTATGATGGACATGTGGACAGACTGGCTCAGCTTCATACACAACATGAACGATTATAATTGTGTAAACAGTAATTACAGTGCAAGTTTATAAAAGCTTTTATGAGGTACCTCGCTTTGGCACGAAGTCTTGACGGGTGTAATTATTTCGCCACTTCTTCTGGGTTAGGTAGGTTGACTTTTACAAATAGACCACCTGTTTCGTTATTGGACGATTATATTAACGGTCGTGAAATGTGAGTCATACATTTAGTGTTTCTGTCGAAGGACAGTCGGGATGACGTTAGAATTTTAATTTCGCGATGATCTCGAAGGATGACCTCTTTTGTGTACTGTCCATGATGATGTCACCACGCTTGCAGCTTGACACGAAGTCTCCATACTTGTTTTTGCTAATTTGGACAGAGTCTGCCATATGCGTACATTAAAAATATTATTCGAAGATGTTCTTCACATGTTGTCTTTCTGTTGTGTAGGGGAGGGAGAGTCTTACTATCGACGCTAGATTTATGGGAAACGAGTATCCGTGTCAAACGCAAGTTTTTATCGCATTTTTGTGTTATCGCCGCCAGTTATTCATAAAAGGTAATCGTTCGAGACACTTACCGGTTCATAATACCTAGAAAGAATGCAGTTTCGAGAAAAGTATGCATCACATTAAGTTTTGTTTGATTTCAATAGTAGATTAAAATTATTAGCTTTACTATTATCTGTATACTCAAACAAAAGTTTTTTTCTCTGTGTTATCTTCTAGTAGTATCAATATTTCCGATAGCTTACTTGATATTTTCTGTGTCCTTTACTCCGCCTCTAGCAGTTCTAGAACTTGACTAAGAGATGTGCCGTACCGTGTGCAGCTGATCTGGTGTTTTTAAGGGTATGCGCTGCACTCTGCAGTCATAATCGTTCCGCCTTTATTGTATTTCGAAAAAATGCCTACGTAGGGTTGTTTGTTCGAATATTTTCCGTCAAAATAACTAATAGGTGTGGGTGTGTTGCGGAAGAGTTTTTAGAAAGCTAGTTTTCTTCCGGACCCAGTACACATCTATCTGCAACTTCCTTGTCAGGCAAATAGATTTCATACGCATTGCAATCAGCAACCTAATATAGTGAATGATAATTTTATATACCTTTAATATGCATGTGCAATTAAATGCCTCCGTTTTGTTACGGTGTTATTTACAAATTATTTTAAAAAGTTAAATTTGTAAGTAAATTCTTGCTTTTTAGCCTTTAATAATGCACTATTTTTTACACAAAGATAGAAACTAGAAAAATTCGACCTGATCCCGCTTGAGTCCCTAGGATCAGGTCGAATTTTTCTAGTTTCCATCTTTGTGTAGAAAATAGTGCATTGTTAAATGCTAAAAATGAGAAATTCACTTACCTATAGCTAGTTTCATCTTAATCGAAAGTCAAACATGTAAAAATATTTCTTTCGGGTGTTATAAAGGCACTTGCCTTATTATTACATTGATGAAACAAACGTTGGCTTACAACTTAAAATACACTAGATATATTCGCCGGGTCTGTAAACGGCCTAGGTGGCTTAGATGGAAGAGCAGTCACCCGGATTGTGGAAGGTTGCGGGTTCGTATCCCGCTTGAGTCTCTAGGATCAGGTCGAATTTTTCTAGTTTCTATCTTTGTGTAGAAAGTAAAATTGTTGTCTGATTATACTGAATTATTGTTTTACGTAAGCAAAGCATTTAAATTTAATATTATGCCCATCCGTTAAGGAGGAGTAGGCCTTTGACCACGACGGAATTTATAATTTTGGCATAAGTTCTTGCCTTGAAAAGTTAATATTCGATTCTACCACGGCGAACTAGGAAGCACATGCACTATCGAGGGGCAGATTGGCTATCTCGTGACTGCTAGCGCTTCCCGTCGCCCGCATCGCATAAATGTGGTTTGTTCATGTCTAGTACTGCCCCTATACCGATACTGTTCATGTTTATTTTAGATTTTTCTATAGTAGGCACGCTTACTTATTTGCATTAAATAACACTTGAAACAACATAAACAACATAAATTAGTATGTTTCAAGTCTACAAGCATGCAGATTTCATTTAATAGGTGCTGCTGTATTTTTCTTATACTCGTAACAAGCAATACAAACAGTTATTTTTCGTCAAATTGGGGGGTGGGTCAATTAGTCTCAATTACTATTTATTAACAATATCCCCAACAATTTTATTATTGTAGTGATTACCTACTTGGCGTGACGATGGATGAATATCATTAAAATACTGAACAATAAACCAACCTGTAATATTGTTTTTGGTGTGCAATTAACAAATAACCATTGTTATGCTACGAGTATGCAAGGGTGAGGACATAAACAGGCGGGCTCCTGGTGCAGATTAACCGGTACGGGTAGGTCCCGATCCGTACATGTAAAATATTCTAATGTTATCATATGCGCTCACGCATAAAGAAAAAAGGTAACCTGTTACAGGGTTACATATTATATTTTACCTGTACGTGTCAGTACCTACCCGTACCGGTTTGTCTGCACCAGGAACCCGCCTCTTTATGTCCTCACCCCAACTTCACTTTTTGATAATTATTATCTTCATCGGCTAATTTGAGTGTGGATTTGTACAATCATTTGAATCAAAGCAATAATTAACATGTTTATAATACGTTTATATTTTGTTGTGAGGGGATCCCCAATCCTCATGCCCAACCACAATTAACACGAGGTTAGGCATGCGCGGCGCCCACGCGCTTGGCAGAGGCGTAACACTACTATCATCCTTGATAGAATAGAGGGAGATGTGTTATGATTTTACTATGACTAGTCGACTTTAGTATTATAGCAGACTTTCTTTTTACTGTAATTCGTTCTATGGTTAGAGATAATAACAGCAATTACATAACAGGTTTCGAGAAAACTTTCTCTGATACAGGATATTCCATCCAGTTAGCTTTTAATCAATAGGTCGATGATTGTATCAATATTGCTTAATGAGCTTGTGGTCGGGACCTGAACACTTAATTCATTGCGTTTACCGCATAAGCAAACAGGTTGCGCGCCGTGGGAAAACTATCGTTTTAAGTAATTTTGTAGCTCTCGTTGAGTCACACAATTTGCACAGATATTATATTTTATTGTTGCGAGTTAACTGCCCCACTTTTTTAAGACGCTTGTTTTCGCAATTTGTTCTAGCGCAGGCGCATCTCGGCTTTGAGGTTTAAATGACACACGCCCCCGCGTTGTATCCAAGTTATTGTAAATATCTGTCAATTTGTTCTGCGCACAATTTGAGACTCCTGCCTTATTGTAAATTACGAGTATCTTACCATGACCCAGCTGATAGTACGTCTCGACTTTCTGGGTTATATTATTGCAAAATAAAATATATTCACCAATTTTTATTTGACAATTTTTTATTAGCTAAGGAGGTGATTAGAAATGAAAAACAATAGTTTACATAAACGCTTTTAAATTTTACTTTTGCTGTCTTGAATTAACTGACCCCACCCTATTTTCTCACATAAATAGGGTTTCTTATGCAGGAGTATTATTTTCATTCCTGAATTCTGCATCATAAATCAAAGTTAAGCACTATTCAAATTAATGCTGTCATGTCAGTAATAATAATGAAAGGAACGGCTGTAACTTTGATTATGAATTTGAGAATTTGGGCATTATTATGTGAATAATGCATTACAGTAGCGTTTTATCACTTGATTAGAAAGTCAACATATTAAAAGATAGGTACCCAAATCCTTTTGCCAGTAAATGTAGACGCACTACAAATCTTATTCCTTATTCTCCAATCAGCAACCCGAGTCGATTGCCAGTAGCTCGCATTTTGAGAGCTTCTCAATCAATAACGATGCAGTATTCGATGTCAAATAGCAATAATCGTTGTCAAACATTGCGATCGTGAATAGCCCAGCTGTTCGCCAAATGTGCACATAAGGCTTGCTAGTCAAAGGTCATTAGAATTGGAACTCCTCTCCGTACTTTTGTTAGGCGCCTCTGCCTGCATTGTTATACATTTCGTCAGTGGCTCTCTGCGGTGAACCTTGACATTCTTCACTGATCCATTATACAAAGGTTAACTTGTATGACAAAGACTTACTACGGTCTTAATTGGATCAGTTGCTAGAAAAATAAAGTACTTATATTATTGTACAATGTTTAGTTCAAAAAAATCTTATTTACATTTCCGAAAATAAAAAACAAAATTCGACCCTTTCTGTTTTATATTTGGATATTCAAATAAGCATTGTGAAATGCTAAAATAAAATCGAATGTTATCTTCGCTATCTATCGATCAATCGATAGCGATGGTTTGAACATGCGGAGTGCTAAACCTGTGCTATTTTGTTCGAAAATCTGTTAGTTCACTTTGCCCAGCATGTGATTTTTCCGGATGAAGTGCTCTTCTTGGCCATAAAGAATGCAACATTTAATTACTTCATATACCATTTCTATTCTTATTAAATAGTATTTATTCCGTTCTTAGGCGGAACAGCGCCTAGCAGCGCGGCGGGCCGCCCGTGCGGAGGCGCGCGACATCCGCATGCGGGAGCTGGAGCGGCAGCAGCGGGAGCAGGAGGACCATGCCGACAAGGCGTACGACATGTACGCAGGTACCACACTCACCGGTCTATATGATTGGAGCGGACGCGCGCGAATGTTTTGTCTTGGCTGGCCTTCAGTTAGAGTCATAGTCTTGGGTTGACTATTATACAGACGGTCGTAGGTTCGATCCCCGACAAACATTCAAGATACGACCATTGGTATTTTCTTAAATCGTGGTGTTATTATCTGTAATATAATATTTAAGTATTTTGGACTCTTATAACACTGTGGACAGGAAATTACACTTTGTTACTCCAATGTAAAGTTCAATGAATTTCCTTCGTTTGATAAACCCCAGAATTGCGACACGGTTATTCTTTTACCTTTAATTTTACCCTTTATTGGAATCCATTTATTGTCATTTTTTTACAGTGAATTGTTAAGTGAAGTGCCGCACCCATTATCACTCTTTCATGGAGTATAAAATTCCCCGCATATTATCATCTACACATAGAGAACAGCATTTGTAGGTGAACAATTTGTACTGGTTACGTTACGTATAGTATAAGATGTGGGGATAATCCTCACAAGGCCCGTTTTCCCATTTATTTAACGTATTGCCATCCCTTTAGCGATAATAGCGATGGTGAATTCGCCGAACGAATACATTATAAACTCTTGTAGTGTCTGTTGTAGACACGGTGGGGCGGCGCGCCGGCTCGCGCCTGACGGGGCTGAGCCCGGCCGCGCTGCACTCGCCGCGGCGCAGCTCCGAGGATTCCGCTGACGATGTCTTCAACATTAAGGATCTCAGGGTAAGCACAGCTGCACTCTTACAAATTCTGTTTTAAGTTCACAATTGCTTGAGGGCATGTACAACGCTATCCGTAATGCTTGTGTAGCAACTGCCTGCTAAGTTGCTGGTCTCGGACTGGTAGAAAGGAAAAAAGACTCAAATGGTTGGAGGTTTTGGGTTACAAAATCACTTCGGCTTCAGTTTCATCCAGAGATTCGTATTGGACTAGCTAAACAAACAGAAGTATAAATATTGATGCTCATCCATTTAGTCTGCCACAGTCCAGAGATATTGAACTGAGATATACTGGCTCTTGAACTTTCTAGGCTACTGACAGCATTTAAGAGTACGCAAAACCGAACTAGATGTTTTAATAAAGTTTTGTAACAGCCCTATAAAATTGTGACGTTTATATGCAGCATGAGCTGAAGGAAGTGGAAGAGAAGTTCCGCAAGGCGATGATCCTGAACGCGCAGCTGGACAACGACAAGGCGGCGCACGGCTACCAGCTGGAGCTGCTGAAGGACCGGATAGAGGAGCTGCAGGAGGAGTACGCGCAGCTGTCGGTATGTGAACCTGCTTAGTTTGACAGTTATTGTTCAGAAAGGTGATGACACATCAGAAAGGTGATGACACATCAGAAAGGCAGGAGCAGCGCGCAATGCTGTCTTTCTACCTCCTGCTGGTTTTTTGCTGTCAAAGCCTCGTACCTGGAAAAAAAATCCCTTAATTATTTATAATTTATCAGCTTTAACTTGTAAACGAACCCCAGGTTTATTTTTCCTTTAAAGTTTACTGGAAATTAAGTAGCACTTTATAGTGCAGCTAAACTTCGTTGCTATACAGACACGTAGTATTTCAGTATTATTCAACTATAGCTAAATTAGCCAACATTGCATTTACGCACGGAATCTAAAAAGATAGGTTAGTTTGGCTGTGTTTCATTATCATTATTAAAATTAGAAGATATTCAATTGATTGTGATTCAACCACGGCCCTAAGAGGATATCTAATCCACATTTTACATCCCTATAGCATAAGTTTTAACCATAAGATTACGGAAGAAAGAAAAAAAAAGACTTTATTATTTTGCTGTTATAGAAGTAGTAACTTAGTATAGTTTAAATTTTAAAACATCTAATGTAATCCTTTCAGCGTGAACACAGAGAGAAATGCTCAGCCTTCGAGCGCCTCCGCCGCGAGCACACGTCCCTAGAGCGCGAAGTGACGATGGCGCGCGACGCGGTGCGGGCGCGCGACGCGGCGGCCGACGCGGCGGGCTACGCCTTCGTGGACGCGCCGCCCGCGGCCAGCGTGCCGGGCTTCGGCGACGTGCCGCCGCTGGCGCTCGTGTCGCACCAGGCGGACCGGCTGCTGGGGGACGCTAGTGAGGGGACGCTCGGTGAGTCACGGTCCGGGCGCGCGACGCGGCGGGACGCCTTCGTGGACGCGCCGCCCGCGGCCAGCGTGCCGGGCTTCGGCGACGTGCCGCCGCTGGCGCTCGTGTCGCACCAGGCGGACCGGCTGCTGGGGGACGCTAGTGAGGGGACGCTCGGTGAGTCACGGTCCGGGCGCGCGACGCGGCGGGACGCCTTCGTGGACGCGCCGCCCGCGGCCAGCGTGCCGGGCTTCGGCGACGTGCCGCCGCTGGCGCTCGTGTCGCACCAGGCGGACCGGCTGCTGGGGGACGCTAGTGAGGGGACGCTCGGTGAGTCACGGTCCGGGCGCGCGACGCGGCGGGACGCGGCGGGACGCCTTCGTGGACGCGCCGCCCGCGGCCAGCGTGCCGGCGTACAAATCGGCGACATTCTAGCCTCGTGATTTGATGTAACTTGCGCTCAAATAACTTCATGATATCTTCTTCAAATAAAGCGGTTGTTGGCACGCAAGGTTTCGAAATCTCCGCATGCGCAACGATTGTCTGTAATCCGGCTCAGCACACATCCTTCTCGCATCCTTCAGAGTTTCTCCAGCGGGAAATTTCACATTAAGAATAAGCGTGCACATACCATGAAGTTTTTGCGAAAGTAATGTTTTCTTTCAACAAATAAGTGTAAACGAAATTGGGTTGATTGTATACGATATACTAAATAAATACGATACAAATTAAGACGTTCACAATGGGAAGAGAAACCTCAGTGTTCGGCAGTTGGTTTGGGGCTCCTATTACTTTTGGGAACTCACTTCTAGCGACAGTTACCATGCTTTAAAGTACTTATACCCGTTGTATACAGCGGTGCTTCCTCCAGTAGATCTCTGGTATTACAAGGGTAATACGCGAAACAACAACAAAAATGGTGGTGTGCTAAATAATATATTATTATGATACCTCAAACTCAAAAAATACGAAAAATGTGTTTGTGCACCGAAAGCAGACGAACAAGGGAAATATTTAAGGGACACGCCGTTATTAATTTGTTCGGGTTTCAAGTTCAAATTTCCCGGGGTTGCCTGGCGAGAGGCGACTTACGTTTCGTTCGGAAGTGGCTTTCCGAAACAATAAGTTAGGTGCCTTCTAGCAAAAACTGTTCGAACTACTGTCAATGTGCCATCTTGTATGTTGTTTAGGTCTACCTTGAGCGCTGTCTATAATATCATCGTTTGACTGGGTGGTTTTAACTTAGTGCAACAAAGCATTAATAAATAAAAAGTTAAGAACCAATGCTACCAGTAAAATGCACCAGGTTTATTTAATAAAAAATATAAAACTAATTTCTTGCCTTGTCCCGCAGACGTCCGGTTGCAGAAGCTGATCAGCTCGAAGCAGGCGCTGGAGTCGGAGGTGCGCAAGCTGAAGCTGCAGCTGAACGACGAGCGCGCGGCGCGGCAGAACGGCCAAGCCAAGCACCACGACCAGGAGCTGGAGACTGAGTGTGAGTACACCAACGGCTTTCATGCCTGAACTAGACTTTTTTAGTCAATAAATTTGTTTTTTCTGCCTAAAGACTCGCAATACTTCGCGTTCGCACAAATGAGAGTAGACCTTCTGATGTTTTTCCTGACTGTAGGTTTTATGAGCTTTCTTTTTTTTAAATCCAAAAACTAAAAAAAACTACTTAAAAATTTACAGAGACACTAGACTCGTGAACATCAGACAATTATTCAAGTAGTACCTGCATTTTAGTTTATAAAATTATTAATAAAATTATACACACCAACATTTCGTTCCTTAAAATTATGGGCTATTTTATGGGTTCTGGGCGTGCGAAAATTTACCTATTTTATTTTTATTAGGGCTATTTTTAAAAGTTTTAATCAGTTCTAAAAAACCTTCGAGTCAAGATTACTTGTATACTTATATCATTTTTTTGAGAATTTGAAATATTTTTGAGACACACTGAATTTTTTCATAAAGTACGTAAAATGGTCAAATTACACATTCGCACATGGGAGGCTAAAAAGCTACGTAAAATGTGTCAAATTTACGCTGGTGGCAACGCTAGTGCTGGTGTCGGCCGGCGTCAGTGGACAGAGGTTGCGCGCGCAACGGCTTTCGACGCGCGCAGACGGCGTCCATATTATAATGGTACTGCCGCACTGCGCAACGCGGTGAAGCGCGAGAGGTTTCGCCTCTCTCGTTGCACGCCCGACTTCGCTGGCACAATTAAAATATATTTACAAAAATAAATATAAAAAAAACAAAGTTCATAAACTAGTTTTTCTCAAAACACAAACCAACTACGGGAAAAATACCATAACTTTCGAGGAAGCACAGCTTTTTAACAAACTTTCAATTAACCTTAAGGCCGCGGATACTCTCAGAGCGTTTAAAACAAAATTAAGCAACTATATCCTTTCACGTTACAGCCTATTACGTGACTGAGAGTGTCAGCTCACTTAGTGGCTTAACGTCATTCATGAAATGAACACAAAGAAGTAGCTTTGTTTTCGTTACATTTTTTATTTTATGCTCTTTAATGCTGTAATCTATACTAATATTTTAAAGAGGAAAGATTTTATTGTTTGTTTGTATTGAATAGGCTTCAGAACTACTGATCCGACCGTAAAAATTCTTTCACTAACAGAAAGCTTAACTATTCAGCAGTGATATAGGCTATATTTTATTACGATTGAACCAAAAATTCAGTGAAAAATAATAATATGTAAATATGTATAATATGTAAATCAAGTCGGAAAAAAGCGGGCAAGATATGATAATGGACACCAGTTGTCAAACATTTGACAGAACGAAGTCTGTCTGGGTAGCTCGTATTCAAATACACAACGTGTGACTGTACGTACAATGTAATGTAGTTCTCAAACAAGTGACATGTATGTCTTCTATATGAGAATAAAGTTCTTTAAACTGAACTAATGCCATTTTGTTTATAACTATGAAAATCACATAGACACCGAAACAGCAGTCGAAAGACAGGGTGATTTGTAAAACATCAACAACTTCGCAAGACTAGGTAGCTACCATAATAAACATTTAATTTTGTTCTACGACTTTTGATAATTTGACACATTTTACTTTCATACAAAAATAAATATCAATTTTATTTTATGTCTGAATGTTCTTATCTCTGTGCGCATCGCATTGCAAAAATAAGGTAAACAAACCCTTCCGAATTATGGGGTGTGAATCCGAATCACTTACTATGTAGTTCATAAAATCGCGTGCGACTCTCGCGCGTGTCGCCTTTTCGTATGTGAATGGCACATAGACTTACAAATGTCACGACAGTACAATAAAAGCTAGGAAAATCATTTTTAATGAATGTATTGAGTTATGATGATAAAACTGGTAGAACTTGCTTTGTCAAAGCACAGAATAGTTAATAGTACTCCGTACAGAAGGTTCTCTGAAGAAACGCGGACAAGTAAAAAAGTCTCCTCTAATCTTACAAGTTTGTGTCACACTATTATTTTATAATTTGTCTGTGCTATCGATCAAGGCCATGTTTAGGTAGCTTGCACGCCGAATTGAAACTTATCGCGTAGCACGAGCGATCATATTCCACTGTGCGCCGCTGAACGAAACCGATTTAGCTGTCAGAGCGCAGAGTTGCAACTCGCTGATTTAATTATTAACTTTTCAAAAAAGTATTACTGTAATTAATATAACATCGTTTAGTTTTAGAAGTAGTCATTATAATTCTTAAATTACTTATAATTACAAGTTACACTGGAAACAAATCAAACACAAAACATTAAATAACGCGCTCGGCGGCGAGTGTGCGTGCCGAGCGGCAACCTACTGTCATATACTCCAGAGAGGGGCCACGCGGCCGAGCGTACCTAAACTTTGAAGTGACACAGGCCTGGTCAGAGTGGAGATTATTGTTAAACTACAGGTCTTTTTGGCAGTACACAGACAAGCTTGGTTTTTGCAGGTGTTATGCAAGTTGCTACCGTTTTCGTAATAGAATTCAGTTCTGCCAACGTCGTGCTCTTTCTTGGTTGATTGTGGTTTCTATCATAGTTTGACCTGAAAATATATTTGATTGATCTCAGACCGGATAAATAATAACATAATCTGGCTCAACGAGAACATGATTGTTGCCTCGACTGTTTGCTAAATGTTATCCATTTTCGTAGTGGAAGGTCTCCGACGCTGCGTGTCGGAGGCGCGAGCGAGGGCCGCGCGTGCGGAGGCCGAGGCGGCGCTGCAGGGCGCGGCGGTGGCGCGGCTGGAGGCGCAGGTGGCGCGGCTGAGGGCGCGGCAGGACCATCAGGATGAGCACGAGGAGGCGCTGAAGCAGGAGCGCCGCAAGCTGCAGCGCGAGGTCAGTGTGTGAACAGAGACCCAGGGTCGAGGCCGAGTAGCTCCAGGCTAGAGATCCGCGCCGTGGCCACTGCAGCCGGCGGCGGCGCGCTGATGCACGTACCCGGCGCGGCGCGGCGTCGCCGGCGTCAGATTTCTTTTAGGAAGTATGAATAAAAACTCTTTATTTTGACAGCACCTTTATTTGCTTAAATAAAACAATTTAAAAATTGTAATTGTCGCGTATGAATATAATTTTATTCATTTTGCTCGGATTCAAGCGCCTTATTTTAGCAGTTGAAACTTGCCCAGCCACTGAGAATGCTCTTTTACTAGGTGTGCTTGTGACTGGGATAGCTAGTAGAGATCGCGCTAACTCAGCCTGCCATCATCATCATCCGTGTGGTCTATGCCGGTTGTGAACCCACACCAGGGTCAGCCTTTCTTATTTTCTTAGCCCACTTCGCTCGGTCTTGTGCATCCTCAGTGGTGAGTCTGTTGGCACGCATGTCACCCTTAACGACGTCGAGCCACCGCTTCTTGGGTCGACCTCTTCTACTGGTACCTGGCGGGGGCGGCATAGCCAGATATTTGTTGCCCACGTAGTTTGCTGATCTCCGTGAGACATGACCATACCAACGAAGGCGGCACTCCTGCAGCTTGTCTTTGATGTCACGAACACGAAGGCTGCCGCGGATGTGGGTGTTACGCACGCGATCTTTGCGTGAGACTCCACACATCCACCGCAGCTTCTTCATATCCGTGACGCGCAGCTCCCGCTTGTGTCGCTCTAGTAACGGCCATGATTCACTGCCATATAAAAGGACAGGCCTAATGATGGTTTTATAGACCCTGCTCCTTCTGCTTGATCGGCATTTTGGGGTCACAAATGACACCAGTCACCTCACGCCATTTGGCCCAAGCCGCGGAAATTCGGGCTCTGACGTCGCGGTCGATGTCCCCGGACGCGCTTAACGCAGATCCCAGGTATTTGACACGGTCCGTGCGCTCGACCACGTCAACGCCTATGCGGACGGACTGGGGATTTGTGGTGTTGCAGGCCATGTACTCCGTCTTCGCCACATTAAGTTTCAGTACAACTCAGCCTGCCATGGGTATGTATTTGAACGTTTTTGCCAGAAGTTGAGGATGTCGCCTTCTTCTAAATGAGAGGGGCTTAAAGGCGCGAAATTTTCACTGACCCGGCGGCGGCGCGCTGAGCAAACTCGGCGGCGCGGATCTCTAGTCCAGGCCCTCATCCTGTACATCTTGGTTCAAAATGACTCCGCAACCATTATACTGATAAATTAGCGCCCTCGGGATAATTCGTGGTAAAGAGCCTAGTAGATTCTGCATACGATGGGAGCCAGTGGCAGTGACAACAGGAATGCTTTCGAAAGAAAGGAATTAGTTAATTTGTCACTAAATGCAAAAATACATAGGGCGGCAAGTTACTATTGGGTTTACTACAGTAAAACCTTTTCAAGGAAACCTTGATTCACTGGCGCTGTAGTATCGTAGCGCTGTAGTAATACTGTGGGATTTTAGTCGACAGTCTCGCACTACCTAAGCCCATTCGGTTTCATCTTGGTAATTGTTCCATATTTACAGAGAGTGGTAATCAATCAAGCAAACTCTTGAAATTGTATGAATAATTTGTAAGAATATATCTATTTCTTTGCTTTGCAATGGGATAGTACATTTATAAGTTTACTGAAAAGTAATTACGAGAAAGTACATCAAATAATTTGTTTTCAGGAAGTCGTTGACTTCTGGGCCGTTATCAATAACGGCAACAGTTAACGGTACTGTTACCCTGTGTGACCCCGTGCCGTACTGTGATACCTTTGAACTGACTACCGGCCTTAAACACAGTCAAACGAATACCAAATTTTGGACAAAACATAGCTACAGCTATGTTATTGAACAACTAAAGTTTGATCCCGTAAGAAAATAAGTCATCGCATTTTTACATTGTAATTATTTAAAATTTTGAATTATAGGTGGTATTTGTATTTTGACATTTCGCGCATTTTCAAACTTGAAAATGCGTCGTTTTATAATAGTTAAGATTAAATTAAAATGCACAAAACAATGTTTTGTAAAATCGGCATCACGAATAATTATTTAAAAAAAATAGTTGATATAGTCGCGATGCAGCCTTAAAGAAAAAAGAAGTATTTTCTGTTGACAAATATTTATTTTACGCTCAAATGCTAAATCGCGTTTCCCCGGTAAATAGGTATTCGTTTGACTGAGCTACTGTTGCGTTGCTCCCTGTGTGGTGTTACGGTCCATATTGCAAGTTTTATAGACTTACCACTGTATCCACAAACGTTGATCAAAAGTTGAGGACACCTCAAATTGATGCTGCCCTGTCACATGTCAATAGAAATGAAAGGGAGAGCTATACATGTAAGGACTGCTCAGATTGACGTTTGTGGATTCTTCGGCCGTTAGTTCCACGATCTTAACTTTGACAACAAGGATGTACCTATTTAAAACAAAATATTTATGCAAAATGGACAATAACTTAATCTAAAATGAATGTGAACTTAATGACTTAACAGAATCAAATAAATTACATAAGTTGTACATACATGCAACACCAAACTTATGAAGAAATGTACATAATGCCTATTCCTTACAATCCGTATAAGTCAAAGTTGTCTGGCTAGATTTTGTACCCGAATGAAATCAATCAATAACAGCACACCAAGTCAATTTTATTGGAACTTACAACCTTGACTTTGCATGATGTAAATACATTGATATTACATGTCCTATCCCCGTAATCCCTTACATTCTGAAGCTTCAGTTACTTTCAGTTCTGGTTAACATCAGAACAAAGGCTATCAGCGATGGTTGAGAGTTTGAGGGAAGCGTCCGTGTTACAAAATGGAGCGTAAGTTATTAAGAAGAAGTTTATAAACGTCATTTCATACGAAGCGCCTTATCTATTATTAAAAGTATATTATGCATTTTGTAATTCGGACCTTCGAATTTCGTTACGTCATGATTTAATCTCACATGATAGTTACTTGTTTACCTTAATAAGTTAAAATGTTTTTTTTTGCAATACCAGAAACTTTAATATTTTATGTTGTCAAAGTAAGGATAGATAGTGATTTTTAACTCATGATGAATCTAACAAGAGTCATAGTAGTAACAACTCGAACTGTAAACAAAAAAAATGGTGACATATTGACTATCTAATGCCACGAGCTATTTGTCTAACAGTGTATTAACAAATATCCGTTCTAAACAGGCGCGGGAAGCCATCAACCGAGTAGAAGAGCTGGAAACAGAGAACAGCCACTTAACGAAACGGCTGGACAAACTGAAGAACGCCAAGTCCCAGCTGCTCAAGGACCTGTGACCCTGCTGACTAGCCGCGCGCGCCCATGCGCGTCCGCTCACCGACACTTGTGCTGGCGACTGACCGCGTGAGACACCCCACACTTGTGTTCGCGACTGTCCGTGTGAGACACCCCACACTTGTGTTCGCGACTGTCCGCGTGAGACACCCCACACTTGTGCTCGCGACAGTCCGCGTGAGACACCCCAGCTCAATCAGGGGCAAACTAACTATTGCTGTGAATGTGAAAGCAACGTTCAAGATGTAAGCTTTCTTCTTCATACATGCGTATAGTAAACGACACTTATTTCTGGGGTCGACTGAATCAATATGTACTCATTGTGCAAATGAGACAGAGAGCCTCAAACACTTCTGCTGTTAAGTTATTTATTAACTTAGTTCAATAAAATTCACCTCTAACAGCTTTTTAAAAACCAAACTGTTACCAACTGATCTCTGCGTATGACAGGCCTTTTTTTTATCTAAATACACTACTACACCCACTCAGCTAACATAATAAGTGTATCTGTTTCAACTAATATTGAGTCAACGCATTTTATCACGATGTTAAACGATTATGTAAGCATTTTTACGCAATTAGTAATTTTATTTACTTCCTTATTTATGTGAAGTGAGAATGTGCGGTATGTATAAGACACACCCATAATGTCAAAGCGATGATCCTTGTTTGTGATTAGAGTGATTCAGCACTTAAACACTTAAAGTCGTATTTTATCAGACGGAGGAGTAACCTGATGTTTTTATTAAAACAAAAAACTGTCGAGGCAAAGTGAGCGTAAGGAACAATCATATTAAAAAATATTTATCATAAATAACACTTAAAATACCTATGCATTATACTTATAGTACTTACTTTCGGTAGCCTATTGAGTGGCTAGAACACCGGACTGCCGATATCGGGTCCCGGGTTGGCAACATTGTTTCACAAAGTGACATTAGCAGCTGTCAGTTGGCTCCGTCTAATTGAAAGTACGACTTTAATATTTAAGGCCGACGTAAGGCATGTTTGCCGGTTGTGGTGGAATTTATCATTCACTCTCATCTCCTTATGCTACTCATAACAATCAAATACCTAAAAACACTATCTCGTTAATTCTTATCACAAGAAAGCATAATAAATCTGCTAATAGTAATAGCTGTAGTGTAAATATTACCTGCAATAATATAAATAATCCAAAGAAGCAAACATGAGACAGTTTATGTAATAAAATAATACCGACAGTTAAAAGTTAATATTTATTATGACTAATGAGTTTTGATGAAGTGTAAAAATATGTTTTAACAGGAACCCTCTACGGTTGTACTACTGGTAAGTAACCGTTTTTAATTTAGTTGTAAATCGCTTAATTAGTGACTGTATAATTCTGTATAGACTAAAGTTTATTTTAAATAATTACTTATTTATTTGTTATCCTTATAAATAATAGAAAAAAAGTTGTATGTTCGTGTATTCTGTGTAGGTTTTATTTATAGGAATATCTAGCTTGCCGATTATTCATCATTTTTGTTTTGTAACTAATAGTTGTTATTGATTTATTACTTGCCATTGGTATCACAAACTAAAATTATGTAATCTTAACTCTTTGGAGGAGTCTGATGTAGTGTAGACACCCATTTACTAATGAAATAAATGTAATGCTTTGAAATAATAATAATGTAATTGCTCAAAATTGTAATCCAGCTAATGTGATAGTACCGAGAAGTCGAGTGTTAACGTCCTTTAGCGTTAGAACGGGCAATTGTTGTATTTTTGTAATCTTTGATTTCACAATTACGTAAGTAGTCTTCATTCGGGAAGTTACCATAATATTTTACTCAATTTTATTTTATTTTTTCAATATTTTCTGGGCGGCGATGTAACTTTTGTGAATATAATTTCAGCGATACGAATACATTGTAAAATAATTAAATAGATTTTATTTAGAATTCCATATTGTATGTATCATGAAAATATTTTTTATAGATTTATCGGGTTTCTGACAAGGCTGTTGGTTTTGGTAGTATATTGATGGTAATCATTTTGTACCAGTCTCCAAACCTAACTAATGCAAGGACACTCATTCTCATAAGCAAAGAGAAGGGTCATCATTTCGTGATCAGTTTTACTTACTAGGAGCATGTGATAAATAGAATTTAGTTCTAAGACAGGTACAAGAGAATTGTCAGCATTGTCGATTTGTGTAAATAATAATGTAGTTGTTATCCATCAGTCATGCTTGGTCATGCTCATTCAGTGCCATGGCGCACCAAAATGTATTAGGATACAATAAATCGTTGTGTACTGTAGTTATGTCAATATCTAGTATGAATTTGAGATTGCGGGTCGTGATTCGAACCGATAGCATTCAATAACCACGAAGGTTCTATATAATCGTACTTATAGTCTGTTTCCTCTTACATGTCTTATTATATTAACCAACATGGCGTATTGACAACTATAGCCAATTCGTAGAATTGGGAAATCGTCGAATGAATCATACAGAGTCATTAGCCTACCATACACGTATAGGGTTGCCCGCCGGGTGTCAGGCGGACAGAACTGTGCGTGTGTGGCGAAACGCTTTTTTGCCCTGTAACTGTACGTGTCTGGAGACTATTCACTTTAAAGTTGTTAATTCAATTTAGTAGGTCTCCCGAAATTGGCCTTAGTTTACTGAAATACTTTTTTGAACGACAATCTACCGATTTTTACCAAGTCTTCATAAAGGTTCACTAATCCTAAGCATAATGTTCATTGTCATATTATCATGTTCCATAATTCAGATTTTTCTAATCGTAACAATTTCCTAATGAGAGGAATATTTTCAAACAGCTTATTATAGTGTAGACTAAACTAATAAAAAATAATTCAAACATAATTTTACATTATTTTCTACTTGATAGTAGGAACCATAAATCGACAGCAATAAATGATTCTGATTCATGCGACGTTCCTATCACTACGGTCCAAAGACAACCTTAATTTTATGAGCAAAAAGCTGTGACATTGCTGTCAATTTTTTTTTATATTATTATGTGTCATTTTTGGTAAAAAAAATATATAAAGAATGCTTAATTTTAACAGTTGTGCAAGCAAGACGTTTTTGTGCGACCTAATAGCGTGTGATCAATGCGGAAATTCGTAATTTTGTTACAATGCGTGTGATCTCTGTTTACATAATAGGACACGTAAGAGGATCACGACTATATGTGGCCTTTGCAATCAATAAATAATTATGAACGTCGTCGTTCGATTTGGTAATTTAAAAAACATAGCAGAAACATTCAGATAACGCGGTTCTAAATCTAGGAGCAATAGTTAAATTATTATTTCGTTAGCAACCGAGCGAGGCAATAACTTTTGCAGGTAGATCTTCAAAAAAAAAATTACTACCCATACGTTCTGTTAAAACTTTATGATGCCAGAAAAAATCACTATAAAACCCATGTAATAGTTACATTATGATATAAGTGCGGTAAGTGGAAAATTACAGCCGAGGCGATATTGCTAGCCCGAGCCGCAGGCGAGGGCTACAAGAAAGCAGAGGCTGTAATTATCAAAGCGCACGTATGTCATACGACGTTTTATAACATATTTGCGAGGAAACAAATAAAACTCGGGACTTTCTTAAACGAATTAATCTTTAATCACTTGTTACAGCAATTAAAAAAAATTGTACTTATTCACATCATTTGTGAACAAGTAAAATTTTTTGCGCGATCATCAGTCCTTTTTTTCAATGTGTATGTACTATAGTTGCAAATATTATCTCTTAAAAGTAACAGATCTTCTGACAGTCTTCTAACTAAACTAATGATATTTTATGTTGAAAGAGATAGTAGTAGCTATCTGTTCAAATATCTTTCGACAGACTACAAAGTTCCAATCGGTAACTTTTAGAGCCTTTTTTATACTCTTGGAAACCAAGAAGTAGAGCCTCGTCGTTATTTTTGGTATTAACTAGGTACCTACGTTATAATAACGACGAAACCCAATGAACAAGGTGGCTCGATTTCTTTGCTCACTAACAAATTATTTTTCTTTTAATATCATTGGTCTAGTCCAGACTTGTAAATGTTGAGAGGATCGTGTGATACGACTGCCGCTCTCGTTTTGTAGGGATCGTAAAATCATGCAATTTTAGAGATATCTTTTTGTAAGTATGTTGTATGTATTTTGGTGCTGCGTTACTAATTTATTGTTATTTTAACTAGGATGACCAACTGTCTTTTTTATATAAAGCGAAATCGACTTAATGTATAAATTTGGATATTCTAAATAAATTTCGCTCTAGAAGTGCTGTTTTATTTAAAACTTATTTCGTCAATATGATCAACACAACACAATTTACATAATCTAAGTATTTAAATCAAAACAACAGGCAACTGGCCTGGGGCCGTATTACCATCTCTTATTATAGCCTGTCAAGTTAATTTCAACTGAGCGTAGCGCGGGATTTCTTAATGTGATCTTTCATATTCAGCCAGTCAGCGGTTACCTATCATGCATCCTCTAAGCCAGATATTAATTGACGAAATTGCTCGCTATCCTTGGTTTAGGAGAACTTAACTTTCTTAAAGTAATACGGCCCCTGATTGACTCCATAAGTTAGGTGTTCTCTTGTGTTACGAAAACAGTAGGTACTTACCATCTTATAATAATTACGCCTAGAAAGGGGTCCACGAATGGTAAGCTACGGTGCCGGTGCGGAAGCGGTGCCACTGAAATCCAGACCACATATCCGGACCCGATCGACGCGTCGCGACGTTCGCGACCCGCCAGTGATCAACAAGGTCATGGTCTATGGTAGGAACTTTTAGAAATTTTTAATTATTCCAATTGTATAATATGTATTTGAAAGTAACCAAATATGGAGAGTGCGTTCGCCCAGCAAAAAGTATCGCCTTTTCAAGAATTGGATGATGCAGATAATTAGAGCCCTATATCGTGTAAATGTGCCCGAAATTTTATATTTGTGCGTCCAACAGCTTCAGAGTTATTTAAGAAACACGGATTCTGCTGCACGAACGTTCGCCCAGCAAAACTTTTTTTAATTGATGGGTCCAGCTGTATATTAAATATGCAAAAATGTAGCTTATATACAAGCATAAATGTGCCGTGAAAGCCAAATTTTTGCCCCTTAAGATGTCAGAGTAATTTAGTTTTTTGCTGGGCGAACGTTTTGGTGATTGCCATATATCGGAAACGGTTGAACGCACACTCTTGATTTTTTGTATACAGATACAGTAAATTTGTGCATATTTGTGCCGGAATTATCATTAACATGACTAGCATGGTTCAGAAGCTATTCTTTTATTTCCTAAACAATGAAAAAATTATCTGGCTCTCGAACGAACAAGACCAAGGACTTCGCGTTAGTGCCGACTGGTACCCATTATATATTCACATGATCCTGTGAAGTTTTGCCGGCCTACTACATATCGTTACCGAGTTCTTAACGATTTTGTCTTTTTTTTGAGGTTATCTTGAGTGAAATTACTTAGAATACGAAACCACTAGTTTTCTGTGAGCTGGCTTATTACATGCTTCTACAATAATATGTGCCCTGTTTTGAGAATACGGATGCAAAAAATCATGTCTGTATACCCATTACTTTAGACAATAACTATAAAAAACCAATCGAAATATTTTTGGTAGATTATCCGACCAAATTAGAGTGAACATTAAAAAGCGGCCGCACGATACATCAAACTATCCTTCCGAACTTGATGGCGTTGTAACGAAATAAATAGTACAGATGCGTACAGAATTGTTAAGTTGGAAAATACACACATCAAAAGTGTCTAGGGATCAAGCATTTTTATGCGGATTTCTTGAGATTGAGATGTGGCTTTGTAATAAATTTATGATATTATAAATTAATATGGATCCTTTTTGGTGCATTTCATAATTTGAAACAGGAACTGTCAATCAAATTCGAGTAAAAGATGAAAATCAGCTGTCAATATTTTCCCTATAAAAACATACAACGCATTGAAGACATTATTAGTGCTACTGTTTCCCTACTACTGATTAAAACCAACGTTATTATGGAGCGGCGACGTCATTTAAGCAGGGAAGAAATGCTCAGAGCCGTGGGAATGATAGAAGCTGGTTCCCGGCAACGTACTGTGGCTTTAGCTCTGAATACAAGTCAGAGTGTTATCAGTCGACTTTGGACACGTTACCGAAGCACTGGTACCGTGGCTGAGCGCCATGGAGGACGGTATCGCTGCACCACACGGAGACAAGACCGATACATTCAAATCACAACTCGAAGAGCTCCAACAATAACCGCCATGATGTTAGCCGTGAGGCTTCATCACTCTTCAGGGAACTTAATTAGCGACCAAACAGTCAGAAACCGCTTGCATGAAGTGAACCTTCATTCCCGAAGACCGCTAAGGGTACCACCTATAGCAATGCATAATCGTAGGATTCGATATCAATGGGCTCCTGAACACAGAAATTGGGCAGAAGAACAATGGCGTTTCGTGTGCTTTTCTGATGAGTCTCGTTTTGGTATGAGACCGGATACAAGACGTATACGACACTGGAGAACCCCTGGACGCCAACAGCGATTAAAATCCTGCCAGGAAGTCCATCCTTATAGTGGTGGAACCATCATGGTATGGGCGGGTATTTGGATCGGCGGAAGAACTGAGTTGATTTGGATCAGAGGCAACCTCAACGCTCAAATTCATGCTGAGACGATTGTATCAGACGTCATCGTTCCTCTACAAGTGCAAATCGGTCCCTTATTTCAGTTAATGCATGATAATGCACGACCGCACACCGCAAGAGTTGTAAGACAGACTCTCGCCGCAGCTAACATCAATGTCCTGCCCTGGCCTGCTCAGTCGCCAGACTTGAACCCGATTGAGCATGCATGGGATATGCTACAGAGAAGAGCTCTGCCGAATATGGAGGGTATCCAGTCGCAAGAAGACCTTTTTTTGTTGTTGCAACGAACATGGGCGGCCATTCCACAGCGTGATTTGGATGAACTCATTTTGAGTATGCCAAACCGATGTTCTTGTGTTGTTAGTGTTCGCGGTAGAAACACGGATTATTAATTGTTTAAGTTACCCAATAAAATTTTAAAGAAAACTGTTATTTCAGTTTTTTTTTCGAACTTTAATGTTAGTGGTTCAAATGTCAAAAATCCCTTTATTAGTAAAATGGCAAATTTCTTTATTAATGCAAAGGTGACTTGGTTTATCGTTACTGTAGACAAACGAAAACACTTTATTTGATGAATCCTTAAAGAAAATTTTAATTAATATCAATCAGGAGAAAAGTTATTGCAAAAATATATGTTGATCCCTAGACTCTTTTGATGTGTGTAGTTAAATTAGGGACATGAAATAAAATGTGAATTGTTTTTTTTGTATTATTACACTCGACCGACAGTCGGTTCCGCCAGAACGTATTATGGGTTTATGTACCTAAGTAAAATTTCAGATTTGGTAGAGTTATAGTGACGGTAAAAATGGAAACCCCTGTTTGTTTTAGGTTATTACATCGACAATGTAGTTTGATGCAATACAAAATAATTTATTTAAGCAAAAGCTTTATCAATTCTGAAGTTCCTTTACTTTAAATGAGAAGAATTAAGTGTGACAGCTGCTACATAAGTAGCTTTTAATAAATTCGGCATAAATCTTGAAAGTAATAATGTTTATTGTACTTTTACCACAAAGTGTACCCTAAAAAGAACCTTTTTTACTTTTGTCGAAGACCTGCGTTCGGCGTGACTATTCACCTTGCAAAGTTGGTGCTTTACAGCTCCTTTTACATGGGTTTTCTGTTTGGGTTGTTTTTTGATTTGAAAAAAAACAATTCACATTTCATTTCATGCCCCTAATATAAACTATTTTCCAACTTAACAATTCTGTACGCATCTGTACTATTTAAATTTCGTTACAACGCCATCAAGTTCGGAAGGATAGTTTGATGTATCGTGCGGCCGCTTTTTATTGTTCACTCGAATTTGGTCGGATAATCTACCAAAAATATTTCGATTGGTTTTTTATCGTTATTGTCTAAAGTAATGGGTATACATACATGATTTTTTGCATCCGTATTCTTAAAACAGGGCACATATTATTGTAGAAGCATGTAATAAGCCAGCTCACAGAAAACTAGTGTTTTCGTATTCTAAGTAATTTCGCTCAAGATAACCTCAAAAAAAAAGACAAAATCGTTAAGAACTCGGCAACGATATGTAGTAGGCCGGCAAAACTTCACAGGATCATGTGAATATATAATGGGTACCAGTCGGCACTAACGCGAAGTCTTTGGTCTTGTTCGTTCGAGAGCCAGAGCATTTTTCTATTGTTTAGGAAATAAAAGCATAGCTTCTGAACCATGCTAGTCATGTTAATGAAAATTCCGGCACAAATATGCACAATTTTACTGTATCTGTATACAAAAAATCAAGAGTGTGCGTTCAACCGTTTCCGATATATCATCATCATCATTTCAGCCGAACGACGCCCACTGCTGGGCATAGGCCTCCCCCAAGGATCTCCACAACGATCGGTCCTGCGCTGTGCGCATCCAGCGGCTTCCCGCGACCTTGACCAGATCGTCGGTCCACCTTGTAGAGGGCCTGCCCACGGAATATATATGTCGGAATATATATATATATCCGATATATGGCAATCACCAAAACGTTCGCCCAGCAAAAAACTAAATAACTCTGAAATCTTAAAGGGCACAAATTTGGCTTTCACGGCACATTTATGCCTGTATATAAGCTACATTTTTGCATATTTAATATACAGCTGGACCCATCAATTAAAAAAAGTTTTGCTGGGCGAACGTTCGTGCAGCAGAATCCGTTTTTCTTAAATAACTCTGAAGCTGCTGGACGCACAAATATAAAATTTCGGGCACATTTACACGATATAGGGCTCTAATTATCTGCATCATCCAATTCTTGAAAAGGCGATACTTTTTGCTAGGCGAACGCACTCAAATATGGAATAGTACCCCTAAAATGGAATACCCCAATTTCTCGGAAAAGAATACTCCTATTTGCAGAAGAAGGTGATCTTCTGTCTCTTTCCATCATTTTACTCGCGTGAAGGTTTCGACTTGTCAGTCGGGTGACCGTTGTGGCCGCGGTGAGAATGTTTTGTTTTGGCGCTGTGAGAAAAGTTAGGTGGACCGAGCGTGTAGGTGAATGTAAACCGAATTACGTAGTGACACAGGCCTGGCACTACTTCGAGCGCGCTAGGGCAAAGCAGGCCGACATCGAGGAGAAGAGGCGATGTCTTGTTGTTAAGCTTGACGGAGTTGTACAGTGTGCCCGTACACCCTTAGCTGATAGTAAGTTGTTTGATGGAAATGAAAGAGTTTGTATGCTAATTATGATTGTGTATTGTCCAAAACTCTGCTTGATTGATTAGATGCTAAAATTATATGATTTATGGGAATGATAATGAGTACACGACTAATACCGCGCGGGCTTTTAGGTGAAATAAGTAAAACTGCATATGCGTGAAATAATGCTGTTGAATGCATTTCAGAATGGGGTGCATGCAATCTTGTAGAGTTCAATGTCAAGAAAACACAGGTGTGTGCATTTACAGCCAAAGCTTCGCCGTTCCTTTCCCATCCCACTCTTCAGGGCACCTCGCTTCGCTACCGGTGAAGGATAGCCTAAACATCCTTGGCATGAATGTTCCTTGCAACCTAAACCAACGGGACTGCAGTGAGAGCGTCATGAAAACAGCATTCCGTAAACTCGGAATCCTGAACAGAGTGAGACGATTTTTTACGCCTGAGTAGCTCTGTCTTTTGTACTGCTCTCATCTCTGGGACGGTTCCGCAAAGTACTTACCTAATCAAAGCTTTCGACAGGTTGCATTGCAGCGGCGTGCTATGTATCATCGGAAACTCAGAGGCGTCTTTGACTCTTGAGCCTCTCCAATTGCGTAGAGACATTGCCAGGTTAAGTGTTCTCTATCGCTTTTACGAGGTAAATGCTCTGAAGAGTTATTGCAGCTTATCCCTTCCTCACCCTTCCTCTCCCGCACCACGCGTGCTGGACTACGTAGTCATCCACACACAATCCAGCATTTGTTGGCTCGCACTAAAAGGTTCGGTGACTCGTTCCTTTGTCATACCATCCAGACGTGTAATGCTCTTCCAGCGCCAGTGTTTCCTTCCACTTATAGTCCCGGGGTCTTCAAGCGGGCGTGAAAAGGCATTTCTGCAGTCTGCAGGCAATCAAGGTGAGGATGGTGAGCCCAGTGATTTTTTTGAATGACTGGGCTTGTCAGCCTCATATCTGGACCTCATGACAACTTTCCATCAGGTGGAGTGAGGTCATCTTGTCGGGCTTTATAAAAAAAAAGCTATATGTATGAAATTGAATAGCTTTAGTTTTAGGTTAGTACCTATGTTAATTTTAAGGTCATTTTTATTCATGCAATTAATATGTCATAAAGTGTATCATAAATGTCCTGTTCAAGTTCGTCAATATCTTAATTTTCAAATAGAAGTGTACCTTCACTACAGTCATCTGAAAATAAAAGGCTAACGAACCGATTTCAAAAATTATTTCACTGTTAAAAAGCTACGTTACCCCTGATTGCTATAGGCATATAGGAAATAATTAGTTTTCATGTCATAAAAATGAAGTTCACGCGGGCGAAGCCGCGGGCGGAAAGCTAGTCAGACCTATAAAAAAATCGTTTTTTTGTTGGTTATGGGCACAGTTGTACTAAAGGGAAATACACTAAAACTCCATAATATTATATTATCATCATCATCCGTGCGGTGTATCCTGGTTGTGAACCCACTCTGGTGTGTGGGGTCCCAGGGTCTGCCTTTCTATTTTTCTTAGCTTACTTCGTGCGGTCTTGTGCATCCTCTGCAGTGGTGAGTTTGTTGGCACACATGTCACCCTTGACGACCTCGAGCCACCGCTTCTTGGGTCGACCTCTTCTACCGGTACCTGGCGGGAGCGGCATGGCCAGACATTTTGTTGCCTACGTAGTTTGCCGATCTTCGTGAGACATGACCATACCAACGAAAGCGGCACTCCTGCAGCTTGTCGGCGATGTCACGAACACGAAGGCTGCCGCGGATGTGGGTGTTCCGCACGCGATCTTTGCGTGAGACTCCACACATCCACCGCAGCATCTTCATTTCCGTGACGCGCAGCTCCTGCTTGTGTCGCTCTAGTAACGGCCATGTTTCACTGCCATATAAAAGGACAGACCTAATGATGGTTTTATAGACCTGCCTCTTCAGCTTGATCGGTATTTTGGCGTCACAAATGATACCAGTCACCTCACGCCATTTGGCCGGAGTGCCGGAAATTCGGGCTCAGACGTCGCGGTCGATGTCCCCGGACGCGCTTAACACAGATCCCAGGTATTTGACACGGTCCGTGCGCTCGACCACGTCAACGCCTATGCGGACGGACTGGGGATTTGTGTTGTTGCAGGCCATGTACTCCGTCTTCGCCACATTAAGTTTCAGACCGCCGTTTACAAGTGAATTTTTCCACTTATTCACCCGTTGTACCAGCCGTCCCCTGTCCGAGTTTGCTAGCGCAATATCATCAGCATACATGAGCAACCAGGGTGGTTGCTCGTGGTGGTCTGGGATGCTGTTTGACAGAACGTCTAATATTACACTGAACAGAAACGGGCTAAGCACTCCTCCACACTTGGTGTACTCCAACGGTGATAGGGAAGGGAAGCGTGTCACCAACCGAAGTCCTAACTATGGAACTGGAATCGTGGTACATGTCCCGAATAATGTTAATAAAGACTTCGGGAACGGCCCTGGACCGCAGCGCCCAGCGATCATCTCACGAGGAACTCAGTCGAAGGCCTTCTGCATGTCTAAGAAAAGGAGATGCAGAGGTGTATTCTTTCTTCTAGTAGTCTGTATCCCTCAATGAGCGTTCTCAAGGCAAATACGGGGTCCATGGTCCCGCAACCCGGTCGAAACTCATACTGACACTACGAGATCGTACACTCCTGTCGAATCCGAGAGTCCACAATGCGCTCGAGGAGCTTTATGGTGTGGGACATCACCTTTATGCCGCGATAATTGCTGCACTCCTGCACCGAGCCCTTGCTCTTGAAGACCGGCGTGATAATGCTAAGTTTCAATGGAAACAGGTATCTTCCCGGTGAGGAGAATGCGGTTGAAAAGGTGGGTGGTAGGTGGGTGGGACTCCATCGGGTCCGACAGCTTTCCGGCTCTTCATGCGGTGAAGACCCGACTGGACTTCATCAGGCGTTACCGGGGGCACTAGTCCCTGATTTGGAGGGAGTTCAGGTGGCTGCACCTCTTTGTGCTGCTTTTTGAGCAGCTCGTAGAAATAAGAGCGCCATCTCTCCTTCACCGCGCGGTCTTCGCATAGCAGGTTACCCAGAGTGTCATTTACACAGCGGCACATGGAAATATCCTGGGCCGCTTTGACTCTCGAACGTGCCAACTTGTAAACGAGCTTCTGCCTCTTCAGACGACTCCAATTTATCGTACAAAGGACGTAAGTGGTCACGTCTGGTTCTGGCTACAGGTCGTTCAGAGGCACGTTTGGCATCCCTGTACGCGGCGCGATCTTCGGGAGATTTGGACGCTTGCCACGCTTTGAAGAGGGCTTTCTTTACCCTGATCTCTTTCTGGACTGCTTCGTTCCACCACCAGGTCTCCTTATCAAGCCCACGTTCACCTCGAGACACACCCAACGCCACCCTCGCCGCCCCGGTGATAGCTGCCCGACACCTATCCCAGAGCTGTTGCCCGGACCCACTGTCCTCTGCGATGCACAGGTCACCGACAGTGGCAGCAAAGCCATGGGATCTAGCTCCTTCAAGCAGCCACCACCAGGCTTCACTCGCAGGTCCATCACAAGTAGACGGTGTTGGGCAGTAAGACTCTCTCTGAGTATGACCTTACAGTTTTTGCCGATCTGGGCTCTCCTGGTGAGAAAGTAGTCGATCTGGGTTGCGCTCCTACCGTTCTTGTAGGTGATCAGATGCTCGGGACTCTTTTTAAAGAACGTGTTCACGACGGCCAAGTCGGCAGCCATACACGTCCGGAGAATCTCTTCGCCTTCAGCGTTACGACTGCCAAAACCAAAGTATACACGCCCGTATTCCTCACCACTGGTCACCCACATGACCGTTCAAATCGCCACCCAGAACGACGCCTTGGGACAATGGAATAGTGCATAGGAGCTGGTCGAATTGCTCCCAAAACAGTGCCTCATCCGAATCGCTACAACCGACTTGCGGTGCGTAGGCACTTATCATATTGGTCCTGACCCCTTCGATAAGCAACCTCACGACCACATGGCTGTCGCTAACGCGATTTACTTTTAAGACACTATTCTGGAATTCCTCGGATAGCACCACCCCCACTCCATTGGCCCTACCAGGAGAACCCGCGTAGATCAGCTTGTAGCCGTGCCCGATGTTCCGGGACCTGTTGCCTCTCCAGCGAGTCTCCTGCAGGAACGCCACGGCCACCCTCCGCCTGGCGAGCACATCAGCCAGCTCGCGAGCGCGTCCCGTCAGCGTGCCAACGTTCCACGATGCGAAGCGGATCTTCCTCTGGACTAATGTCTTTAACCGGGCCCGCCCATGGCCCGGTAGCCCTAACCCACTTAACACAGGAGTAGGGCGATCCCTCCGCGCGTCGATTTCCGGCGACGCCCAAGTCGGGTACTCTCTGCTGACTTTCCATTTTTTGTTTGGCTTGAGTTGGCTTTACGGGAGCGAATGCCATCTGACCTTCCAACCAATAAAGGGGAGCCGTCGCCAGAGCCTCCTTCGTTGATCAGCAGGGTGCACCAGCTTGCAGGCGAGGTTGGCTTGGCGCCCGAAGATGTTGGAGGACCCTTACCCCCATTCTATGTATTTGGATAAACGCAAAAACTACTGGACCGATCTCAGAAATCTTTCACCTTATTATTATCAACGAATAACTGGCGCAAAGACTCGTGGCATACAATGCTTTTATACGAATAGCTACTGTTTTCGGGAGGATGTCAGATGTCATAAATAGGTATAGTAAAAATGTAAAATAAAAATTATTTATTTAGGAAACATGAGTCCTTAGTGTTAGTAACAATCAATCTTAAAAACTATATTAGTAAATATAGTGATTGTACTTAATATTAGTGTCTTTGGCGAGTTGGACCCGAGTCCAGTGTCGCATAATGACACTGTCCGTGTCCAGCTTCGCCGCATCCACCCTCAGGAGGCTGTTGGAGCCGCCCCGTACCCGCCGCACCAGTAACGCAATGCATTTCCTAATGATAGCCTAGGCTGTCCGCTACGGCTGCAGCTAGCATCCCAGACGCACTGCAGTGACGGGGCAGCCCCATCAGTCCCCTGAATGCGTTATTTTATTAAACTGAGTGCGCAGGGCGCTATACGTTCGTTGAGTGTAATTTGTCCACAGGATACACGTGTAAAGTGAGTTACAAAATGCTTTATAAAGCGTACGCTTCACCTCCCTAGTACAACGCGAATACCTGCGGGCAACATACTCGTATTAGCCCTAACGCACAGCGCCCTACGCTCCCTCTATATCTAAGTCATCCTCTGATGATTCATTTACCCAGTGTCCAAGGTACTTAAAGCTCTGTACTTGTCTTAAAGGTGCGCCATTGAGTTTTATTGTTGGTACTTTATACGTTTTCATTCTAGCCTTAAAGACAAGCAACTCACTTTTAGCGCAGTTGTACCTTAGACCATGCTCCAGCGCATATCTCTCACAGACGCCAATCAGTCTGCTCAGGGCACTTATTGAAGGGCTCAGCAGTACCATATCGTCGGCATAACTAATGTTGTTGACAAACGTACCATCAACAGAACAGCCGACTCCAGCACTGCTGAGCTCCTCAATCAGCCCGTTCATGTACAAGCTGAATAGCGTCGGCGAGCTTGCACCGCCTTGCCTAACACCACACCCCAGCAAATATTTATCAGATAGAGCACCAGACCACTTAACATAGTTTTCCTGATGTGAGTACCAATATTTCAATTTTGAGATATATTCGTACGTAAGGACAGTGTCATTAGATAACTTTTTCCATAGAACCTTATATTGGACGAGGTCGAATGCTTTTGACAGGTCCAAAAATAATGCATACACTGGCGTCTCCCTTGCAGTGTAAAATAAAAAATAAAAATATTGGTCTCTCTACTAAACACAGTGACATACATTGCAGAAATACTAGGAATAAGGATAAAATTGCACTTCCACTCTTTAGGTTACAAAAAGTTTTGGGATCCTCTAAGGGGCAAGGTATACATTATTACAACAAAATTCTAAAAACCATTTGTGAGTACCTTTACATAGATACAAAAATCACATCAAAACAGCTTTATCAAAAAAGGGCTATTATACTACAAAAGACTACCTTATAGATAAAAATGCCTGGGTGTAAGCTCTCTGCTCGATGCGGGATTAGATAACTCTATTGTAACAGATGTTTTATTGTAATAGATAATAGGTACCTAGTATGTTCTGACTAACAATTTTTATTTTTGAATTGTTTAAATGTTTTTTTTTTATATTCTTTTACGGTTGTTTTTTTTCTTTGTTTTATGTTCTTTTAGGTTTATTTGTATCAAAATGACACTGCTTGTACTTTACTAACGCCTGTTGTAAACCCAAAACAAGTTTAAAAAAATTGGTAACTGCCGAGTTTCTCGCCGGGTCTTCTCAGCAAGAAACAACTCCGACGCGGTGGTAGAGTCGCATTATGTCTGTATACTGTTTATTTACATATCCATATTAGTATGGTATTTATGTCTATTATTTAGTATAGTTTGCTGTAAATTTGACGATTTGAAAGTACTCATACAGTCTATTTGAATAAAGTTATTTGAGTTTGAGTATTGACGGACAAAAAAGTGCGTCGCGGATAGTCTCTCGTCTGCGCAGGTCTTTCGGGCACTTTCGGCAGAGTGGTCGGGGCTGTCGATGGGCAGGGTTGGGCTCGCCGTCGCCGCTGGGTTCTAGGGTAGCCGCACGTCGCGAGTTGTCTCATAAGTTGATTTTCAGCGTTGCGAATACGCTATAAGTTGTACTGCGGTTGACTGCGTGTTTTCTTTAATAATGTCGATTCAGCACATCCGAAAGCGGCCTCGTGTTCTTTTCCCCTTTGTTTAGCCCATATATTTTCCCACCCGTGGGCTATGGGTTTGTGGCCCTGTACTAAAAGCCTTTCCATCGAGTCCCCGACTTCAGTATTCGTTACTGCCTGTCTCGTATGTGAAGATAATTGAGGATGAGGAGCTTCTGGCGCCTCGTTTGTATCTCTTTCTTCAAAAAGAAAGTATTTCGGCACTATAATCTTATTATAACGACGATAACTCTGTCGATTACAGTCACAAACAATTATTATTATTCTTAAGCGAGATCTAAGTTACATATCTAGTAGCATATCTGTAGTATATCTCAGTGGTATCTGAGTAAGCGGTCCAGACAGCCAGAATCACGTAATACACCAGATCACCTAGAAATTCAAGTAAAAATCTATTTGAGCCAATTATCAGTTTGTAGTAACTTGATGTGTTCTATCTCTATTGTTTAAATCAGCGGTCGTCACACTTTTCTGGTCAAGGGCCACGTTATAAAATGTGGGCATCACTGTTGGGCCGCACACTAAGGGCTTGTGCACACCGCAATTTTATCTTACCGAGCAGTTTGTTTCGCGTCTCTATCGCTAAAACGCGCGTCGACGCGACGGCGCGCTTAACAAACGCGGCGTGCACAAGCCGCTGTCGTGACTTCCCTCCCCGCTCGCTTATTCCCGTCCCGTATAAAGCTCGTACACATATAAACTCGGAAAGTGATCGTCACCGTATCGTCTTGCATGCCGTCAAACAGGGGTCAACCCACTGTAAACGCGTGAATCAGGTAGATCCGGTACGTCGACTCTGCTACGTCTACGCGACGCCGCGCTTACGACTAGGGTGAATGACGGCACTTTCGGCAATAGTTTTAGCCGTGGGAAGAGTAAGCACGGCAAGCAAGGGTGAACGAACAGACGTAAGCCCGGATATGGAAAGAGTTAGGCGTGGGGATGACGAGCGGTAAGCGCGGGGACTGCGAGGTGTAAGCGCGGGGACGGCGAGATGTAAGCGCGGGGACGGCCAGCAGTAAGCGCGGAGACTGCTAGTTGACCACGAGCTTGCCCAGAGACGAGGCGATAACGTTACGATTCCGATAAGTGTGCGTTGCAGTAGGAAGTTTCATACAAGAATACTGAACGGTTCGAGTTGATACAGTGACGTTCCTTTTCCGCGTTGACATGTGCGCGACCTTGGCTAGCGCTCCACTTAACAGAATTTCCGTCGCCAAACTTCCGTTGCGGTCAATCCGTTACTATAAGCCAGCGCTACACTTGACGGAAACTACGTCGCGGAAGATCCGCTACGGAACGCCAATACATGGTCGCCGTCGCCGCGAGTTATCCGCCGAATGTGGCTTGATGCATACACATACCTAGAATGCGACTTTGGCAATCTTACGCCTACGGGAGATCGGTGTGCGGAGGGAGGACGAAACAGACGCAGAGAGCGCGCGTTCCGCGACGGAGCGGCCGATCTTCCGCGTCAACTGTAGCGCTGGCCTTAGCGTCTCGCTTCGTCGCCTATTCAGTTAACTTCGTACGCAAAATCTGTTTTCGTAGGTAGTTGACTATTCCTATTATTTGCTTTGTTGCGGGCCGCAATAATACCGGCCGCCGCGGGCCGCAGTTTGACGACCACGGGTCTAAATGATAATAAGGCTTTTTGAGAAAGAAAAAAAAAGACTCGGTAACATTCTATCAAATTTATTATTACACCTATGAGAATGGTAAAATGAGACTATTTACAGTAAGTCATGGTTGAAAGCAAAAAGCGCAAAGATTTCAAAACCTGTACCAAATTTTAGTTTTGCATTAATATGACGTCACAACACAAACTACTGGTAGTGTTACAGGTTCTGATACCAATAAAATAGGCATAAATAACATAATCCATCCTATCCTTAAATTGTGGGTTTTACAGCTATTTAAAGTGCAAATGCAACCAGAATCATAATTTGTGTTGGAAATTTCACTTTGGACTTACCTAAAATTCATTGAAATTATATCACTTATGGAACCAAAATAACGAGAGTTATACTAAAACAATGATAATATCAACTATAAGTTACTGTATATTGTTATCTAAATATTTGAGAACGGCCCGAAGAGAATGTTTTTTTGCAGAGAGTCGATGTTGCTGCCTGCTCCCACAAACGCTGTCAAGACTTTTCCATAACGTCAGAACTTTGTAAAGGCACTCATGCACGCTTACGGTTGTATGATCGAAAGTTAGGAAAAATATGACTTAAATTTTGCTCAAGCATTGATCTACCTACTACTAGAATACCAGGTACTAATAGGATTCATGAGAGAAAATTAGATGGATATATTAGATCCTTTGAATCTAATATTTCACCAACAGCATCAACAGGATCCATGTCAAACAAACTAAGTTATACCTACTACAAACAGTGGCGTAACAAAAGGCAGGCAACACAGGTAGAATGCCCCAGAGCCCAGAGCCCCTGCCTGGGAGAAGTTTGTCATTCTGAAATAAGATATTGAAAGGTAATTGAATCCAACTCAACTATTTGTATAAAAATCCTGCTTGATCTGCTTTAGAGGATCTTAATAACATTACCAAAAACTAGAAAATTTGGCAAGGATCATGACTCCACTGGAGTCCATAGCAACAAGTAATAGTTTAGCATTCTCTTGGGGCCATTAGATGAGAGTATGAGACTTAAGCTAGGGCGCAGGGTGCTGGCTGGGGGTGAGTCCACCATGTTCAGGGCTGTGCTTCTGTTTTTTTCTCTTCTTCTCCTTTTTTCGCTTCTTACGCTCCTTGTCGTCGTCATGCCTTTTCTGCTTTTTGTGCTTCTTCTCATATGTGTCAGGGTTGGAAGAATCTGTTGAACCAAGTTATTGTTTGTAGGATTTTCTTGTCTGATTTTATATTTATACTATTTTCACTGTAAGATGATATGCCTGACAGCTCTTATTGTTCCGTGTCATGCATACTATTTCAAACTAAATAAAAAGAAACTGGCAAAAGAAAATGTAATAAACTAATAAAAAACTATTTCTCTTTCGAATCTTATATCAAGTAAATTATTGTTTTTATTATTAACCGTTAATAAATGAAGTATTTAACATTAAATTAATACATCTTTGCAGCGCTTGATGCGTGAAAAAGAACGCCTTTCAATATTGTATTGACACTACTGAATCGACAAAAAACGTCTTTCGCATCAGTACCAGTGCGTCTGCCTTTTGTGCTATTTTTAACTATTATTTTCGAGATACCGCGTTTTATTCTATAACTTATTAGCCATAACCCGTTTTATCAAGAATTTATTTAAAAATTAAAAATCGGTAAATCCGATTCCATTTCCTTTGCCAACTCGATTGAATTACATTCGTTACAGCACCATAATTGACAATTATGAACTGTCAGGGATATCATCATACGGCGAAAGTAGTATAATTGTTATTTCACCTCTTTGTTAGTAATTACTAATACTCCTATATTTTATGAGAAACTAAGAAGCCCTACATTTGTTTATTCTTTATCCTGTGAAGTCTGCCTAAATGACAGACTTAAAGCAAAGTGGCATTCTTTACAAACTGTCTTTTATTTAGAAATGGTCAGTAAATCTTCCTAATAATAAAAATGCGCAAGTTTGTGAGGATGTATGTTTGTTTGTTACTCTTTCACGCAAAAACTACCTAACGGATTTGGATGAAACTTTACTGTAATGCATTCTGATGTATTAGCTGTAGCTCGTACATCAATCTACAATTTATATGGATTTTATGTAATTTGGCCATAATATATAACGGAAACGCGGGCGAAGCCGCGGGCGGAAAGCTAGTTCAGTAATATATTGCAAGACAACACACAAATGAGGAAAAAGTTTCAACAGCGGAAGCACTTTATGTCGCTCCAAGTACACCTCTGTAACATTCGAGGTCTGCACTCAAATCTCGTTGCAGTTCACCACCTTGAGACTGATAAGCCGCACTTACTCTTTGTCAAGGAGACACAAATCAGGTGTCCATCAAATTTAAACCACACTCTGGCGTGTACCTATATGCTCGCGATGACATCTGTTGCCAGCGTCTCCGTAACCTTGAAAAACCTTGAAAATTCTCTATTCCTGTGTCTACTGATCGCACAGCGGTGACCAGGAGACAACCAAACTTTTGGAGTACCTTATGGTGCTACGGCTGACATAGTCCAACATCGGTATTCATCTGCGCAGTTAGTGTTTCTGGGGGACTTTAACGCCCACCATCGTGACTGGTTGTTCCCATACCAGGACACTGACCATGCTGGTAGAGGCGCTGAGGTTTTCTTTGTCGCTTAATCTCACCCAACTCATAAAGGAAACTACGCGCATACCTGATGTTTCTAGCCAAACACCCAATTGCCAGGACCTTCTGCTGACTACAGATCCAGATCACTACTCTGTGTCGGTTACTGGCCCTCTGGGCAGTTCTGAACATTGTCTGGTGAAGGCTGTGTCGAACTACTCCCTGCCCGATCCCAGCCCTAGAGGCACTAGGCGGATGTGGCGATACAAGTCGGCAGACTGGGATGAGATGCGGCATTTCTCTGCATCTTATCCCTGGCAGCAAGCTTGCTTCTCTTTTGGCGACTCATCGAAATGCGCTGACTCTCTATAAGGTGGCTATGAAGTAGTTCATTTCATTTTCTGATGTATGCCTCGATAGCCGAGCTCCTGGTTGGTTCAACTCTGAGTGCGCTACTGCTGAGGCGGTAAAGCAATCGGCGTACCACAGCTGGGCTGAACACGAAAAGCCTCCGATGTCAGTACAACGAAGAGAGCCTTTAACGCTGCTGCCAAGTCCTTCAAAAAGGTACTGAGGAAGACTCGATTCGACCGTTTTAGCCGTATTGGAGCCAAACTCGCCTCTCACCGAATCGCACTTTGCTGCCCATCTCTGCCCCCACTAGTGAAGCCCGACGGATGTCTGGCCCACTCTGAGGAAGAAAAAGCAAATCTATTTGCTTTTATATTTGCAAGCCATTCGCGTCTCGATCCTGGGAGTAAAACACCACCTGTGCAAACTCAAAGCGGATTTCTGACACTGCAGAACTGCAGTGTCAGGAATCCGTATACGCCATAAAGAGGTACTAAAAACGGTTCGCACTCTTAAAGTGAATAAAGCTAGTGGTACCGATGGGATTCCTGCAGTGGTTTTGCGGAATTGTGCGCCCGAGTTGACTTGTGCGGGCAAGTTCCTTAGTCCTGGAAGCTTACCAACGTGCAACCTGTGCCCAAAAAAGGAAGTCGAGCTGACCCTGCCAATTATAGACCTATCGCAATCACCTTCATCACAACAAGCTCCTGGCGTACCTCGAGGTTAACAGTCTGCTCAGTGATCGACAGTACGATTTTCGCCGTGGACGATCAACTGGTGATCTTTTTGCGTATGCCACACACTTGTGGGGCGAAACCATCGAGAAATACGGCGGAGCACTTGCTGTCTCTCTCCAGATCTCGAAGGCATTTGACAGGGTTTGGCACGACAGTCTTAAAAGCAAGCTTCCATCATACGGAATTCCCACCGCACTGTGTGACTAGATATCTGACTTCCTGAGTGAACGGTCTATAAGGGTAGTCATTGATGGCTGCTCTTTTGACTTATTGGCTATAAATGCCAGAGTTCCTCAGTGGTCTGTTCTCTCAGCGACTCTTTTCCTGCTGCACATTAATGATCTGTTGTGCCCAGGTATTTTGGATACGCAGACGACAGCACCGGTACAGAGCGATATATATCCAGTGCCCGCGCCAGTCTCGCTGAGACTGAGACCCTTAGAGAGGCTTTGGTTGAGCGGATGAACTCATCATTAAATGCAGTGTCCGACTGGGGCGAAGCCAACCACATTGAGTTCAACGCCAACATAACCCAGGTTGGTCTGTTCTCCGCCAAACGCAGTCCATTCAATCTGACTCCTACTTTCCTGAATGCACCGATACCGATAACCAACCACCTAGAGCTCCTCGGTATGGAACTCTCGTCTAACCTCAACTTTGGTAGCTCTATTGAGTCAAAAGCAAAAACCGCTGCCAAAAAACTTGGTATCCTCTTTAAGGTTCGGCGATACTTCACACCGGAACAGCTGCTCCACTTGTATCAAGCACAAGTTCGGTCGTGTATGGAGTACTGCTGTCACCTGTGGGATGGCTCTAGGAGCTAGGAGCCTCATAGGCGACGATTCGCTCGTTGGAACCAAACTTCAGAGTTTGGAGCATCGGCGTAAAGTCGCCTTTCTATTGGTTTTTTATAAGGTATATTTTGGAGAGTGGGCGCAGGAACTACACAACCTGATACCACCCTCTGCTTTTTACCACTGGACCACTAGACGCCGAGAGGGCTTCCACCCCCATGTGGTTGACTCTCCAACAATCTGCACTCAACGGTTTGCTGCGTCGTTTCTGGTCCGCACGGCTAGGAAGTGGAACGCTCTCCCTGCTTCTGTGTTTCCCGATACCTACAACCTTGGTCAGGCCTCCGTCATTCGCGCAACGAAGCCTTATAAATGCCTACCGCTAAGTAGATCGTCGACGGTCCGTCTGGCAGTGGGCTGCACACGAGGCAGAGCGCGCGCATTGCATGTTTCCCGCACAAACGCAGCGATACTTGTGTAATGTATTTGCATTGTATGTAACGATATGGTTGTATTGTTGGGTGTCATAGCCGAAAGACAAATAAATAATTGTCTTTTTTTACAATTCCGAAAGTTCTTTTTAACCAATTGACAAAATAAGGGAGAGGGAGCCACTGTGCTTTTGTTGACATCGTCTCAGTATAAAATAAACTTGGAAAAATAAAATTCATAATCAAAGTGAACAAATTGAGTAAAAAGTGAAAATATAAAGACCGCTGCATCGGCGTTAGTGTTATCCGCTGCTAAAAATAATTACTTTCAAATACATTGGATAAAACGTATTGCAACAAAGATCATCAAGATACTTAACCACAAGTGACTGAAGACTAATTAAAAGGTTTTTATCAAGAAGAACGTAACCTTACGGACCTCCTACGGATAGAACAGTGAGTGATTACTCACTGAATTGTTTTTTGGTGCTAAACATAACCTCGAAAATTGAAAACAATTAGTCATCCCTCCTTACTCAAGTAAATGGCAATCACTTTCTAGCGCCACCTACCGAAAGATATTGAAAGGACAACTACATAGCCGCCCGAATAATAATTAGTACAGGGGGCCACCAACAGAGGACCTTAAATTAACAAGAAATAGCTAGCAACCGATAAAGTGCTACCAAATAGATGGCGCACAGCGAAACCTAGTTAGCACGCGCATAGGTTTGTCACTTTATAAACAAATAAGTACAATTATTTTTAATAAAATTGTTAAAGATGTCGTCCAAATGCGCTGGTTGTCTGAAGGTTCCACTTGGAAGAGAGTATCTTGCCTGTGCACTATGTAATGCTATGTATGACCTGGAATGTGCTAATGTCTCCAGTAAGCGCTTCTATAACACTATGTCAGCGGATCACAAAAAACAATGGCAATGCCAAACATGCCTTTGTAAGCAACCCAAAAAAGGCAACTTAAACACCCCAGTACGCTCTTCAGAACGCACTGTAATATTACCGCAAGAAGGTGACCCAAACGTGACCATTAGGAAAAAATCCATAAAATTAGCTGCTGTATCTCTGGACGAATCTGTGGACAGCGGAGAGTTGAGCATTTTGGGTGACACTGTAGATCTACCAGTATCATCAGGATCCACTGAAACAGGAGAACTTACCCTTCAAAGCTTAAGCCGTCTAATATCCGAACAGCTTAAAGAAAATAATGAAACTGTGATATCACAATTGCAAAACATACTTCAAGCTGAAATAACTAAAGCAATAGCACAGTTAAAAAACGAGCTGAAACAAGAAACAGACACGTTACACAGACAAAACTGCCTTAGAAAAATAGAAATAGAAGACCTTAAAAAAGAAATAGATGTGCTGAAAAATGAAAACGAAAAAATTCAAAAACAAATAGTAGAGATAGGAAGAAGATCCGAAAATTTAAAGACATATAATACCAATACAAAGAATACACCAGAAGAAAATCCGCAAAAAATTGTACTGTACGGCATAGAAGAATTCTACAATGAACCTGAACACGCACTACATCTCAGATTGATCGATATTTTCAGAGAAAAACTTCAGATAGATTTATTAGGTTATATAGAAGACACATACAGAATTGGCAAATACCATAGTAATTATAACCGACCTCTTGTTGTAGAGCTGCTTAGTAAGAGAATGGTTAAATACCTGTTGAGCAGAAATCTGAGGGGCACTGGTGTGGCAGTGTCTCCATTGCTAAGTGAAAAAGCCCGAAAGGAAAGAAAACTAATGCGTGATGAGATGATAAATGCCCGAAAGAACGGTCTCCATGCAATCATCCGTGGCAACCAACTCTATGTACAAGGTAAAAAAGTCACTGTCAACGAACAGTTACTAGAAAACAACGACAGGGGCAACAAAGGCCCTTCCTTTCGAGAGACTATGTAAATCCCATTCTTTTCGTAGACCATTAATTCGGCCCAGCTATCTTAAGGTGCCGATTCCTGAATGCTCTACGCCTGTACCCTGCCTAACATTAACGGAACGTGCTCAACCGGAAACTGTTACATCACCCGCGCCTCGGATGTCCCCTGAACCACCCAGATTTAATATTCTTTACCAGAACTTCCAAAGTCTATATAATAAACGACATATACTAGAGGCATTTTTAGAAGAAGACCTGCAATTCAAAGCTCTATGTATTTCTGAAACCTGGTTGTCACAAGATAAGCTTTTAATGATAAAGTTTCCTAGATACAAAATTGCCTCATCGTTCTGCAGAAAAAGTCGGGGCGGTGGTGGCGTTTGCATTCTACTACAGGAAAAAATAGTGTGCATTAATAGAAATGATATTACAAATATGTCAATAGACTACGTACTCGAAGTCTGTGCAACTGAACTAACAAACGAAAATATTTTATTAATTAATATATATTGGAATAGAAGAGAGGAGGAATTATTCTTTACTCAGTTAGAAAAAATATTATTATATATAAACAAAAAATACTGTAAATGTAATATAATCTTAGGTGGAGACTTAAATATAGACATTTTAAATAAAAACCCGAAAACGAGACGCCTCCTGGACCTCATGTCTGAAAGTAAATTAACTCTTCGCATAAAAAAACCGACACGGAAAACCAAAACAACAGCAACTTGCCTAGACCTTGTCTTTACTAATTTTACCAACTTAGGATTAGATATCACAGTAGAAGAACTAGGATTTTCCGATCATTCGGGTGTGAAGGTACAATTGCAGATGAAGCATACTTCAAAAAATAAGATTTGGTTTACTGAAAAGAGAATATTTAACACGAACAGCATTAATCACTTTAAATCCAGTCTTAATACAGTGAATTGGCTCGAAACATTAGTAAAAACAAATGATATCAACGAAAACTATCAAGCTTTTGAAAAAGTATTATTAGACCGTTTAAATACTCATATACCTAAAAGAAAATTAAGAATTACAAACAAACTAAAAAATACTTGGCTGACAATAGGAATAAAAACTTCTTGTAAAATTAAAAGGTTATTGAGAATTATCACACAAAAAACAAAGAACGAAACTTTACTAAATTATTATAAAAAATATGAAAAAATGTTAAAAAAAGTAGTTATTACAGCTAAAAAACATACTTACAGGAAAATAATTTTAAACTCAAAAAATACAGTTAAAACAATGTGGAGCATCATAAATGACATAACAAATAAAAAAACAGCAACAGATAATTGTAATATACAGCTTGGAAACTCAAACATGAAATTGTCTGACCCTAAGAAAATATCCAACACGTTCAATTCATTCTTTGCATCAATCGGCGAGACAAACCAAAATCTTAAGGAACAACTAGATGGCCTAAATACTTTCCATTCCACGGTAAATACATTGTTTTTGAATCCAGTAACTTATACAGAAGTCCATAGAAACATAAAAAAATTAAAAGATACGAATAGTTCAGGTACTGATGAGCTCCCACCCTCCCTATTTAGAAAGTGCGCAAACGAATTGGCTCCTCCTTTAACCATGCTCATAAACCAATCCTTCGACGAAGGTATTTTTCCAAACGCTTTGAAAACTTCAATAATTACCCCCATACATAAAAAGAAGGATAAAACAGATCCTAATAATTATCGTCCCATAGCACTCCTACCTACTGCCTCGAAGTTATTTGAAAAATCAATGTGCGACCGTATTTACAATTTCTGTGAGAAGTTCAAAATCTTTGATAATTGTCAGAATGGTTTCAGGAAAAAACATTCAACAACCTTAGCTGTTCTCAAATTTATGCAAGAAGCTCACAATCTAATAAATAATAAACAATACGCAGTCGGCTTACTATTAGATATGTCGAAAGCATATGACAGGGTCCGTCATGACATTTTATTAAAAAAAATATACAAGTTAGGAATACGTGGCCAAAGTCATAAATGGATAGCTTCGTACCTACAAAATAGAGAACAATTTGTTAATATTAAATATTACAATGAGGTAACTTCGCGGATAGAAAACATTCGGTCTGAAGGCAAAACAATAAATGCATCCATTCCACAGGGCAGCGTGATTGGATGTCTCTTGTTTTTGCTCTACATAAATGATCTGCCTAAAATTGTGAACGACCACTGTACATTATTTGCAGATGATATATCAATACTTACATCATGCCAGGAGACCTCACACTTAGAAACTAAAATTCAAAACATTTTACAACAAATAACAGATTGGATGAATAAAAATAACTTAAAACTAAATTTACAAAAAACTAAAATCATGATATTTCGACCCTATCAAAAAAAACCGATTCAAATTAATAACCTGAAACATAATGGCGTAGAGTTAGAGCACGTTGATGAATACACATTGCTAGGACTAACTATAGATACACATATTAATTGGAAACCTCATTTAGCTAACTTAAAATCAAAAATTTCCAGATTTTCTTATGCTCTACGCGAAATTAAAAAGTCTACAGATAAAAAAACTGCAATAACTACCTATTATGCATACGCTTATTCATGGTTCATCTATGGTATCATACTGTGGGGAAATAGCACAGATGCGCCAGGTATATTTACCCAGCAAAAGAAATTAATCAGAATATTAGAAAATATCAAACAAACTGATAGTTGCAAACCCCATTTTAAAAAATTAAAAATATTAACTCTTCCAGGCCTCTACATATTAGAAATTTGCAAATTCGTAAAAAAATACCCAGGTTTCTTCACTAGTCGTCAGGACTATCCGTTAAAATATTCCCTACGCCACAGAACTCAAACGCGGTTAATGCTGCCCTCTTCGAGATTGGCCTCGCACTCGAAAAGCACCTTGGTCATGGCAGTAAAAATTTATAATAAACTACCGTTACCTTTTAGGGATATATCAAATGAAATAGAATTTACAGAACAGTTAAAAGAACTACTAATTGGTAAAAGTTATTATAGCATAGATGAATACTTTAGCGATAAACTTTAATTAAAATATATATATATATATATATTATATATATATTGAAACATTGCACATGTCCTCCTCTCTTCTAATTTGCTGTGCCCGACGGGGTCCATGATGATCTTAATACCATACTTTAACGCCTAATTGTTACATTGTGGAATAGCAATAAATAAATAAATAAATAAATAAATAAATAAATTGAAAAAAATGAGGAAAACTTCCTCCATTTCAGTATTTTTGAATGTTGACTCAACTCCGTTAGGTATTTTTTATTTCGACTAGGAAAAGGCTTTTTTTATTTGATACTTTCGGAGACTATTTTTTTGTACTTAACTATTTTTTATGAAATAAACTTGGTTTTTAAATCAAAATAACCTTATTGAGTATGTCATCCAAGTATACATTAGTTTTCTGTAACTTTTTTGAGTCTGTTTAATCTTAAAAAAATATTTTATAATCGTGAATTCAAAGACGGAAAAAAAACATCGCTCATTTTATAAAATTGTAGCACCTGTAATATTCATTTTATTGCAATTTAATATTGTAATGGAACATTTTTTTTAGCTTAAGTCGTTTTGTTTAATTCGTGTCGTTTGTACAACCCTGATGTTTCCGTTCGATGACGCATTAAACGCGGCATACGCGGGAATCTCGATTCCCTGCACGCGTTCATAGTCGGTTTTTCCTTGCAGCCAGCTTCACTGCGGTTATAGCGTAGGTATTTTAACTTTTTTATGGAAGTGATGTATCTGTTACAGATACTCTATCTGATCTGTGACAGATCTGTGCCTTGGTTTCTTCAAGGCCAGAGTGGATAGGCATTTTCTGGGTAAGCGTGTACCACCAGGCGAGACTGAGGCCAAACGCAAACCCATTTTAAATAACAAAAAAAATATTTTTGTTAATTATCCCTATAGCACTCCCTCACCTAGAGCATTTCCCTGTAATGCAACGTTACAGAGTCGAGTATTACATCGGTGAGGGAGGAGAACTGCGCATTACAGTGCGCAAACTTGTAATGTTGCAAATTCGAGCATTACATCAGTGGGGGAGGAGGAGACCCGCGCATTAAAGTGTGCAATTCTGCCCCCGATATCATAATGAACGTACGTTTCGCACTCCTTAAATGCGCATTTTGAACCCTATCACATTTTCCCAAGCGCTAATAACTTGTCACGAAAACGGTATTTAGTTGCCACAATCAAATAATTTAATCATAATAATCTATTATAAATTGTATTCGTCTATGGCGAAGGTTTCCTAGGCATAGTTACAGTAAGTATAATGTTTTTTATTTATGAATTGGACAAACTATAAAAAGTGTGACTATACATATTGTGAACATGTGTAGCGTAATACCAAAGTTGAATAAGACATTCTACAGTAATTTTAGTTACTGTGTTAGAGAAAATATAAAATTAAAGAAATTTTAATACAGAATGTTGTCTTATTCTTATTTTAACGAATGTCAACCATTAGTCAAACACTTACTGTCTGTAGCTGGTCTTATTGTATCTTTGGCAATAATCTAGATATCAAAAAGTTAATACCTAGTCAGGTCATAAATTCTGTCACATGTTTAATATAAAATAATTGAAACAAGTTTATTCATTATGTAACCATTTATATACCAAAATGAACTTAACAAAACATAGATTCTTATGACACTAAAGTTTTTTCAAAATGACCCCCGTGATTTTGAATACATGCCTTCAATCTGCGCGGCCAGTCGTCTATCGCAGTACGAACGAGGTCCATGTCAATATCGCTCACCAGGCTAACGAAGAGACACAGAGTGCTTTGTGGGTTTTTGAAATCTTTTGTTGTCCTCAATATGAATCCAAGCAGGCGTCGACTTCTTTTAACAACGTGCTCATAATGGGGTCGGAAAGACAGCTGTTCGTCGAAAATGACACCCAGGTCTTTGACAATGTGTTTTCTCGTCAGTAGGTTATTGTCTATATAGTACGATTGTACGTTTTTATTTTTCCTTCTGGTAAAAGAGATAACACAACACTTATCAACGTTGAGTTTCATATTATTCGAAGCACACCATTCCGAAATGACGTTGACATCACCCTGAAGTGCTTTCGTGTTTTCAATATCTGTGAATATCTTCAGGTCATCGGCGTACAAGAGCGACGGGCATGTTAAGTGATAAGTTAAATCATTAATAAAAACAACAAATAGGAGTGGTCCAAGATGTGACCCCTGGGGAACCCCTGATGGAACAGATATGGGAGAAGAGGTATAACCCTTGACCGTAACAAGTTGCGATCGATTGCTTAAATACGACCATAATGTGCAAGTTTGAGACACAACAAGGAGTGGTCGACTTTGTCAAAGGCTTTACTGAAATCCAGATATATAGCATCAACTTGGCTCCCGGAAGCAAAAGCCTTACAGAGATAGGTTTTATACTCCAGCAAATTACTGAGCGTCGACCTTTTTTTAATAAATCCATGCTGCTTGTCGGATATAAATTTAGTAAAGTGGTTATAAAGATGACTAAATACCAGTGACTCGAAGATTTTTGCCAAGCAGGAGAGTATACTAATTGGCCGATAATTCGTGCATGAGTTCTTGGCTCCAGCTTTAAAGATGGGTATAATATAAGCACTCTTCCATTGACTGGGAAATATTCCGGATGCTATAGATTGATTAAATATTATAGCTAGCGGAGAAGACAGTTCCCGGGAGCAAAGTTTAATAAATTTTGGAGGGATATCATCTGGACCTGGGCCTTTACATATATCTAGTTGCTTAATTTTTAGGTAAATATCCTGTTTAGTAATCTTAACATCATGCAACGAAAAGTTACAAGCATTCGGTAAATCAATATCTCTTCCAGTTTGACTAGGAACGTCATAAACTGAACCAAAGCACTTCGAAAATAGCTCACAGATTCCCTGCCCATCATTGCAGGTCCTATTGTTATAACTCATTGTGTCAGGTATAGAGACTCTGCCCTTTTTCCCATTCACAAATCGCCAGAAAGCTTTGGGGCTGTCATACAATGACTCTTCTACTGAATTAAGGTAATTCTTGTAACATTCTGCAATAAGGGTTTTAGACCTACGTCGGAGCAATGAAAAAGTATCGTACTCACGGGGATTCGAGTATTTTTTGTAACGTTTGTGAGACTTATTTTTTTCTTTGATACAACGGATTAGGGCCGGACTATACCACGAGGGATACTTATTAGTGTAATTTCTAGTATACGGTGTATGATTAGATATAATTTCGTTAATTTTGTTATAAAAAATATCCACACATATGTCAACATCTGTTGATGATAGCAACTTCTCCCAGTCAACACTCCTTAAATCGGATCTCAATTCCGCATAGTCGCATTTGTTAAAATTATAGCGTTTGCGGTATTTTCTTTTCGCAGGCCTATCCCGTTTGTCCCTTGAAATGTCTATTTCATATGCCAAATGGTGACTATCCAAGCGACAGAGAGGTTCAGCCTCCTTTACCGAAACGGAAATAGAAGGTAAGGTAGAAAATACTAGGTCGAGGAAACGATTGTTTCTATTAGGAATCGAGTTTATTTGCACTAGATTACAGGTGTGCATTGTTTCTATGAGTAAAACAGCTTTACGGTCCTGGGGATTTGAAGGTGTGAGATGAGTTAATTCATCGTTTCCTGACCAACTTAAGTTAGCTGTGTTGAAGTCCCCTAAAATTAAAAATTCATCTCCTAAAGTTGCGTTTAAAATAACCCTCTGGCTGTTAGTGTGAAACTCAGTATAATCTCCAATTGGGAGGTCAGGTGGTAAGTAACAAAGACAAATATGCATAGAAGATTGACCAGGTTCAGCTGGTAGAATAGTAAGCCAGACATCCTCAACCCTACTCTCCCAAGACGTCTGACGGGAAACACTGATAGAACATTTAACAGCTATAAGGACGCCTCCCCCAACTTGTTTCGCAGAACAAGCATTCTCGCGGTCCCTTCTAAAAACATTGTATCGATTATCTATTGTTTCGCTGTCGAGAACACCGCTGTCAAAATTGGTTTCCGTCAGACAGATAACGTCGTAATTATTATTAAGAATATTCAAATACAGATCTTTGAATTTTGATTTTGCTCTACCCAAATTCTGATAAAAGACACTTAATGAACACACACATGACACAAAATGAACGAAACTTAAGTAAACGTTAAAGTCTGAATAACACTAACACAACTTGTCCAAAGAGTCCAGATTGTGTATAAGAATAGCGCCAGCTCCGTCATCCTTGCGTACATAGATTTGACCATATTTCACCCACACATATTTAAATTTCAGTACACTGGCTGCTTTTCTTGTTGCTGCGTGCAGGTGTTTTTGCTCTGGGGACAGATGCTCGGTGACGAAGATCCTACACGATTCACCTGGGATATCTAGGTCAGAAGACTTCAGACCTACGCCAGGTCTAGTTTTATTGAATCTGTGTGACGCAGATAATACCAGGTCTCTAACTCGTGGTGAGGAGAACGTTACTACTATGTTTCTAGGTCTTTTAGCCGTGGCATCGAGTTTGGCCACCCTACGGCACGCGCTGATATGTCCGTCTTCAAGGGGAGCCTGTACAACATCACACAGCTTTTTGAGAATGAACAAAACGTTTTCATTTTTGTGTTCTGGCACTGCTTGTAGCTCAATATTGCAGTTGCGTGAGATCTTATCAATCCCCGTAAGGCGAGTGTTAAGCTTCGTTAGTTCCACCTGGAGCTTCGAATTTTCCATTTCCAGTTGTTTAATGGCCTCGGCGCTCTTGTCAATGCTTGTTCGCATCTATGTCTGCTCCGCACAAATAAAATCAGTGGTATTAGTGAATTCATTCTCGATATTTTTCAATGCAGATCCTATTTCGCTCTTAACCATCTCTCGAACGTCATCTCTCAATGCCTTGCGGAAACTTTCCATAAATACAGTCAGAGAGTTTTTCATCTAAGAGAACACTAATCTTATCCAATGTAAGCTCCTCTTTTACAGCAGTATTGTCGGTAGTTTCAGTCCTTGAAGGAGAAGGCTGTAGAATTGTCTCAGCACTGTGGTCCAAAATAACATCACAGGACATATTCATCGCATCGTCAGTGCGCAACAAATTACTTTGACGCACAGGTGTGTTATCATTAGATCGCACACGCCGAGTGACATTACTGCACGCCGGGCATATCCAATTAGATGCTTGCTCTTTTGTAAGTGCGAGAAATTGTTGCCTGTCAATATTAAGGCACTGATGGTGGAATTTTGCCACGCATAATCTGCACCTTACAGACTCCTCCTTACACAAGTCCTTTTTACATGCATTACAATTCATTATGTGCAGATGTGTTCAACTACAATGATTCTAAATATTAGCTTAACGCAACAAGGGCGCACTATTATCATAAGTGTGGCACGCCGGCTCAAGCACAGCTCACGGAACGCACCAGCGGCGCGTGACAGAGAAGACAACAGCTACTTGATTGGTGACCTTACACTCACACGCAGCTTGCTCTGCTTAAGTTTGCAATTTTCGCCCGCAACGCGCTCAGTCAGTTGGTCTAGTGGCAAAATCCTCACCTCTCGACCGTGAGACACAGCGATCAAATCCCAGCCACGCCACCATCAAACTTTTTTCACGACGGGGGACCTCGAAGACACCGCGGGACAGCACCGACAGTCGGGGCGAAGCCCTAAGACACTCACAGTCCAATAAAATAATTTATTTAAAATAATATTTAAACAACTAACACGTCCACTCGGAAGGACAACTGGACGTAAGAGCCTCTCCTTCTTGTAATCTAACGGATTCAAATCTGGACTGGAGGAGGGCCAGTCTTCGTGCCGGATGAAGTCGATTTCACGCGCCGCCAGCCAGTCTTGTGTGCTCTTCGCTCTATGAGCTGGCGCCGAATCTTGTTGGAATACCCAGTGCCTGTTATTGAACATGGTATGAGAAACAGGTTCCACAAGGTTCGTCAGGACTGTATTTTGATACACAACTGCATTCGTTTTTACACCTTTCTCACAAAAATGTACCTCTGTTAAGCCCCAATAAGAAACTCCCAACCATACCATGAGCGAGGATGGAAAGTGACCTCGTTGGACACGCGGAATACGGTTGCTCGCTTCTTCACTACTGTGTGCGTACACCTTATCATTTTGTTTGTTGTAGCTCTCTTCTACGGTAAAAATTTTTTCATCCGAAAAAAGAATTTTCCGATTTTTTTTTCCCGCGTACCGCTTCAACAAAGCGCGGCATCTCTTCAGTCTCAGGTCCATTAGACGAGCATTCAAACGATGTCCTGTTTTTCTTCGATATGCCCGAAGCCCTAAGTCTTCATTTAACACCCTTTTCACCGTGGTTCTGCTTACGTTTGGGATTTCTTTGAATTCACGCCTTCACAGCTCTTATCACTGCTGGAGTCCTAACAGACCGAGGGCAACCACTTCTTGACCTGTCATCTACACTAGAGTCTTCATTGTATCGTTTGATGGTACGATAAACGAATCTTTTGGTTATATTCAAATTTTTCAGTATGTCAAAAATTTGAATTGGCGCGTAACCGCAACGATGCAACGCAATAACTACACGGTCTTCTTTATGCGTCCACTCCATATTTAAAAATGAGTAAAATTCTAAAAAGTATACATTTTTATTTTCATGAACAATTCGAAATTCGAATTCAATAAACTTTTTTGTGGCCAGCATTCTAAAAGAAAAGTTTTTACTGTGTGACAATACTTATGACCTGACTGTGTATATTGCAATAGATAGATCTTGATCACTATACTATAAAAAAAAGTATAATCACAGTAAGTCGACTTACTGTGATTATGATATTGGGGGCAGAATTTGTTGTCACTATGTAATAATTTCATACAATTTCCCTGAAGTTTTGTAAGGCAGAATTGTAATGTAATGCTCAAAATCGAATCTGAAATGCAAATTACAGGCAAACATTTGTCATGTAAGGGAGGCAGTACTGTATTGTAATGCTCAAGATCGAATCTGAAATGTGAAATTACAGGAAAATTCTCCAGGTGAGGGGTGGTCCCTCCCTTTAAGTTCAAAAAAAATATGAGAAACTAATTTTGTTGATTTTTGATGCTAAAAGACTTGTTCATTTCTTGAAAGTATGTTTTATTGACAGTAACTTTCATAGGCATACACCAGGTATTGAACAAAATATAAATAGCTGACCATATTGACATGTTTTATTTGCCTATTAAATATTATTTTTACCTACCTACTATTAACATGAACCATAGTAAATGTTACCTCCCATTTAGTATAAACAAGGTAGCTGCTACTAAGCAGCTAGTAGTTAAGTAAAACCATCTTAAGTACTGACCTTGGAGTGGTGTGTCTTGGCCGGGTGGTGCACCATCTTTGTGTTTGTGTTTCTTGTGTTTACTCTTGTGTCTCTTTGGTGGGGTTGCGCTCACATAGCGGTACTGCTCTGGTAGAGGCCCTGGGTGCAACCGGAACCCCGCTAGCTGTGCACTCGACAGGGGCACCAGCTCCTTTCCACCAATAGGCCTCTTTGCTATCACTGATCCTAATGTACTGTTGTCTTCCTGTCCCGGGCCATCAACAATGCCAGGGAGGTTTGGTAGGAATGAAGACAATGACTCCTTCAACTTCTTTCCATTAAATTTACTATACGAGTGCTCTAGTCCATAATATGCCATCAGGTTCGTGGCGCCTGTCAGGTCACATTCTCCTGCTGAAACAAACGACAATATTATATTGTTATGATGCCATTGCATTGTTACAAAACATAATTGTGTACAGAAGCGTTACCTGGAGGTTCTTTCATCAAATAGAAGGGTCCACTGTGCACGATAGTGGGGTTCTTGCCGAGCGAAATTGTGGTCTTGAGAGTACCAGACGAGTCCTGACGAGAGACCACTGGAGATCTCCCTCCTCGCGGCGAGGACTTTGGAGAATACTGTTCTACTTTCCTGAACTGATCAGACATCATCTTGAATCAGCATTGTCTAACTAATAACATAGGATAAAGAAATTCCACTAAATAAAAATATAAAAACTAAAAACTATCTATAACCTTCCCTTTTGACAACTCCGCATCTGCCAGTGTTGCTACTTTCGAGAAAAAATTTCTTCTGCACTCTTTTCCACTATGAAAAGTTTTCATAGTAGATAGTGAAAATGGTAGTGAATTTTTATGAATCCACTTTTGAAGAAAAGAAAAACTTCAGCAATAGGCACACTTTCAAAGGTCAATTAGGTATGGGAAAAAAAAACAAATCAAATCAAATCCTATCTGCCCGTTGTCTGTGCGTAAATTAATGTACATATTATTAAAAATAACTTCGTGGAAAAATATTTTTAATCTGGGGGAATTTAAAATCTGATAATTGGAAACACCATTATTACTATGCAGTAGAGAGTAGTTAACGCGTCATTTGATTGGTTGATGGATAGAATAACAACCAATCACATGAAAGGACGATTAAACGACCCAATGGGTTTCAATTGTGAGATGTCAATTTGATTACCGTCAAGAGCCCAAACCCAATACACATGCTTATTTGTAGCGTGCTTATTAGCTTGCTAATAAGCATGCTACAAACGAGCACGCTCATCTACTGACACAATTGCTTTTTATTAGCATGCTTTTTTTTAGCCTGCTACTAAATGACCGTGCTCAAAGCAAAGGATTGAACACACATGCTTTTTAAGCACGGGTTCGATCCAAAATAGTGTTGTTGCGACAGCGATAGTTTCGATAGCGATAGTTGACCTTGAAAATTAGCCGTACTATCAATAGTCCTATCGAAACTATCGACCCGTGATGATACTATCGATAGTATCGATAATGAGAATAAAGCGATGCCATTGACCTTTTTCGATACTATCGATAGAATCTCGCCATTAAAGTCGATGCTATCGATACTATTTATAACTATCGACACCTATCAATACTATGGATAGTTTTTCTTTAGTAACTATCGAGGTATTTTCGATACTATCGACTGGAAATAAAACGAAACCTTGTATGAGCTTGCAATATTAGCGTAAACTGTTCGACTTTCGATAGGGAAAAACTATCGATAGTATCGATACAATCGACACGCATCCTATAGATAGTTTTGATACTATCGAATTTATAGCATACAGCCAAAATTAAAAAGAAACATAGCCTATGTCACTAGGCCGTATTACTATTTCATATAGCCAGTCAAGTTGTTTTCCTAAGCTGAGCGTAGCGAGCGATTTCTTACATTTTCAGCCAGTCAGCGGTTACCTGTCAATAAAAATGCATCCTCTAGGCACGAAATTGCTCGCTACCCTCAGTTTAGGAAATTTACTTGACCGGCTATAAGAGATTGTAATATGGCCCCTGATAGTATAGCTTTCTAATGGTGAAAGAATTTTTAAAATCGATCCAGTAGATTCGGAGCATATTTAATACAAACAAACAAATCATTCCTCTTTATAATATATTATGTATAGATAAACCACAACCTCGCTATATAATCAAACCAAGACTGACATCTCTATACCAGTTCTCAATGGATACTAGTCTAGTAGCATGCTTAATAAGCAAACCTGTTCACACGTGCTTAAAGCACGCCCCCTTCCACCCTCGCTGCAGGTAGCATGCTCATAAATCGCACGGCTGTCGATTTTTGAGCATACTCGAAAGTAGCATGCTCATAACTAGCTAGGCTTCGACACACGTGCTACTAAGTAGCACTTGCTCATTAGTAACATGCTTTCGTGCTAGTAATGAGCATGTGTAACTGTAGCTTTATTTTACTCTTTGCGTACGTTGACAAACTGGGGTCAAATGAATCACCCCAGTTTGCCAACGTCCGCAAAGAGTACATTAAGGTTCATAATGGCTGCGATTCCTTGATATTTTTCTTGATGAGATTGATATTCAGCAGGTGTGAATGATTTTATCTTACAAAATTAAGATTATTGATACTAAACACTACAGGGTTACAGTTGACCTAGACCCATAAAAGGGTTATAGTTTTCACCCTTTCCCTATGTGTGTCAACTATATATGATCTGAGAAAGTGCACTCGTATTACGGGATTTACGGGTGTCAACTATGGTGGATTTTACAAGCACAATTTAAAAAAAAGAGTTGTAAAGCTGACAAATTACTTCTTCCGTTATTTAAGTTTCACTAAGTCATCACTAGATGTCTTCCAAATTAAAAAAGGGCGCGAAAATATCCAACGTTCCGATGTCAACTATAGATGACACCCGTACTGAGGATGTTTAGTTGGATCTAGCCAATATGTCGGATTGCTAGTGAGGTAAGATAATGGATGGTGGTTATATCAATATTTTTTAAATTTTATTTTCCTATTTCGGCGGTATTTCATAAAATAAACATGATGAATAACATTATAGGATTTAAACACTTTTTCTACGCGGCCAAATAAGTACACCCTTTTTTCATTTCTATAATATCATGTGGAAGACATGTGATAGCCACGACTTAGTGATCTTCATAGCCAAAAAAAGACTGAAATATCGGCTTTTAACTATTTCATTCTGATGAATGAAAAAAAATTAGCGAAGAATCATTATTGTTATGGCAGTCATGACTTTTTTTAAAAAACTATTCATGTGTAATACAATTACGTGCATTATCGACGGGATCATTTTCAAAAACACATCACTAAAATACAGTGGAAAATAATACAAATTTCAAATAAGGTTTATTTTACAATTTGAGACTGATAATTGCCGTATTTGTTGTTAAATTATTTTGTTATGTAATATCTAACACATAACGTTCGTTCGTTCATAAAAAAACAGTGAATTTGAGCTTGTGAACTAACTTTCAACTTTATGTGCTACCAATTTTTTGTGCACGTAATTGCCAATAATATGTAAAATGGGTATGTGATTATAAAACTGCATTAGTGTCTGCATCTATAGTCAAAATTTTAAACACGTAAATCTATGGTTCTTTTAATATCTTTGAGTGAATGGCGTAAATTTTTTGATGCTGAAAAAAATGCCCCGTATTAAGCACGTGCATCGGTTTTTAATCCCCCGTAGGTAAAGGGTTAATATAATTAATAATTTGTTGCATTAATTTTAGAGATGTGCCGATTATGACTTTGGCCGACTAGCTGACTACCGGATTAGTCGTTTGCAAATCGGCCTATTAGTCGGCCAAGCCGATCACGGTTTCGGTGATTTCCGTAACGTTTCGTTCACAGCCCATTCGCGTGTAAGTAGCAATCGCCGCTATCGCACGTGTCAAAACCTGTTTTGTTTACGTCGCATTGTTTTTAATTTTTACCTTTAAAAGGGTCCGAGCATTTTTTTTCTGTAAAAGAGTATTTACCTATTTGTAGTGATAAGATATTAACTGTTTGTTGTAATTAAAGTGAAAGAGCTCAAATCTCGTGTATGGATGTTTTTTGAACAACTTGACACTGATTCCCATAAAGTTAAATGTAACCAGTGCCAAGTGATAATTTCTCGTGGTGGGCAGGGAGAAACGGCAAATACTACAAGTCTGAATAACCCTATTAAACACCGACATCAAACCCTGAAACCTTAGTTAGGTTCTGCTATAACATCAAAGAAAAACCTTAATGTTCATTCAGAAATACATACGAAATATAGTCAGCGCTCCTTGCCGAGTAATCGCTGACTAGTCGCGAACTACTATAGGGGCCGGATAGTCGGCTTTACCGAATAGTCCGCACATCCCTAATTATTTTGATTGAACTTACTTTGTTAACATATTAATCTTTTTTTCCCGTCGTCTGTCGATTACTGGCCGAGACGGGCCGACAGAAAAATTGTATAGTTGTTCTATTGTGTGACACAATAGAAATACTTGTGTCTAACACATACGACATACTATATTAATAAGATATGATTACAAAGGACATATTCATTAAGTAAATTATTATAAGGCATGCTACAATTTTTGGTGATGTCGAATTTTAGGTCCTACGCTTACGACAAATTTTGTCGAACAAAGTTTAAAAGAATAAATATTCAAGTTAGAAAGTTAGAAATCTTTTAAAAACTAAAGCTTTTATGTAAATAGTCTCTATAAATCTTAGGTTATTCAAAGATGTTGCTCTTTTGATAAATCAAACATAACACTGCCATTTTGTCATACAAGTATACGATTTTGAAACATGAAGTTTGTAATCGTCCTTACAATGTTAGAAGTTCCATTACGTTAGGTACATAAAGTTTGTTAATTCAAATAAAGTATTAAACTCAAATAATAATAAAAAACCACATTGGGTGAAATTTTAACTTTTTTATGAGGGGTTGCTGTTTGCTCTATGGTGTTTTGTGACACCACGTGTTCACGGCTTGTGTACGGTCGACATTAAAAAAAAAGTAAAGTTTATGTTTAAGAGGTAAAAAGTTTAGTCTATGGTTCATGAATTAGCTTCTCCGTGCTACGATTTTCTTTAATTTGTTTGGAAATAAACACTAAAACGTGATTAATTTGATATGTTTCCAATAATATAAAAAAACTAAGTTTTGAAAATGATTGTGAGGTCCGGAAAATGTGACGCAAGTGTATCGCAATGCTTCTGATAATCACCATTCCTCGCTCTGTGAAGTGACGCCATTTTACGGGAATGATCAGCCCGCGGCTGCTTCATAATAAGCCTGATGTAAGGATTGTGCTATTCAAACGGATGCATGGAAACGAATCTTTATTATTGTACTCGTACTGGACGTACGATTTCAGAGGTAAGCATTTATTTATGTTATGTTGCTAAACTGAAATAATTTCAAATGAAGTTCCTTTTTACTAGCATTTGAACGTCTTTTGTTTCATAATGATCAAAAGCACATGTTATTTTTTCCAGAAAACTATGGAAGATGGTAATATTGTCCACACGAAAGATGATAAAATCGCGGCTTTGACAAACTTGTACAGTGAAAGAGCAGCGAAACTAGCGACAAATGGGCATGATATAAGCGGGGAGTTGTCGAGCCTGCCCGCCGAGCCGCTCGAACCGCGACGCCCGAGCGCCGACGCGCCCAAGGACGACAAATTTCGCAAACGCATCAATCCACTCCGAATACACCTTGGCAAAAGACCTTTTGTTGACAACTCTATCCAGTATTACAATTCTGGCAAGAAAAAGAAACAATATGTGATCAAAAATAGTGAAATCAATACTCCTAATGCAGCACCCCGAGTACCAAAATTAATACCTAAGCGAGTTGATATCACCTCTTTCCACAATGCTACTCCTCCATTGGGTATGTTGGAAAATGAAGATGACAAACCTGTGCCTAGGCTTGTGCCCAAAAGCCAATTACTACAGTATAAAAAAGGTAAAATGGAAAAGAATCCCCAGATTAAAGATTATGCCCAAAGTCTTGGATTACAACCAATGGTCAAGTTTAAGTGTCGGAAGTGTTGTTCAATGTCATTCAAGACATTAGCAATGCTAAAAGAACATCAATTAGTATGTCGGGCGCAAGCGAAAGAGCCAGCACTGAGTCCGGAAGTAGCTGCAAGTGCTGATGCCAACTCGGGAGGACCATCAAGGGTGACGAGGAAGGTGTACTTGTGCTCAGCCTGCGGCACCTACTATGAAAATTGGAATCTCTTTTTACACATGAGAGAAGTGCATAATAGGCATATATGTTTGTTTTGCTTAGGTATGTTTTCAAAAGCCGAAAAACTATCTTTACATTTATCAAACAAACATAATGTTCAAGAGTTTAATTATGGTAGTAAAGATGAATTTTTCAAAGCTTACAATGGAACAATGTATTTAATGTGCTGTGTGTGTGACGAAATTTGCAGTGAAAAAGATGACTTTTTTAATCATGACTGTAATAAGGTTAAGCCGCGACCTGTGCCTGTGCTTGTTAGTAGAAATTCCGTTAAGACAAGTGTGAAAAATGCAAAAAACTGTAGTGATAATTCAACTAATGGCCCATTATCTGTTGCAAAGGAATTTACAAAATCAATTAGTGATAGGAAAGAAATTATTAATGAGCCTAAACTAGAGACTATAACTTCACAAAAAGTGACATTAAATGCACCTGACAGTGAACCAATGCACAGTGACACTAGTATAAGTTCAGATAACTCTGCGACTGCAAGTAAAGACACCAGCAACACTATAGATTCAGGAATGGAATTGGATAGCTCAAGTAGTAAACCTGTGGCCAGTCCTGTGCAGGATGAAGCCCTCAGCCCGGCTAGGAGTGAACATCAACTGCTGAATGGGGATGATAATATAGCTCAATCAGATGAGAGTGACTCACCACTCCCAGATGAAATTCATTCACCTATATCAGAACTGGCACCAATCAAATGTGAAGAACCAGTTAGTGCCCCTATTGAAAAAGAAGGTGGCATCAAGTTAAAATTGAGCTTAAATAAAGCTAACTCGCCTGTTATAATTAACTCTACTGTGGACCCCACTATTGGGAAACAAAAACAGCACAAACCTCCTACCAGAATGAGGAGACCTCCCAAGCGATATGAAAAAGACACTCCTCAGGAGCCAGTTATACCAGTTGTACCCAAAACACCATCAATCAAGATGACCATTTGCGATAAAGCTGATATCCCGTTTATAAAAACAACTATATTTGAAGATAACAAGGAAACAACTTTGAAAGCACTTCTGAATAACAATTTGTGTATGAAAGCTAATAAGACTCCTGAGTATAAACCAGAAAATACTATTAAAACTACAATTTATGATAATAACATAGATGATGTGAATACATTAAACAGGGTACCGAAACTGACTGTCAGAGTTCCTAAAGAACTTCTAGATAAAGACTCATCCAGTGATTATTCATCTGATAGTGATGTAAGTGATAAATTAACAGTTGATGAAAATAATGTAACAATAGATGAAGAGAAAAGTAGTATACAGGAACCAATCCCACCGCCACAGGAGCCAGAACCACTTGTTAAAGATGCTAAGGAGGAAATGCACGTAGAGGTAGAAGATAACATTGAGACCCCAGAAGAAGACCTTGCTAAAACTGAAAACAAGACTGAGGTCGCTGAAGAAGAGATTCCTATTGAACCAAAAATAGAAGAACCTGAAATACCTTTGACAGAATTATCACTAGATAAACCCCTGGACAAATATCCTTTGAAGGATCTACTCAAAGTGTTTCTGGCTTCCACATCATTCAACTGTATTTATTGTAACCATGTCCGAAAAATTGCTGTTGATTGTGAACGACTATCCCTGCACATGGTGGCTCAACATCGTTTTGCAGCTACTGTAGACAGCATCACAGCAGAGGAGCTAATGCCAGAGACCATAACTGCAAGGCTGCAAGCAGATGCCCATGAAATGAGGTCTATTTTTATAAACCTAAACTCTTATGATAGTGTTGACAAATGTGAAGATGTTCAATATGACCATATTTTCGAATGTTTTCAATGTTACTTTAAAACTGCAATTCATAAAGATCTCTATTTGCACAATCGAAAAATGCACCAGAAAACAATATTATTGTGTGTTATGTGTAAATCTAATTTCTATAGTTATAGTGAATTGTTGTGTCATTTGTGTCCTGGAGCTTATGATTCTGAATACGAAATTAAATTTAGATGCTGTTTGTGCAATGTAGACTCCATACCATCTTCTTTTAGGCTAATGGTACATCTTAGAAAGATGCATCACACATGTGACGTTTGTTTGGAGTTTTGTCATAGCCAGGCACGCCTGTCAAATCATGTATGGAAACACAAGTTGCACCATTTATGCTATAGGTGTGGCATTGCTTATAGAAACAAACCAGACATAACAAATCATCTTTTCTGGAAACATGGCACTGAAAGTGTACTTTGCAAAAGATGTCTACAAAAGAAATGGCCACATGTCTATCATTTTTGCACACCACCTGCTATATTTGTTTGTGATGACTGTAGTTTACAATTTACAAGGGCAGTGTGCTTAAAGGTTCACAGAAGGTTTCATGCTGGAGAGTATCCACATGAATGTGAACAGGAAGGTTGCACTGATAAGTTTGTATCCAAGAAACTTCTTGCAAAACATATTGATGAGCACAGAATAAAACTTATAACTGCAGATTTAAAGGAAGAAAAACCATCTCAGTTAGATACCAAACAAGAAGCATCCAAAGAAAATATACCAGTTATTGATTTGGTTCATGAAAAACCAAAAGAGGAGGGTACATCTTCCGAAGTAACAGCTGAGCCAGGAAATGAGACATTATCTAAAAAAGAAAAGAAAAAGAAAATTAAAGAAAAAGATGCATTACTTCTAGATGTCAATTTACCAGCATTAGATCTTTCAGAAAGTGATAGTAGTGATGAATCAGATAGTGGGTTGCCACCAGCAAAAAAAGAAGATGCTTTAAATGAAATAAAAAAAGAAGAGTCAATTGCTTGTAGTAGTTCTTCTACTGATATAGCTGATGGAATCCTATTGAAAGTAGAAGAGAAATCCGAACCTTTAGAAGAAGAAAAACCGAGTGAACAGCAAGTTCTTGATATCTGGGATAATTTCAAAAAATACCAGGCTAAGGTTGAAAAACAAAAAGAGAAAACACCACCATTAGTTCCGATAAGAAAACATGTATGTGAATCTGATCATGACTATTGCATAATACCTACTGACCTAAATGGAGATGAAGATACATTTAGTATAGATAAAAAGAAGAACAAAAAATCACCAAAGAAAAAACATGGTGGCTTATCATCTTCCAGCAGTAGTAGCAGTGACAGTGATTCAAGCTGTTCTTGTGGTTCTAACTGCAGCTGCTCATCTAGTAGTGGATCTTCGTCATCTAGCTCTTCAGATTCGGACTCTTCTGATGACTCACTAAATGCGAAAAAGGAACCTAATGAAAAGAAGAAGAAAAAACAGTTAAAGAAATTGCCTAATAGACGAATAAGCAATGGTTCCAATGTTGATGTTATGGGTGTGTCTGAAACACCTATTTTGATTCCGGAAAAAGTAGAACCTCCTATTGCAGAAACAGATTTAGAAACCACAGAAAGTGAAACTGATGAAGAATTTTATGACAAACATCCACAGAAAATAGCAAACAAATTGCACGCTGAAAAACGCAATCAGCTAATGCTTCTTGCATCTGTAGCGCCCTCTGATGGCGGATCTGTTTCAGGAGAGGCCAGTCGTCCTCAAACTCCGATCAAAGAGGCAGAACCTAAAGTAGAAATAGAAGAGAAAGAAAAACCATCTAGTAGCAAAAAGAAGAGTAAAAAGAAGAAGAAGTCCAAGAGTTCGAAAAGACATGCTCCCATTAAACTTAACATTCCTAAAGATATTATTGCTAAGTCTGAGCCAGAACCTCCCCAACCACTGATTCCCAACAAAATAACCATATCTTTACATTCAAATACTGTTCAAATACCTGATACTCCTGTTCCAACAGTAGTTGCCACTAGCACTAGTGCTTCAGCGGCGTCTATTGAGCGAAAGAGGGCTTCAAAGAGAAGACGGGTTCCTAATAAATTTTATGGATATTCAAGTGATGAGGAAACACCTACTCCTGCCATAGCGGCATTAAAACCACAACTGCCACCCAAGCTAGAGTGGAGAAAGGAAGATTTGCCATCACCTGTCACGCATAAAGCGAAGAAAGAAGTACCGTCGACTATTGTACCACAACGCCTGTTTAATTACACTGAGCCAATTAGGTTAACTACGCCAATTCCAGATCCCGAACCTCCGCGCATCTTAATGAATACAGAATCTATGGAGTCTAGCGACTCCGATTCAAGTGAAGGAAATCTAGAGATATATCATCCGCGAAATCCGCAGCCTGCACCAATTCCACCCCCGACTTATTTAAATTCGGGCACTTCCAGTTTACCATACGCGTTCCAAAGACCCGCTGTGCGGCAAGCTCGCGAGGGCGAGAGCGTGTACTGCTACTGCCGCTGTCCGTATGACGAGGTGTCCGAGATGATCGCTTGTGACGCCGAGGGCTGTCCCATTGAATGGTTTCATTTTGAGTGTGTTGGCATCATGGTACCGCCGAAAGGAAAGTGGTACTGCCCCGAGTGTAGGAAAAATCAAAGTATTGCAGGTTACAGATAAGTCTAATTGAAAATAACGTGTATATAATTTATCTTTTGCTGTATTGTTGTCTGTATATAACTTATTGATGATTGTAGATATTTTAGCTTTACCTGTATATCTTTGTAGGTAGTTTGTGTAAGTTATAGGCTATTAGGTCTGAAGAAATGTATCATTGTTATAAAAAGTACATGTTATGCTTCGTACCGGCTGTGCGGCCAATTCTGTAACCTGGCAAATTATTACGACATTAACCTACTACAGCAAAACGGAAATATAAATCCGATTTTTGATACCAATACAGCAGTTTTATTTCAGTATTAAGCATGTTCCCCCATCAACCAATACGGTAGGTTCACGCGTGCCTGCGTCTTCTTTGGAATTTGGACTCGTAGTGCGTCCCGCCAAAAATCGCGACTTCGGGACGTTAGGCAACGATGAGTTTACGTACCCGAAAGTCCATGTCAAGCAGTAGTTTACATGGGCGGGCGCTCTTGAAAACGAAGGCCCACAAACACCCAGACCCAACACAAATATCTGTCAAAGCTGTCTGTCCGTCAGCGGTTTCGCCCGCGTTCATTTCTCCCATTAGAGCATAGCAACAAATTAAGCCAGACGCGGCGCTCTGACAGATAGCCCGCTTAAAACAACACCATTTTTGACACACGCACACAGAGACGTGAGTTTACAGGCGAAGTCAGTGAGTTTCAGTGTTGCGGTCAGTCGCGCTGTAAAAAACATTGAGATATTAATCGGACGTCGTCAAATACTTACATTATAGTTCAATGGTCAAAAATGGTTTCGCGCAGATATTTCTGTTGCAGTTTATTTGGCTGTATGAACACCACACGAAATTGTGATTATACGTTTTTGAAGTTACCAAATGATGTTGAAAGGTAAGTAAAACTCGGTTAACGTTTGCAAGTTAGTAGTACTATGTACGAGTATTATAAGTATATAGGTAGGTAAACCATGATATTTCGTAACACATTCAAATCCAGTACAAATGGGCTTTTACTTTGTCCGTAACTTATCTTATCATGCATTGGTAAAACACCAGTATTTTTGGTACCTATATTATTTTATTGGTACGCGCGGCTGCTGCATCCGACAGGTGACCGCCGAAGCGGTGCCGCATGCCCACCCTCACCTTTCCACTCCCGTACCACGCGTGCTGGACTACGGCGTCACCCACACACAATTCAACATTTGTTGGCCCGAACTAAAAGGTTCGGTGACTCGTTTCTTTGTCGTACCATCCAGACGTGGAACGCTCTTCCAGCACATGTGTTTCCTTCCTCTTATAGTCCCGGGTTCTTCAAGCGGGGCGTGAAAAGGCATTTCTGCAGGCCTTCAAGGTGAGGATGGCCAGCCCAGTGATTCGTTTGAATGACTGGGCTTGTCAACCTCATATCTGGACCTCACGACCGCTTTCCATCAGGTGGAGTGAGGTCATCTTGACGGGCAATATAAAAAATAATAGTGTTATCTACAGCCTACTACTTAGGTAGGTAGGTAATTATCACTTGATGTATTTTATTTTTGGCGGTATCTGTCAAATCACGCTTAACTGGCGAAAGTAGCGAGTAGCAACCCTAGGCGACCAAGCAGTTGATAGAAAAAGGCGAGAGCGTTATGTGTTATAGCCTAAAAAGTAAATATAAACTATAGTCGCTGATAGTGCAGGTAACTAAAATACTCATGCCGGTTTCTCCCGTCAAAATTAAAAGAAAATATAGCCTATATGTCAATCCCTATTAATTTAGCATCATATTGGTGAAAGATTTTTTTAAATCGGTCCAGTAGTTTCGGAGAATATTCAATACAAACAAACTGTCAACTACTTAATGTTTGTCCAATTTAGGGATGATAATTTTGACAAGTCACGCCGATGAAGTATTTCATTTTTTTGTTTTTTTCTCAGTAAAGTTTAGTATCCTACAGATATATCGTACTTTATTGACGGGTACCGCCCACTTAGTGAAGTGCCTTGCAAACGAATAACAATAGAAAATATAAAATCGGTTGTGAAATGAAATTAATCTATCATTTCAATTTATGAATAAGGGGGCGGCTCGCACAACATTTAACTTAATTATTTTAATTTTTATTAGTATTAAAGTTATTTGCAATTATCTATCATACGATTATTCATAAAAATTATATGATGTTTCTAAGAGTTTTGCAACACGCAGCTAGTCATGAAAGTCAAAGTCAAAAATATTTTTATTCAAATAGACCACATAGTACGAGTACTTTCAAATAGCCTAATCAAATTAACTGATACTCGTAATAAACTCAAATCTATTTGTGTTTAGTACTTATGGATTTCAATACAAAAGTCAAATGGATTTGACCATTTTTGAATCTAATCGACACAGTTGTTCTAGTGATAATGACGATAATGATTGTGAAAGTGATTTAGGTTGTGCACCATAATATAAGTAATAAATTACTTCAAATCCTAATACCTTCTTTATTTAATTCACCAATATATTTTAATTTATTTAATTATCTCTTTATTGCCCATAAAAATATTCGAATAATATTTTCTTTGTTTATCTACATACTTATACTTACTAACTGGCCTGTTTGCGCAATGGCAGCGATCCTGCCTTTGGCACCGGAGGTGTGGGTGACAAACATTTATGTGACGAACATTTATGTTTGTTGAGTGTCTGGGTGTTATTATCTATTTATATATGTATTTAGGAATATTTAAGTATGTTTATCAGAATCTGACGCTCATATTACAAGCTCTGCTTAGTTTGGGGTCAGATGATCTTGTTGTAAATTGTTCTAGATATTTATTTATTTATTTAAACGATTCCAAGTTCTATGAAATAAGAAATCGAAAAGCGAATAGATTCGTAAACGATTTTGAACTACCCCATCCCTATTGAAAGATGTCAAAATTATAATTCTAAATTGGACAAACTAACTTGTCCTTAGCTCCATACTAATAATAAAGAGAAGAAAGTTTTTTTCTGCTTTTTATTTTGACAGGAGAAGAAACAGTCTACGCGGGCGAAGCCACTAGACGGGCAGCTATAGTACTTGATACCAGTACCACTACTTAAAGAAACAATCAAAACTTTCTTAGTACTCATCTATGGACACCATCGACAGACATCAATACTATAGGTATCTACACAACGTTTAATACCAACGGGAATCGTTTGCGCAGGTCCTCCTTGCTTCTAGTTCTTTTACTTCTTTATTAACCGGATGACTGATGATGACTTTCTGCCAGTCACCTGGCAGGTGTCAGGCTCCACGTGTGTTGCGTAGGTAGGTACTTCGTGGACTTCCCTTACTTATTGGAAGTTCATAAAATCTTATTTATTAGGTAATTTATATGTGCGATAATATGGATTTATCAACAGTTTGTATAGACAAAAATGCGTGTAACAAGTTTGGTGGTCAGTGAAATATATTATTACCTACTATTTTTCATAAATTATATTCCGTAGTATCGTAGCCGTTTGAATCCGATTAAGCAGTTATTGGTATATTTTGTACTACACAGAATAGGTTAGTTCTTTTAAAAAGTAAAGACACTCCGCCAGTAGTAGGTAAGTAACATTTGTGGTAACATAGACGTGTTCAAAGCCTAACGCAACTAAGACTTTAACTACTATATAACTATAAATTAGCTAGGCAGACCTTGTATTATGCTTAATTTAATCGATAAAACACCCAGATACAATAGGATGAGGATCGAAGTTCGAACCCGCGACTGCCGCGACCATCGGAGCTTTTACTGGTCGTCTGTTGATGCACCGTCCCACGTTAAATTTTATCGTGTCTAGCACATACGACATACTACGGGTGCTTTGGTCTCTTGATCGTAGTGACGCACAAGTAACAACGCTGCGAAACATATTATGAATAATATGCGGCATGCGGTTTTTCATTTAAGAACATGAGACCATTTTAGACGTTTTTCTTTCATATGATTGTGTCTGGCACCTCATACTGCTCAGCGTTGTGCTTTACGATCGAGAGACCAAACCCATAGATAGGAGGTCAGGACCTCTGCTGTTGCGCCAAATCTGGCTTTTTTACAGCTTAAAAACTTAACTCACATTTGTCCAAGAACTAAAACTCTCATTCAAACCCTGAACCACGGTAATATAGATAATATTACCGTGCCTGCCCCCCGATTCAGAACCAAGTTATTGACCGATTCGGTAAATTTGTTTTAAATATGGTAAATTACCCGCTAAACGGTAGCATTCAATATTTTTATGAAGGGTGTAAAAAGACCCCCCCCCCCAGAACTCACTTAGAATCGCAGTGAATTAGACCACTGCTGATTTATTTCTAAAGATATAAGGTTATTTCAGGTAATCCAAGTCTACGCAATATGGAGTCACTGTCAACGGCGAAAGAATGTCCTGTACGCACGTGGGAAGGTAATGTTGCCCGTAAGTGTAGTGCTAATATTATAGTGCTATGGACAATGGATTCATAGGCTGCCGTTAGGTCATTAACTCCTTAGGGTTTTGTCACAGCAATGGTCAACGAGCTGCTAATTTACGTCGCGTGCATGATTCGTTCAGTCGGACGGAAGTAGGAGTTTGTTTAGAAAACTAAGTTCGGCTGCATTTGCAGTGAGAAAAATAAGGTTATTAACAGATGTTGATACTGCTCGTTCGGTTTATTTTAGTTATTTCCACAGTGTAATGTCTTACGGCATTGTACTTTACGGTAAAGCGGATATACAAACCATCTTTGTCCTCCAGAAGCCAGATCCATCTATAAGCTTCGTTCACGGGCTTCACTAAGAGAGCTTTTTAAGGAAATTGGTATCCCTACTGTAGCTTCACAATATATTTACAACTGCATTGTTTTGGTAAGAGAAAATATTGGTCTCTATACTAAACACAGTGATATACATTGCAAAAATACTATGAATAAGGATAAAATTGCGCTTCCACTCTTTAGGCTACAAAAAGTTTTAGGATCCTTTATGGGGCAGGGTATACATTATTACAACAAGATCCCAAAAGCCATTTGTGAGTTACCACTACATAGATTAAAAAAAAATTAACAAAAAAAAAATAACTTTAAAAAAAATTATTCCAAAACAAAGCACTAAAAAGTAAAGAAATAATTGCGTATTCTTCTAATACTTATATGATAATATAATGTAGGTACAATTATTGTTATTGTTGGAGTCGGTGTCAGCCAAGGAAACACTACAATATACCTAGCAATATACCTATTTCTTACATATCACGTTTACGTATGTACGAGTATGTAGGTAGTTACAAACCTACATTGGCTGACACCGACTCCAACAATAACAATAATTGTACCTACATTATATTATCGTATAAGTTTTAGAAGAATAAGCAATTATTTCTTTACTTTTAGTGCTTTGTTTTGGAATATTATTTTTTGAAGTTGGTTTTTTTTTTGTTAAATTTTTTGTTTATTTCTTGTTTTTCAGTGAATAGTTCTTATATATTTTAAACATCGAAAATGTATTCGTCCAATTGCTCCTAAGAATTGAAGAGTTCCGTTACTTTGTCATGGATCCCATAATCAGAACCTAACACTCATAAAACTACCCTTGAAGTATATCCTTTCCAATAAAAAAAGAAGCATCGAAATCGGTTATCGTGATAATGAGTTATTAGTCCATTTGTCGCGCATATGGTTTATCTAGATTTAAGACTTATATGGATTTCCCATGGATGCCACTGTCAGAACTGGACCAAATTAGAATGGGACCACACGGGCAGCATCAGCTTTCAAATAAAAAAAGAATTATCAAAATCGGTTGGCGTAATATTGAGTTATTGGCCATTTGTCGCGCATTTCGCCTATCTAGATTTAAGACTTATATGGATTTCCCATGGATGCCACTGTTAGAACTGGACCAAATTAAAATGGTACCACACGGGCACCATCAGCTTTCAAATAAATAAAGAATTATCAAAATCGGTTGGCGTAATATTAAGTTATTCGTCCATTTATCGTCCATTTGTCGCGCATTTTGTCTATCTAGATTTAGGACTTATATGGTTTTCTCATGGATGCCACTGTCAGAAGTAGACCAGAATAAAATGGGACCATTTGGGAAGCACCAGCTTTCAAATAAAAAAAGAATGATCAAAATCGGTTCACCCAGTCGAAAGTTATGAGGTAACAAACATAAAAAAAAAACATACAGTCGAATTGAGAACCTCCTACTTTTTTTGAAGTCGGTTGAAAGTCACATCAAAGCAGCTTTATTGAAAAAGGGCTATTATACTACAAAATACTACCATAGAGATTAAAATGCCTGGGTGTAAGCTTTTATTTTAATACCTAGTTAATACTTAGTTTGTACTGACTAACAATTTTTCTTCCTTAATTGTTTAAATGCCCATAAGTTTATATTCTTTTAAGTTTGTTTTGTTTACATTGTTTTATATTCTTTAGATTAGACACTCCGTAGGTTTATTTGTATCAAAATGACACATTGTACTTTACTAACGCCTGTTGTAAACCCAAAACAAGTTTAAAAGAGTAATAGCTGAGTTTCTCGCCGGGTCTTCTCAGCAAGAAATAAATCCGACGCGGTGGTAATTATGTCTGTTTAATGTGTATTTACATATCTATTTTATTATAGTAATTATGTCTATTATTTATACTAAAGTTTATCTTGCTTTAAATTTGACGATTTGAAAGTACTTACTGTGAAAGTCTAATTCGAATAAAGTTATTTTTCTCATCGAATATATCATTTGACTGCAAGGAAACCAATTGTATACTTAGCAAAAATTAGCAATACAAATATTTCGAATAAAATACATCAATAGTAAGTACTTATATGATATTTTTTCCTCAGACGCGCTAACAATAAACTTTTTTACAATACAAAAAAACGATTTTCATATCAAATATGCTGATTGCACAGCAAATTAACCTGTGTGCACATACCTAATTTTACAGCCATAACAAAATAACTATTCTTACGACTACTTAAGTTTCATATTGCGCATCTCAAACCCTGCTTGACATAAATGTCTTAGAATTTCAGAAGACACGCTCAGCAAGTTTATTAATCATTTTAACAAAGCAATGAGTTTCAAATAGCATTCTTTTTTAAAGTCGATCAAATTTATTGAAAACTGATTTCACTCGCTTACTATCACTTTGCGGTCGGCAAAGTGCGCGCGGATCTAAGAGCGAGTGAGAAGGATATATTTATCACTCTTGCGTTTATGCTTCATGCAGACCACGGAATAGTTGTTTGTTTATGCTTAGTCTACCGACAATTATTAGTTATTTTTCCGAAAGTCACAAATCCGATATTTCAAATTTCCGAATTTCATTAGTAGATACGAAGAATTAAAAATCCGAAGTTTCATTTGTCCGAAAAACGATATTCCGAATTTCAAAATTCTGAAAATTCATTTTAATTATTAAAAGTTTACATCAAAAATACTATTTACATATAAAAAAATTTAGCTCAAAACCAGACTCGCCGTGGTCATCCCGCCGTGATACTAGTCTGCCCTACACTAGAGTGTAATTCAAGAGCCCGCACGAGCCGAGCGAGCGTGCCGAGGCAGCGGTCGGCGAGTGCCAGAACCGAATTGTCAGCAAAGTAACATGTAGAATGTTTATAAAAATATAATAGATTTCGGATTTGTGATTTTTCGGAGTTTTGATTATTAGGAATTCGTGTCATGAAAGATCGGATTATTGTTGAATCGTAATTTTAATGATTCGGGATTGTGGAATTCGGAATTCTGACTTTCGGAGTATTGAAATTGCGGATTTTTAATATTCGGATTTATGATAATTCGGAATTTTGACTTTCGGAATTATAAATCATTCTGAATTATGAAATTCGGCATTTTGACTTTGGGAGTTATGTTTTTTGGAATTGTGTAGTGTACCAAAAATATACCTATTGGCCAGAAAAGGAGGCGCGGAGGTCCAGACAAGGCAAGGTCTGCTCTTATTATTCAACAAATCTACAGAAAGTAGATTTGTATGTGATTTTAGAATTTTATTGTTGATCTCATTGTGTCCTAATTAATTAATAATTAGCTTATTTTTTCAAATAAAAATATGTTTTATTCATATAAACTGCAGTATACGATAAGAAAATAGACCCTCTGAATAATAAAAAAAAACATGTAAATAGTTTACTGTACGTTAGTAATTATTAGGTGAACGTTAATTAAAATGCTTTACATTTAAATAAATAGTAATGTGTCACGAACATAAATTGATGCTTAAATATTAATATTTTGAGGTAGCTATTTTGCTGTTCAATCAGTATTAAGTATTTGATTGGTATTGGGATTTTTATTTCATACAAAAGGAATATTTTTTGATTTACAGTTAAATACTACCCATTTAAAAATATGGAAGTCGATGACCTAATTTTCAAGAAAAAATTAAATCTGATGATCTGATTGAATAATGATGTGACCAAGGCTATTCCGCAAGGTACAGTCCTTGGCTATATCCTATTCTTACTTTAATAAATGATCTCCCACAGATAATGAGTAGTCCATGTACTTTATTTGCAGACGACATTTCAGTACTAATTTCTTGCAAAAATGAAAATAATTTAAATAATGAGTTGTAAATAAAATATTGAATAAAATAGAAAACTGGATATTAGAACATAATTTGAAAATGAATTAAAAAAAAAACTTAAGCAGTTTGGACCATATGTATATCATAGGACACCAATAAATATAAATTTTTATTTTCATAATATTAAATAAGAATGCGTGAAACATTTTTCTCTACTAGGTGCTCGATGAAAACATAAATTGGGAAGAACACATTAGGAAAATTACTGCTAAATTGTCCAAATTCACATACGAGTATGCTTTGTATGAACTAAAGAAAAACGTAATGAAAAAAAACGTCAATAAGCGCTTTCTACGCCTAAGCACATGCTTGGCTCCAATATAGAGTCATACTGTGGGGTGGGGCAATAGTACCGAACAACAAATACAGCCTTATACGTCCTACTGCTGGGCCTCACCTCAACTATGAGGTGGTACGAGCCATACTCGATTACGCGGACTCAGTGTGGATTGTTGGAGAGGTGAATGTAAGGCTAGTGATTAACCTTACCGTCAGATGTTATCAAGCCGCCTTTTTAGGCCTCTGACTAGGCTTTACGACTGATATCTTTCGACGTCAGCCGGGACCAACTGTTTAACGTGCCTTTCGAAGCACGGAGCCGCCCGAAAAACACATCACCTAATTTCGGTCGGGATGGTCACCCATTCATAACCCGACCTGACTGGCGTTGCTTAACATCGGATCGTTGCCGATCCGCTGCCATCACTTAGCCACGGGCACCCCTTACAGTACAACATAGAAGTGTAATAACCAGTCACCACCACCTCCCTACAATCTGAGCGTCGGCGGCTGACTCAAGAGAGGAAGAAAAGTAACCAGGAGTTTATCCAAGTTGCTGCGCCTGTTGCAACGCCAAAAAACCTTTGCGATGACAAGTGCTTCCAAAAAGTGGAAAGAAGGAAGAAGATGAAGCCTTATCGTCAAAATCTGTGTGGTGTTGCATCGACCGGACAGAAGCATATCTTGCGTCCAGCTATACCTGCGACGGTACTGTACGTGTCCCGTCTCCATTACCCAACGAAGGCAGAGGAGATCGTGAGTACATGCGAATTAAGTTTAAATTCACTTTGAGGGTCGAGCGGTTGGGACTAGAAATTTAGCAATAATGTAAATTTTCACTTATTTGTGGTGAGGGTTCCCACAGAACATCTGTCGACCTTCATGAAAGAGGAATTCTGGCCGTAAGATGTCCTGTATCGGCGGTTTCGAGGGCGGCTACTGGACACCAGCTTGCGTAACACGTCGCATGTTTCTAATACGTGTACATTTCGTAAGAAGTTCTATTGTTTATAAAATGTGTATGTTAGTCAGTGGACTCAGGCCATTGAAAGTCAGGGTGAGGCTTTGGCTGTTAGCCTAGATATAGCTAAGGCCTTCGACCGGGTCTGGCATCTAGGTCTTCTATCAAAGCTCCCATCTTACAGACTGCCTGAGGGTTTATGCGGATGGATTGCCAGTTTGCCAGCAGACCCATTAAAGCCGTTGTAGACGGTAGCTGCTCCGATAGCTTGGTCATTATTTCTGGCGTCCCACAAAGCTCTGTGCTATCTCCTACGCTATTCCTCTTGCATATCAATGATATGCTCTCTAATGATGGTATTCATTGCTATGCGGATGACTGGAGATGCCTTTTACACAGGCCGAGCAAATAACCCCTTCGTCGTCCCTTTGTGGAGGAAAGTCGAAGTAAACTTATGTGTCTGAAATCAGGAATACCCTAGCTTGGGTCTCCGATTGGGGTCGGAACAATTTAGTCCAGTTAAACCCCACTAAAACACAAGTTTGCGCGTTAACCGCTAAGAAAACTCCATTCACTGTAGCTACTCAGTTCCAAAACACTACCCTTAACTTAGCAAATAGTATTGGGATTCTTGGTGTTGACATATCTAGTGATGTACAGTTTCGGAGTCATTTGGAACCAAAGGCAAAGTTGGCATCGAAAAAACTCAGTGTGCTAAACAGGGCGAAGCAGAACTTCACTTCTAGGCAAAGACTGCTGCTATACAAAGCGCAAGTCAGGCCACACGTGGAGTACTGTTGCCACCTTTGGGCAGGAGCGCCTGGATATCAACTCAGTCCTTTTAACTCAGTCCAGAGGCGTGCGACCCGGATGGTCGACGATCCCAAACTGACAAGTGGTTTAGAGCCGTTAAGTCTTAGAAGAGACTTCGCCTCCCTATGCGCGTTCTACCGCTTGTACAACGGGTTTTGTTCTGGAGAACTGTTTGATATGATGCCGATGGCTACTATTTATAGTGTTGCCCAAAATCGGTCTTGGTCTTGCAGTCTTGGTCTTGTTCTTGCATTTTTGCAAGACCAAGACCAAGACCAAGACCGCCTAATTTTAGCAAGACCAAGACCAAGACTGACCGTGCAAGATTTGAGCAAGAACAAGACTAAGCCTGCGAGACTCTTGCGTCTTGCAGTTAGGACTGAGTGTCTTTTCAGGGAGTATACTGTATAGGAGTTCGGTTATATGCTTAGGGACGAGACGAAAAAAATATAAAAAACTGTGCTGTCGAAGGTGAAGGTGAAGGTGGTGGTGGAGGAATTGTGGTGTCGTAATTGACGCGTCTGTTTAATCGTCGTGGGTGGTCTCGTCCCGCGTCGCAATAAAATGATGATATCTCAAAATAAATTTATGAAACTTTTACGTAAATTTATGTTGTTGAAATCTGTATAATTTAAGCTATCAGAATATGTATAATTTAATAAAAAAATATTTGAATATATAATGTTAAATAAAAAGTGAAAGTCGTAAAAGACAGTGAATTTAGTGAAAGTAGGCGAGCGCGACTATTACGCGTTGTATTTAAAAAAGAAAACCATGCATTCAGAATTATTTTATGTTATTAACCCCCGACGCAAAAAGAGGGGTGTTATAAGTTTAACGTGTCTGTGTATCTGTCTATGGTCTATCTGTAGCTCCCAAACGAATGAACCGATTTTATTTAGTTTTTTTTGTATCATAGATAATTTTATCCCGAGTGTTATTAGCCATGTTTCATGAAATTCTGTTCAGCCGTTTGAAGATCATCAGGTCTTTTCTAGTTGATGAGGGGATATGACTAACTTCCTTAAGCCCGATCAATTCGAAATTTGGTACCGTGTTACTTCAATGATATTGAAAGTATATGGTAAGGTAACCATGACCTGATCAGCCGTTTGAAGATCATCAGGTCTTTGATAGTTGATGAGGGGATCTGACTACCTTTCATAATGTCCTAATGATTTGAAATTTGCTACTGTGTTACTTCAAACTCAACTATTTAATCACTTTAAATACCTTCCTAATATTTTACCTACTTTAAAAATGACAAAATAAAAGTTAAATTAAAAATTTTAAAAACCCCCGACACAAAAAATAAACTCCAAAAACTAACAAATAATATTTTTAATTCACATGTATAAGGTAAGTTCAAATATTTTTATTTTCCAAGCGTCGCGTCGCGTCTGGGGACCGCTCAAGTTTATGAAGTATTTTTCCAACAACAGCTAATTAATTATTACGAATTACATGTAGTGTACCTACAAGCGATCTTAAGTTTCATGCATAGTCTTCTTCGTACCTACAAGCGATCTTAAGTTTCATGCATAATCTGTTTCTGATTGATTTTAATTAAAATTTTCTTTAAGGATTCATCAAATAAAGTGTTTTCGTTTGTCTACAGTAACGATAAACCAAGTCACCTTTGCATTAATAAAGAAATTTGCCATTTTCCTAATAAAGGGATTTTTGACATTTGAACAACTAACATTAAAGTTCGAAAAAAAGACTGAAATAACAGTTTTCTTTAAAATTTTATTAGGTAACTTAAACAATTAATAATCCGTGTTTCTACCGCGAACACTAACAACACAAGAACATCGGTTTGGCATACTCAAAATGAGTTCATCCAAATCACGCTGTGGAATGGCCGCCCATGTTCGTTGCAACAACAAAAAAAGGTCTTCTTGCGACTGGATACCCTCCATATTCGGCAGAGCTCTTCTCTGTAGCATATCCCATGCATGCTCAATCGGGTTCAAGTCTGGCGACTGAGCAGGCCAGGGCAGGACATTGATGTTAGCTGCGGCGAGAGTCTGTCTTACAACTCTTGCGGTGTGCGGTCGTGCATTATCATGCATTAACTGAAATAAGGGACCGATTTGCACTTGTAGAGGAACGATGACGTCTGACACAATCGTCTCAGCATAAATTTGAGCGTTGAGGTTGCCTCTGATCCAAATCAACTCAGTTCTTCCGCCGATCCAAATACCCGCCCATACCATGATGGTTCCACCACTATAAGGATGGACTTCCTGGCAGGATTTTAATCGCTTTTGGCGTCCAGGGGTTCTCCAGTGTCGTATACGTCTTGTATCCGGTCTCATACCAAAACGAGACTCATCAGAAAAGCACACGAAACGCCATTGTTCTTCTGCCCAATTTCTGTGTTCAAGAGCCCATTGATATCGAATCCTACGATTGTGCATTGCTATAGGTGGTACCCTTAGCGGTCTTCGGGAATGAAGGTTCACTTCATGCAAGCGGTTTCTGACTGTTTGGTCGCTAATTAAGTTCCCTGAAGAGTGATGAAGCCTCACGGCTAACATCATGGCGGTTATTGTTGGAGCTCTTCGAGTTGTGATTTGAATGTATCGGTCTTGTCTCCGTGTGGTGCAGCGATACCGTCCTCCATGGCGCTCAGCCACGGTACCAGTGCTTCGGTAACGTGTCCAAAGTCGACTGATAACACTCTGACTTGTATTCAGAGCTAAAGCCAGAGTACGTTGCCGGGAACCAGCTTCTATCATTCCCACGGCTCTGAGCATTTTTTCCCTGCTTAAATGACGTCGCCGCTCCATAATAACGTTGGTTTTAATCAGTAGTAGGGAGACAGTAGCACTAATAATGTCTTCAATGCGTTGTATGTTTTTATAGGGAAAATATTGACAGCTGATTTTCATCTTTTACTCGAATTTGATTGACAGTTAATTATGAAATGCACCAAAAAGGATCCATATAAATTTATAAAAACATAAATTTATTACAAAGCCACATCTCAATCTCAAGAAGTCCGCATAAAAATGCTTGATCCCTAGACACTTTTGATGTGTGTATAAGTATATTATGAACATTTGAATTTTAATTTAGCCCTGGACACGTGGTCACTGTGCCTAATGGGAAAGAGGAGCTTGTGTCGGGCGCTTATTATAAGTGTGTTTAATGCCTATTTTTCTTATGTGAAATATAAATATCGTCCTTTACATTCTTTGGATAAATAGTTTCTGATATATCGTGAAATTAAATACGCACGCATAAATTATTATATTTTTGCGCACGGTCCGCGGCTCTCGGCGCACGGGGTGAGACGCGGCGCGTCTTATACCTGTGCTTAGACCCAACTACGCGGACGAAGTCGCGGGCAACAGCTAGTGTGAAATATTAAGCTAAGCGTGTCTAATTAATAACATTGATTCTTAAACTGATCGAGTTACATTATTGTTCGTTATGCATTTATTTACGAGTATAAGTCCTGTCACATTGTGTTAGCGCGGTTAATTTTTTCAGAAACCTGTAAATCTAAACCTCGCGATCACTTATTCTCTCTCAAAATTCAAAATAATGTTATTGAGTCTGAGATTGAAATAGCAAATACATTTGAAACTTTTTTTCTAATATACCTATTGTAACTACAAGCACGTTAAATTCTAGTCCACATATAGCTGAGTCCCTGGTAACATCGAGTGTTGATGGGTGCACAAATCAGTTCTGCTTTGATCATGTTAATTCTCATGACTTCCTCAAGGTATTTAAGGAACTTAATATGAAAAATGCCGAAGATTTGTAGGGTATTTCAATTAATATACTCAAATCAATCATTAATACTATATCACCCCACTTAGCTAAACTTTTTAATAATTGCATAGACCAAGGTCACTTTCCCAACTTAATGAAATTTAGTAAGGTCATCCCGCTTTTTAAATCTGGTAGCAAAAGTGACCCGTCTAATTATAGACCCATTTCTATACTACCAGCTCTCAGTAAAATCTTTGAAAAAATTATATTAAACCAGCTGCTTTCACACTTTGATTTAAATAACTTACTACATGAGAAACAATTTGGTTTTACTAAACACAAGAGCACAACTGATGCAGGTGTAGCACTTATCAAACACATATTTGATGCTTGGGAAAACAAGCAAGATGCAGTAGGAATATTTTGTGATCTTTCAAAAGCATTTGATTGCGTGGATCATGAAATATTACTGATTAAGCTAAGACATTGTAACGATGCCGTTTCCCTTCAGTCTCGTGGACGTTACAACCTCCACGATCGCTGGAAACTTCATGGTTTAACTGCTGGCCATTAAAAGTATTTTGTACTTGTTTTCAAATTTGATTCAATTCGATTTTTGTTTCGCATTGCATGCGCAGCTTTTTTGATTCAGTCCTACCAAAACCATCGTACTGAACAGTTTGTGAGCATTTTACCAGATTACCAGTTTAACTAGTATAACTTACGTGATGGTGTATTTTTAAATACTCTAAATAACCAATTTTGTAAACAGTTAAAACAGTTATAAGTAACAGGAACCCGTGTATCGGGGTAAGCATATCATACCTATTTACTTTCCTATTACTATTAGATAATCTATTACCTAGGACTCTTTGTATTCATTTATTGTTATTTTGTTACAGTTCTTCTTTCCTACCTATACTTTTATCCCATTTAATAAACAAGTCACTGGATTGGCTGATCTTTTATTAACTATTCCACAACTACATCTACTTCTAAATATTGTGTGACGAATCCCGGCGCTCCGGCTCCTGTATTGCTGGCCAGCATCGAGAATCCCGTTATATGGCGCCCGAACAAAAAATCGAAGATATCTCTTCTCTGCAGCTCGAAACCACGAGTGAAGAATAATATTTGTTATTTCCAGTAACTGAAAAAGAAGATAATTTAGGACGTTTGTGCAATTTATAATGTGTGTTTAAGTGTGGTACTTATTTAGTGCATTTACCCTACCCTATTTTGTGTACTATCATTCATCCCCATTTCATTACACTATACCATACCGTTTTCACAACCAAATATACTTCAATCACTATACACACATTTTACAGACAATAATACGATCGACGCTACTACTGCTGGTTACAAATGTAATCGGTTCCCGATGCTTTAGTAGCGGAGGCATTACATTCACAAACTTATTACCTACCCTTACTTATTATCCCAAAGATACTTTCAGTACCCTTTACTTTATTTACACCACAGCCCTACAGACATCACCTACTCTACGGCTTGTCTAACCGACAGCTACATAAACCTTCGAGGTTTTGGAGTTTAAACCCTTGGTTATTCCAAATCTCGTTTGTTACCACATCCTTGGCTTTGGAGAGTATCCTTAACCAAGATACTACACGCTTAGCTCGTATTTCTTTAGGTCTTCGAGGCCGACTAAGTTTACGTAAGCTAAGTATACTTACAAACATTACATACATCGAATAGCAAAATATTTTATACCAAATACACCACTCTCCAACTTATTTTCGTACTTCATCAATTTATCTTACTAGAATTGAGCAATAATTTTTACAATAATTTATAATCATTACTATTTTCAATATAAAACGTCAACTTTGCTTCTGAACTGACATTGTCAGACATTGTCACACTATTTATCTTCAAATCAAATAATTTTCTCTTTTCAAACTAAGAAAAGGTTTTATACCTTATTATAATACCAGTTGTACACCATGGATATTTTTCAATTGAACAAACCAGAAATTATTTATGAACTTAGATTACGTAACGCAAATTTTCAACCAACTCAAACTGCCGTTGAATTGCGTGAAATCCTATCCAATACCCTATCAGAACCAAATACATATCCACCATCTTCATCAAGCCCCTATAATTTTACTCTCGATGTGGATGAAATAAAAAAATGCTTGGATATTATAGATATAACGATATCTTCCTATCCTACTAGGAAAGCAAAACTTGCACCTTATATTATTCACGTTCGTAACCGATTGTCTTTAATAGAAATCGACACCGAAAGTCCAACCCAAGATATTCAAATTTATAAATCTCTTTGGGATCAATTAAAAACACACGAGCAACACTTCCAAACTCTCGAATCACCACCACCAACATCTGTTTACCATTCAACAGTTTCTATTCAAGAAACCGCTATTCCTAATTCATTTTTTGATACGCTCACACAAACGTTATCAAATATTACTAACTCTCGACCGAACACAGAGATTAAAAAAATTACTTTTACTGGCGATGGCTGTCCCAGGGAATTCAGAATTTGCAACTGCTAGAAATATCAGTCATAATACCTTATTCAACCACATTTACGATGTACTTTCAGGAATAGCTTTGGATTGGTTCAGAGCCAACAAAGATACTATTAGAGATTGGGAAACTTTTAAAACATCTTTGTTCAAATATTTTGAAATCACAGATTATGATTATAAACTCAAAAAAATTATAGATGCACGCAAACAAAAAAATAATGAAAGAGTAATTATTTATTTTGCAACGATGGAGTCCTTGTTCCATAAACTCCATGAACCACTTACTGAAAAACAAAAAATAGAAATTTTACGACGGAACTTAAAACCTGAGTTCGGTCAAAGATTATTACCTCATGATTTATCCTCAGTAAATACATTGCTTGAATCTTGCAAATGGTTTGAGAACTGTCTAGAAGTTTCTGATACAGACTAATAATTTAACTTCGAAACAAAAAAGTTTTTCAATTTCTCACAACTTCGATGTTGATACACAATCACATACCTACACACCTCAAACACCTATTCATACAGTTTCTACCACTAAACAACATAAATACTTTTCTTGTCCTCGTTGCCGAACGGATGACCACAACTTAAAAGATTGTACTAGTACTAATAAAGTTTGTTTTCGATGCGGAAAACAAAATGTTATTTTTACTAATTGTCCAAAATGTAACAATAACCCTCCAAAAAACTAATAAGCGAGGATCGTAGTAAGTCGAATTTTAACAAATTAGATTGGGACAATTGGCTAAATACTATTAAAATATTTTTTAAATCTTATAAAATTACTACGCTCCTCTTTGCTAATACTACTGATACTGAACGTCCCTACATTAATATTAACGTTAACGGTTTACTCTTATCTGGATTATTAGATAGTGGTAGTGCAATCACTATTTTAGGGAATAACTCTCATAAATTATTGCTTCAACATGGTTTTGCGATAGAACATAACAACATTATACACGGAACGGTTGCAAATGGTCAACCCATACGTTCCATTGGTTATATTAACTTACCTACTATATATAATAATCAATTTTCTAATATTATTGCTCACATCATACCGAACATCTCTGAATCATTTATACTAGGAATTGATTTTTGGAAAGCTTTCAACCTAACTCCCCAAATCCTTTCCAAAATTACTATCCATAAATCCTCAAACGCTCCAACTTTCCTAATCAATACTACTGATATTAAATTGAATAATTATAACAATCTTTCCGAAACTCAACGCCTAATTTCTGATACCATCATTCAAAATTTTAAAAACATTTCTACTGAAACTTTGCCCCTTGGGAAAACTCACTTAGCTGAACATCACATTGACACGGGTGACCACCCTCCAATACGTCAACGATGTTATCGCTTATCTCCTGAAAAACAAAAAGCTCTTCGCCAAGAAGTAGATAAAATGTTAGAATTAGATGTGATTGAACCTTGCGAAAGCCCTTGGCTTAACCCAGTTATTATCACCCCTAAAAAAGATGGAACTTGGCGTTTCTGTGTAGACAGCCGTAAACTTAACGACATTACTAGAAAAGATGCATATAAATTACCTTTTATCTCAGATATTATTGATAACTTGAAAGACGCTAAATACTTGTCTTCTATTGATATTGCTAAAGCCTTCTGGGAGATCCCTCTCCGGGTTGAAGACCGTCCCAAGACTTCTTTTCACGTTCCTGGTCGCGGAACATATCAATTTAAGGTTATGCCTTTTGGTCTCACCAACGCACCCGCAACTCAGCAAAGATTCATAGATAATCTTCTTTGTGACGTTGACAGTTCCGTATTCTGTTACTTGGATGACATAATTATCATTAGTAAAACATTTGACGATCATATTAACCTACTAAATAAAGTTTTCAGTAAATTAAAATCAGCTAACATTACTGTTAACTTTCCAAAATGCGCTTTCTTTCGTAGCGAATTTAAATATTTAGGCTATGTAGTTAAAGACAAAGGTTTACATACCGACCCCGACAAAATTAAAGCAATTCTAGATATACAACCGCCTAAGTCTATTAAAGAAGTCAAAAAATTTCTCGGTACAGCAAGCTGGTACCGTCGTTTTATACCAAATCTCAGCACTCTGGCTGCCCCTCTCACTAGATTAACTTCAACCAGCAAAAAAGCACCTCCTTTTAAATGGCTTCCTGAAGCAAACAATGCATTCAATTTAATTAAACAAGCTCTAGTTTCTACCCCAATCTTAACTTGTCCTGATTTTTCAAAACCTTTTGCTGTTCACTGTGATGCATCAGCATACGGGTTGGGAGCAATGCTCACACAGGATTTTGATGGGATAGAGAAACCTATTGCTTATATGAGTAAATCCCTTTTTTTTTTATTAGCGTGGGGAAATCCTCATGGATACCTCGTCGCTCGGGGGAACGACGAGGTTATGTCGGACTTCTACCGACTAAAACCCCACGGTACTCGACCTCAACACTTCAGCGGCGAGGCGGGGTCCCTAAAAAGTTTCACAACGCCCCGCCGCCAGTGTTTCCCCGTATTGGGGCCCCCTCCAGCCGACCCCCCAATGAAGGGGGGAGGCCACGGAAGTACCTGGAGCACGCAAGTACTTCCGCCGTCGGGGTGAAAGCCGTGCATTGCGGGCAAAAGCACCCCCGTACTCAAGCCCGCTGGCTCCCACCGTACGCGGACCCTACTAGGTCCGCAACCACGATCCACCTAAAAGGTGGATCCGCTGCCACATCTGGCGGTGCGGCCCCGCCGAGCCGCAGTGCACAGGGGGGGCCAGCCGCGGATCACTGACCCCCTCCAAACGGTTGTGCACCGCGGCTCCCACCTCGCGCCCTAAGGCGCTGCGCCCGTGGGCGCCCCTTTGGGCGGGCAGTGGAAGCACCATACCACCACCACGCCCGGCGGCAGGCAATGGGTGGGTGGGAAGTCCACCGCATTGCCATGCCTGAGCCCTCTTAGCTTCCCGGTGGTTCCACCTACCACCAGTACTAAGCCCCCCCGCCACGACAAGGCGAAGGCTCATGGGGGGGATATGAGTAAATCCCTTACCCAACCCCAAAGGAATTATTCAATCACTGAACGCGAGTTATTAAGTGTCATAACTGCTCTAGAGCATTGGCGTTGTTATTTAGATAACGGTCAAAAGTTCACTATCTATACAGACCATTCTGCCCTTCAATGGTTTTTACGACTCGATAACCCCACAGGTCGACTAGCCAGATGGAGTATCCGTTTATCCATGTTTAATTTTGAAATAAAACATAAAAAAGGTAAATTTCATCTAGTACCAGATACCCTATCCCGTATAAAAACCATTAATGCCATCAACATAAATATTTCAAAATCCAATGATGATTGGTATAATACCATCTTTTCTAAATGTAAAGCTAACCCATCTTCAACCCCTGATTATTCTATTATAAACAATAACTTATATAAATATTCAAGATCTAATACCCCATATCATTCTGAGTTTTCTTGGGAATTAGTTGTTCCTTTAGAACTACGAGATTCCCTTATTTCCAAAAACCATTCTACGCCTACGACAGCTCATTTCGGAACTTTCAAAACATATCACCGCATCAAAAATAGCTACTCTTGGCCTGGCATGTATAAAGATATAGCTACATATATATCCAAATGTGAAACTTGCCTTGCCTACAAACACCAAAACCAACACACAATTGGTTTGATGGGTAAACCTAAACATTGTTCACGTCCTTTTCAATGTTTATCAATTGATTTAATTGGACCATTACCATTATCTCGTAAACTTAACAGATTTATTTTTGTAGCAACTTGTTGTTTTTCTAAATATTGTTTATTATATCCTATTAAACGTGCTACATCTTCAGTCATTAATCATATTCTTGAAAATCTAGTTTTTATGACCTATGGTATTCCTGAAACAATTATTTTAGACAATGGCCCTCAAATGATAAGCAATGAAATCACAGACTTATTTAAATCCTTCAACATACCCAAAGTACACTATACTCCACGCTATTGCCCACAAGTAAATACAGTTGAACGTTACAACAAAACCATCGTTACCGCAATCGCTTCATTTGTCGATGACGATCATAGAACATGGGATATCCATCTCAGCAAAATTCAGTTTGCAATTAATTCGGCTGTGAACGAAACAACCCATTTCACGCCATCTTATCTAGTTTTCGGTCGTGAACTTGTCACATGCGGTTCTATCTACAACACCGACACAACAGAAGATGCCATTCTAGCACCTAAAGACAAATATTCTGAGAACATTGGTTTACTTAGCCCAATATTTTCAGAAGTCCAAGCTCGTCTCTACAAATGTCACCAAACTAATGCTCATTATTATAATAAACAACATCAACAATTAGAATTCAACCAAGGTGATATTGTCTGGAAACGGAATTACCCCATTAGCTCAGCTGATAAATATTTTTCGGCAAAATTAGCACCTAAATTTATTAAATGTAAAGTCACAAACAAAGTTTCACCTCTCATTTACGATCTATCGGACATGTCCAATAAACCATTAGGTCGTTGGCATGTAAAAGACATTAAACCTATTCCAAAATTAAGATAACTATCGATCACCGTATACTCTAATTTACCATATTTTCTTTAAATAATTACTTATTGATTTATTATAATTTATTATTACTTTAAGCGTGACGTATGTCACTTAATCTCTTGATTTATATAGGTACTGTTTTTATATACATCTTCATCTTTTCGGCTAACCATTAACTACCATGTCAATACGTAATTTTGTACATATAAGATTATTATGTTTTATTATTTTTTTAAAAAACGACTAGTCGTATTTCCGGCTTTAGTCATTAGTCATTTTCTCTATGGAGCGGATAACAACTCCTTAAATAAGCCTATGTTATAGTAATCGTCGTATTTTTACCTCTGGAGCGGATAACAACTCCTTAAATAAGCCTCTGTTATTTTCTACCTAGTAGTTGGACTACAACCAACTTACTTATTACCTTATTAGTAATTACTTTTAACAAGTACTTACTTATTATAATCCCTAATGAGATTAAATCTTATCTTCTGACCATATTTAGGTTAGTAAACTTGTACATTTTTAAGACACTTAACACCAACACTTACACATGACATTCATCACACACATAAAAACTAAACATGATCACCAAAAGCCAGCGGGTGGTGACTGGCATATTTAAATAAGCCTGCACTAATCTGGGTTAGTTTCATGAGAAACATCTTCTATTATATAAGATTTCTCTACTTGACTGATGCCTTAATTCAAACTTACAGAATTAAGACTTTGTTAGATACGACGGATGTTAGTATTTGAATGGAACCGAAACCAACCTAGTGTGAATTTCTCACTGTAAAAAACATTCGTTTACCCAAAATTCTATCATGCACTTCCATTTAATTAATTAATAGGTTATTACTTATATTGTATTTTTTATAAAATAAGTACTTGTTTGTTGACTTGTTTGTTGACTTGTTTGTTGATTTGTTTGTTGACTTGTTTGTTGACTTGTTTGTTGACTTGGTTGTTGACTTGTAACTATCAACTTATCTTCCAAATTTAACTTATTGTAAAAACGACATCGTTAACATTACCTTATTTTTTTTACTTAACTTTTACATAACTTAACTTAACTAAAGATTAACTTAACTTAACTTTAACTTAACTTAACTTTAACTTTCAAAAATAAAATCCTTAAAGATTTTTTTTGCGCCGGCCACCCCGGTATTGTAACGATGCCGTTTCCCTTCAGTCTCGTGGACGTTACAACCTCCACGATCGCTGGAAACTTCATGGTTTAACTGCTGGCCATTAAAAGTATTTTGTACTTGTTTTCAAATTTGATTCAATTCGATTTTTGTTTCGCATTGCATGCGCAGCTTTTTTGATTCAGTCCTACCAAAACCATCGTACTGAACAGTTTGTGAGCATTTTACCAGATTACCAGTTTAACTAGTATAACTTACGTGATGGTGTATTTTTAAATACTCTAAATAACCAATTTTGTAAACAGTTAAAACAGTTATAAGTAACAGGAACCCGTGTATCGGGGTAAGCATATCATACCTATTTACTTTCCTATTACTATTAGATAATCTATTACCTAGGACTCTTTGTATTCATTTATTGTTATTTTGTTACAGTTCTTCTTTCCTACCTATACTTTTATCCTATTTAATAAACAAGTCACTGGATTGGCTGATCTTTTATTAACTATTCCACAACTACATCTACTTCTAAATATTGTGTGACGAATCCCGGCGCTCCGGCTCCTGTATTGCTGGCCAGCATCGAGGATTCCCGTCATAACATTACGGTGTTTCAGGTATCTCATCTCAATTAATACAATCCTATCTTGCAGATAGAACTCAAAAAGTTAGTATCAACGGAACTGCATCTTCCGGTGCCACCATACGTATGGGAGTGCCCTAGGGATCTATATTAAGACCTTTGTTTTTTCTTATTTATACAAATGATCTTCCTACCTATGTCAAAGATATTTCTGAGATAGTATTATTTGCTGAGGTACGTTGATTTTTAAAGTCGACAGAGGTAAGCAAGCATTTGACGATGTAAATAATACTCTCTCGAAAGTACTATGTTGGTTCACTAGTAATAATTTATTACTTAATGCAAAAAAGTGCATCAAATTCTCTATGCCCAATGTGAGACAGGTTGATACTATTGTAACTATGAATGACGAGCCATTAGAATTAACAAATTCTACTGTATTTTTAGGAATAACTTTAGATTCTAAGTTACAATGGGGTACGCATATAACGGCCTTTGCAGGGAGACTCAGATCCGCTGCTTGTGCTATTAGAAAAATAAGACTCTTGACTGATATTGAAACAGCAAGACTAGTGTATATAGTACATAGTGAATAGTAGTGTATAGTATATATATATATATATATTAGCTACTTTCATAGTGTTATGTCGTATGGTCTACAGTTGTGGGGTTCAGCTGCAGACTTGAACACCATTTTTGTACTTTAAAAAAAGAGCCATCTGTTCCATTTACAAACTTAGACCACGCGACTCGCTTAGGGCAGTATTTAAGAAGATCGATATTTTAACTGTGCATGCTCAGTATATTTTAGATAACATAATGTATGTGCGCAAAAACTTGCATCTGTTCAAAAAAAACAGTGATACTCATAAGCATACTCATGGTTGAAGTACGGGGTGATCCTCTGGGGAAATAGTACCGATGCCCCTTCTGTTTTTGTTTTACAAAAAAAAGTAATAAGAATATTGGAAAATTTAAGAAATTCAGTGAGTTGCAAACCGCTTTTCAAAAAATACCAAGTCCTCACTTTACCGTGTATTTATATAATGGAAATATGTAAATTTGTCCGCCAATATCCGGAATTATATACAAAACGTAAAGACGCACCAATTAAACATACCACGCGAAATCGAAACAAATTAATGTTACCCACCTCACGATCACACCAACACTCATCTAGTACATATTGAAGCGTTAACTACACTTACGAAAATAAAAGATCGCATTGAAAATAAGAAAGAAGAAAATAATTTATTTTTAGAATAGTTAAAACTAACAGAACAAATAAAGGCGAGCACAAACAAAAATCGGAGACGGGTGAAACCTGAGATACTTATTAACTATATTAATAAACTTGGGAATTTATTGTCCAAGAAGAATTTCGTCCGAGTTAGTTACCCTACCTGCCACATTCTGTACAGTATGTTTCGGTACGTAAATAATCAAATATCGGTTGCCGATAATACCGAACTTTATAATATGCAAAACGATGAAGAAATCATCGAATAGAATATTTTAAAATTAAGTTGCATCTAGACTTTTAGACTATAAATTAATAATAATTTCCTAGCAGTAAGATAGGAAGATGTTAGGTAAGAAAAAGTAATGATAGGTGGAACTGGTGAATTAGAACGCAGATGGTCGGTGGGTACTTTCCGGAGGAACTCACGCCGATTTCTCTGGAATTTTCTTCACTCCTGGCTCGATGACCGTCAGTCGCGGCGACTTTCCCTTATCTCCTTGTCAAAGAAAGAGTAGGGATATTTGATATAGGCCCTGTGCCTCAGCGCACTATATGGGTGTCGGGTTTTCCCTATAAATAATTTATAGAAATAGGTATTTAAAACTTATTGAAACAATTTGCCCATTGGAACCCGCACAAAGAAAAGAGAAGACAAGAATAAAAATTATGAAACACGAATCGATATAACACAGTGAACTTACCAAAACGGGAACTAAATGGAGTCAGAGCACCCTTTGGCTGCTCATGGGCTCACAAACGATTCTACATTAGGTACTATACTTGTACACAATCACCATGGGTCTTGAAATTATTTTATAGTATAAAGTTTATATCCACACAGTTGCTGTTATAAAGGATCCTTGCTTTGTAAAATATCTCAGGCTTTCTTTCTTTACAACCCAAAACCAAAATTTTTTGATAAAATCATCCTTCAAAATCAAAAGTCAAATAGGTATGTCGTGTTCGACGACATTGGCCAGCAATCATAATATGAGTAAAACGAAAAAGTTTTGCTATGCAGCGTTATGCTGCAATATGTAATGTCAGTAAAAATATATATTTAACTTACCAGACGAAATTAAAAATGAAAACAATTTTAATAAATTTAAAAGATATTTATAGAGCCTGTTATTAAATAAAAATTATTATACAGTAAATAAATACTTGAACGACAAAGAATTGAAGCGATTTAGATTTCAAAAATGACTGATTTTATTAATAAAATTTTAAATACAAAATGTTAAATGTAATTAAGTAAGTTATATTGAACTGATAAGAAAATATTAATTTCACAAGAAAGCATTAATGGTAAAATTAAATTCATGTTTCATGAATGAATGGCGTCATCCTCTCCACCAAATTGCTGTGCCCAACAGGGTCCAAAATTGTTTCAATAATTTAAAATATACCATCTTCATGTAACATTTTGGATCGCAAGTAAATAAATAAATAAATAAATAAATAAACATAATACCAGAAATAAAAACAAATTGAAAACTCCCAGTCTTAGGCTACACAAGGTGGGAAACTCATTTGTGGGTCAATCTGTGAAATACTTTAACGAAATACCTCAAAGTCTTGTTGATCTACCTCTTCACAAGTTTAAGTCTGCAATTAAAGCAAAGTTATGTAATGAAACAAGGTTATTATAATGTAGGTAGATTACTTGAACGACGAAAGTTTGTAGTAAGGAATTAGGAAAATAATCTGCTCCTCTGCTCAATGTTGTGTTATTTTTTCTACTCTCATTGACTGTATACTCTGAATTTATTTTTTGTAAAACAAACAAAGTTCAAGAGAGTAACTATCGAGTTTCTTGCCGGAGTCTTCTCGTTAAAAAGCAACGTCCGAACCGGTGGTAAATTCACATTATGTTTATTCACGATATGTACTAATATTGTACTATTTTATTTACGTTTATTATTATTATTTCTATATACTTTTTTTTTGACATGTCATAAGTGCTTTGTACAAGCTTAAATGAATAAATGATTTTTTTACTTTACTTTACTTACTTATTTTGTTAATTAATTTTAAAAAAAGTATACGGAAATTCTTTTTTTTTTTACTTAGCCTGTATTGTCCCACTGCTGAGCAAAGGCCTTCCCCAAATCCCTCCAGTGCTCCCTATCATCAGCTAAGATCTGCCATTCCTGTAAGTACTTATTCAGATCGTCCCGCCATCTTTTTCTTGGTCGACCTCTTTGACGATATCCGTCTTCCGGTTGCCACTGGGTGACGATCCTGGCCCACCTTTCTTCGCCCATTCTGCACACATGACCTGCCCAGTCCCACTTTAGTTTGGCCGTCTTTTTGCCTACATCTGCAACTCCAGTTCTAGAGCGAATGGTGGTGTTTCGCACTTTGTCGATCCTTTTTAATCGAAGGATACTCCTCTCCATACCTCGTCGGCAAACCTTGAGTTTTGACTTCTGATTTTCGGTCATTGACCACGTTTGTGCACCGTAAGTTAGGTACGAACAGATTCATTAGTTTTATTACAAAATTGTGCGTTAGTACAATATATTTTGAATCAAATGTGCAGTGGTGGAAGCTGAAGAAGTTCATTAAGCATGTCTACTTCTGGTCCCTACCCACCAATTAAGGAATGAGGTGTGAAACTGATGTGTCAGCAATATGTGCTACAAGCCACCGCAAAATAACAAATAAAATATGAAAAAACAATACAAGCTAAGCTACCACGGCAGTTCACTTCCGTCGTACTGCAAAAACTTGCCCGAATCGGGCTCCTGCAGTTTGCCAATGGTATCGAAGATGCCGGCAACGCTGGTGTCTACGTCCAGCAGCGCCTGTTTCCCACCCATGTCAGTCTTTACCCATCCTGGGTGCATACTGGCCACCAAGATCTGATCTTTCTTAAGGTCGAGGCTCATTGACTTAGTTGCGGCATTGAGGGCAGCCTGTGCAAAAAACATTTTGAAAGTAATATGGATTCATTGGACCTTGGTATGCTGAAATGGTTTTAAAACCATTCTAAGTGGAAATTAGTAGTGAGAACAGAAAGTTATTCTACATGGCAAGTTAGACGTACCTAGTTGTGTTTAATTAATAGAAAAAGATGGCGCACTACTAATCCCGGATGTCACTTACTAAGAGTCACGAATCACTTACCTTTGAACATCTGTAAGGGTAAAAGCCGCCTTGATTGTTCTGGCTGATGGAGCCCAGCACGGAACTCATGTTGATGACGGCGGCGCGCTGCGCACTCATGGGCTTATCGCTATTCGCCTCTGACGCCTTCTTTAGCAATGGCAACAGCTTCTGATGAAAGAAGAATCGAGCTTTTAACAATATTTTCCTGGTCACATCAGGTGATGAATCATTAGTTTAGGATTCAATAATAAGCAGCTCTAACAGGATTAGGGGTCGCTCTGTCTACTAACGTATTGCAGGATAAAAAAACCGAGCGTCCTATTGTCTTCAGTAGGTAACTTTTTAGATAGGGCTACTAAGTAGCTTCATAACAGCGCTCCATGGCACGGTGTCATGGGGCAGAGATACGTTACTAGGTGCTGAGCCATGGTTGTCACATTGATCTTCGCTTTTCTTAACTACCTACTACATTTGTGAATACTTATTGTAAATCTGTGCCTTTTGTTTGGCCAATTTTCAGAAGGAAAACTTAAAAGGTGCCTGGTTACTCAACGGCCGGCATTATGAAAAATTGTATTGTTACCTGTGTCAACATGATCGGAGCAATAGTGTTCACAGTGAGGTTTTGAAGCAGCTGTTCCGTCTTCACTAAGCTAAGCTTAGTGAACTTAGTGCTGATGCCAGCATTGTTGATCAACATAGTAAGTCCATCGTTTCCGACGACACTGGCAATACGCGACGCTACCTCGTCGTATTGCGATATGTTCGATACATCTGTAATAGAAAATAAATTGCAGAATTAAGTATACGCTGTGATTCAAAAATAATGAAAAGGGGTTCGAGCATTTTTCTTGGAGCCTGGCATAGCTACCTTCCGCCATTATGTTTTTTTTCTGAAGTTTCCGTGCACGATAACAGTGGTGGGTATATTTGGATTGGATAGAGGGCACCTAAATAAACAAAAAATATCTTGTAATATGAAACTCTAAAGTGTCACGTTTCAGAGTTATTTGAAGGTTAGATTGATTTGAAAAAAGTGATATTCATTAAAAATCTACAAAATATGTGGCTTTCCGTGTTTTATTGTCAACAAGTAACAGATTTCAGGACATTTAAACCGTTGGTTATGTGTTTAATCGCATTTTTATGGAGTGTACATTTAAAAGTGCTCAAAATAACAAAGTTAATGTGGATTCTACATGTTTTTTTGGTAAAAAGTCTACAAAAAGTTTCATAATAAAACAACTAAACTTTATTGCTTATGAGAAAAATACACTTTCATTTGTGGCAGCATAGGATAGCAAATAGTGACCTTATCGCTTTGAGCGATTTGTCCCACACAACCTTGGAATGTGGAAGAAGATAGCAACCTGTTCAAATGTTCTAAAGTCTGTTATTTGCTAACAAAAAACCGCAAAAAGTCAAATACCTAATAATTAGTAGATTTTTAATGAATATCATCATTTTCAGATAGATCTTTACTTTCAAATAACTCGGAAACGTGACACTAGGGTACCATATTGAATTCTGTAGTGTCCCGGGTTCGATTCCCGGTCGGGTCAATTCAGGAAACGATCTTTTCTAAATTGACTCGGGTCTGGGTGTGCTGGGAGACGCCCCTGGCTTAATTCCTTGTCTGGTACCTCGTAATACAGGGATATTCATCCCTACTTCGAGACCATGACAAGAGGTGTGCTGTCTGGCGCATATTTATTTAAATTTATATATTATCAGTAATTGTTTGTTTGTTAATGTGTCTCCTATCCATCTAAACAACTTTTATCGTGTGCGAAAACATCGAGAAAAAAACAAAATGGCGGCAAGAGTGACTTACGGCTTCTACTCGTGATTTATTCATCATAGGTATTAGGTGATCATTCGCAGGTATAATTTGCATTCGACTTTAAAACAAAATTTGGCAAAATTAAACATGACCAAACAATTATTTGTAACTGTACTGTACTTACAAAACTAAAAACTTGCGAAAAGTTGTTTAGGGAAATGTTTTTTTACCAAATGAAAATTTGCGTAGGTACTTAAAATAGTTTGCGTGGTGATATTTTGGAAAAGGTTTTTGGCCAGACATTACTTATCCTGCCTCAACGTATGTTTATTTACCTAAAGCCAATATGATGACGTTGTTCGATTCTTTTTGTAATTTCTCAAGCTCCTGTAAACAAAAAAATGTAGGTACATGACAATTATGAAGATATGGGATATGTTATTTCGCATCACGCGTTAACTATACTACCTTTCTACTATCCTAAGGTCACAAACTGGTTGACGCGCGATGCGGCGGTGTACAAAATTAGTGCGCTCGTGTGACGTGATGTTGGCCGTTGAGAACTTGAGACCCTAGGACCCCTTGGTAGGCTGAGGCATTTGCCTTGATGAAGTCGTGCAAGCCATACATACAACAGTAGACTGACCCTTGAATTTCGCCCAGATTTGCAATAGATGAACGTAGTACATTTGTTTTTTATGTTGAGCCTTATTTCTTCAAGGCTGTTCCAATGAAATTCCGTTCAAGAGTAATTTAGGCCCCAGAAGAGCCGCCGCTCGTCCGAGTCCGCTGCTGGCTGCTGTCAGTCCAGTTTGTGACCAGATAAACAGTATGGTCTATTTTTATAGTGTGATTTGGTAACAGAAATATAAGTAGAATGTTATCTAAAGTTGGGTGATACATTTGCACGCACAAGACAACTGCTTGGTGATTATCAACTAAGTATAATTGTGTATTATTCAAGAGAAGGTATATTATGATTAAGAATGATGGTGCAGATAAAAAGGTAGATCTTTTTGCATGATTTCTTTGTTTATTTGGTTGTTCGCAACTGATTTCAGGCTTTTATCAAAGAATACTAAAAATAGCAACTCACTTATGTCATGTCATGGTATAATAGGTAAAACTGGTTCTCCGAGAGAATCCTAGGACAATCACGAAATAACATAGGATTGAAGGAATCTCACATCCAAATTCGCTATTCTATTGGTTATTTTCAGGATCGCGATCGCAATTTTCGTGATTTTCTATAAAGGTCTTGAGGAGGCCTCTCCCTCCTCCCACATGAATATTAAGATTACTATCAAAGTTCCCTTATTAAAATTTCACAATAAATCTGGTTAAGTTATCATCAAAATGTGGTTTAAATTAATGCATTTTGATGCCGCAAAGTTCGTAAGGAATGAGTGAGTACCTACTACTCGTAAAACCTATGATATATTGTGAACGTCAAGGTGGCACATGTAGTCTCTCTAGGTTTGATGAAATATATTTTGAACAATAGTACCTCATCATCATCATCCGTGCTTGCTATCCCGGTTGTGAACCCACACTGGTGTGTGGGGTCCCAGGGTCCGCCTTTTTATTTTATTGGCCCACTTCGCGCGGTCTTGTGCATCCTCAGTGGTGAGTCTGTTGGCACGCATCACCCTTGACGAAGTCGAGCCACCGCTTCTTGGGTCGACCTCTTCTATCGGTTTTACATTGTTATTGCTTTATTGTTAGTATGTATTCATGATTTAAGTGCATTTATATTTTTAGCACTAAACAATGCACTATTTTCTACACAAAGATAGAAACTAGAAAAATTCGACGTGATCCTAGGGACTCAAGCGGGATTCGAACCCGCGACCTTCCACCAATCCAGGAGGCTGCTCTTCCAACTGAGCTACCGAGGCCGTTAACAAACCCAGCGAATTAATCTAGTACATTTGACGTTGTGAGCCAACGTTTGTTTCTTCAATGTTATAAGCAAGCGCCTTTAATACTCGAAATAAATATTTTTTCAAATATTTGACTTTCGTTTAAAAGACGAAACTAGCTAAAACGAAACTATAAACTATAGGTTAGGTGAATTTTTATTTGTAGCACTAAACAATCACGGGTCCGAATTGCGCTTGAGTCCCTAGGATCACGTCGATTTTTTCTAGATTCTATCTTTGTGTATTCATGATTTTTCCAGGTGAAGACATAAATGTAAATAAGACAATTTCAGAGGCTACCGGCGTGTCTATGACAACTAATAAAAAGTTAAGTAAAAGCGGCCGTATTTGGTCCCACGTCTAATAAAGGGTACATTTTAGAAGCTCGAAAACATAACGCCTTAATTTAAAGGGGTTTGAACATTTTTGTATGGAGGCTGGCATAGCCACTTGCCGCCATTTTTTGACGTGACAACGTCTTAAATTAGGTTGCGGCTGGGAGTCACTTATGAAAAAGTGTAACGCTCGGTAACGTTACGATGAGTCACCGAACGAGAGAGAGGCCCGCCGAATGCCTTGCGTCTCTCTCCCACTCAACTATGATCGGTCTGCCGCAATTCTTATTTTCATTCAATTCCTTGTTCCTATTGTGCAATTTAATTATATTCATATCAATAAATATTCTACCGAGAAAAAGACGTTGTCACGTAAAATCTTCGCCCGTAAAACCGACTTTACAGGCAACCATTTTTTTTTTTCAAAGTTTCGGCGCACGATGGAAGTGGTATATATCGATAAAGGGCACATAAACGAACAAAAAATGTCCGTAAAGTGACACGTTTCTGAGTTATTTGAACGTAAATATCGATATGTAAAAGGTTATGTGGTTTTTCTGTGTAACAATGTCAACAAATAACAGATTTCAGGACATTTAAACCATTGGGTAGGTATGTGTATTATCGAATTTTTATGGAGTGAACATTTGAAAAAGCTTAAAATAATAAAGGTACTTAATGTAGATTTTAACTGATTTTTGAAAAAAAAACTACAGAAAAGATTCAAATTAAAATCAAAAATACTTAACTGCATAGGAAAAATACAATTTTAAAGTGACAGCTAGGCAAATATTGACCTTATCGCTTTGAGCTATTTCTTCTAGACGACTGGGATGTTAGGAGATTGCGTAAAATAATAACTGTTCAAATGTCCTAATATCTGTCATTTTGTCATCAAAATAATACGAAAAGCCTCTTAATTAGTAGATTTCTAATGAAAATCACCTCTTAAATTTCGATCTTTACCTTCAAATAACTCGGAAACGTGACATTTTAGGGTCTCATATTTCGAGACATTTTTTGTTTATTTATGTGTCTCCAAATATGCCACTTTCATCGTGCGTGGAAACATCGATAAAAAAACAAAATGGCGTCTGGGTAGCTATGCCTATGCCACTAATGTTCAAACCCCTTTACGAACTCAAAATACCCGAATTCTAAATCCCGTAATATTAAAATAAAATATTCAAATAACCCTACGGTTGAATAGCTCAAGCTCAAAAGTCAAAACATTTCATGACGGAACACTTCATCTATTAATACCTCACTTTAAAAGAACGAAGCCTAATATAACTGATAAGTTCAAAATATTCTAGGGCAAATAAAAAACAAGTTAAGCATTTGTTATAATTTTTATCGTAAAATCATCACAAAAACCATTAAAATCATGAAGAAAATAAATTATAAAATCATCATAATTACTTTATAGAAACATACTTCACTGGAATACAATTAAGTAATTTAATTTCATATATAATTTTTTATTTACCAACATTATCAAACAGTTGGTTCATTTTAACTAATATTGTTAGCTCGGTACAGTTTTCTCAGGCGTGGCACTGCGGTGGACTTCCCACCCACCCACTGCCTGCCACTGGGCGTGGTCTTGGTATAGTGCCTGCCTGCCTACCACTGCCCGCTTAAAGTGGCGTCCACGGGAGCAGCGCGGTGGAAGCCGCGGTGCACAACTGTTTGGAGGTGGTTAGTGATCCGCGGCTGGCCCCCCCTGTGCACTGTGGCTCGGCGGGGCCGCACCGCCAGATGCGCCAGCGGATCCACCTTTTAGGTGGATTGTGGTTGCGGACCTAGTAGAGTCCGCGTACGGTGGGAACCAGCGGGCCTGAGTACGGGTGCGGGTACGGGTACGGGTGCTTTTGCCCGCAATGCAAAGCTTTCACTGCGACGGCGAAAGTACCTGTGTGCTCCAGGTGCTTCCGTGGCCTCCCACCTTCATTAGGGCGTTGGTTGGACCCCTCCAATACGGGGAAACACTGGCGGTTGCGAAACTTTTTAGAGACCCCACCTCGCCGCTGGAGTGTTAAGTTCGAGTACCGTGGGGTTTTAGTCGGTAGAAGTCCGACATAACCTCGTTGGGCGGCGAGGTATCCATGAGGATTTCCCCAAGATTTCCCCACGATAAAAAAAAAGGTTAGAACTGTGACCACATCGAATTGTCGGCGAATGAACATGAGTTCCAAAAAGATGTATCGATATTAGGTACCTATACAATGTAATAACAGATCCTCCCTCAGTAGAGTATTTTTCTTGGTAATAAGTTCTACATCAACTAAACATTAATATAATATTTGATTTGTTATTATAATAGGTTGGGGAAAAAGTATCTTCGCATTTTTTAAGAAAATTTAAAACATTTTTTAATATAGTTTATTTACATTTAACTAAAGTATGTAGGTGCCATTTTATTCGATTACTTTTTTCCATCTTGTAGGTAGGGACATGATACCATTGCTATAGGAATTTTGAGGCTTCTGGTCAAAATACCGCGACAAGTGGTTTTGACAGTCCTCTCGTGATATTAACCTGACACTGCCTTATGAATCCTGAAACAGGACACATGAATTCAGGAACAGACCGGAACAGGTGGAAATCTGAAGGTAACACCTCCCAGCCAAACTCTCTTAATTTTTGCTGAGTGGCTAAAGATGTGTAAGGTTGAAAACGTTATCATGATGAAAAACCACACCCTTTCTGTTGATTAATTCCGGCCGCTTTCTCTCAACTTCTTGCTTTAATATCATCAGTTGTTCGCAGTAGAGTTCAGAATCGATGGTCCTGCCTGGTGCTCAGCTCATAATGAATAATGCCCTTCCAATCCCACCACACACACAGCATCACTTTGTTGCGAGTTAACCCGGGTTTCGCCACAGTCTGTGAAGCCTTCGGCCTTTGACCACGACCTTTTTCGCACGTTCTTGTCGTACGTGATCCACTTTTCATCACCAGTTATGAGCTTCTTCAAAAATGTTTCGGTTTCATTACGTCGTAATGTAGAATCACAAATGAGTACACGGTTCAGTAGGTTTCTTTCAGTGAGCTCGTGAGGTACCCAAATATCCAGCTTTTTTGTGTACCCAGTTTTTTTCAAATGCGCCAAAACTGTTTTGTGGTCAATTTCCAGTTTTACAGCTACGTCGTAACAACTGATATGCCGTCTATGCCGATCTTACTCCACTTTTTCAAAAATGGCATTCATTTTATCCGTAATAGGGCGACCAGAGCGACGTGCATCTTTGACATCAAAACTTCCGGATTGAAAACACTTAAACCAAATTTGTGCTACTCTCACAGAGAATGCACTTGGTCCATAAACATCACAATTTTTTTTCACGGCTTGCGGTGCATTTTCACCATTTTTGTAGTTAAATTTTAAAATGTATCTAATTTCTTCATTAGATTCACTCATCTTGGCAGTAAGAAAAAATTTTAACAAAAGAAAACACCAACTTCAAAAAAAAATCTTCTAAAACAAAGCACTAAAAAGTAAAGAAATAATTGCGTATTCTTCTAAAACTTATACGATATTAAAATGTAGGTACAATTATGGTTACTATTGGAGTCGGTGTCAGCCAAGGAAACACTACAATATACCTAGCAATTTACCTATTTCTTACATATTACGTTTACGTATGTAGGTAGGTAGTTAAAAGCCTACATTGGCTGACACCAACTCCAACAATAACAATAATTGTACCTACATAATATTATCGTATAAGTTTTAGAAGAATACGCAATTATTTCTTTACTTCTTAGTGCTTTGTTTTAGAAGTTTTTTTTTTGAAGTTGGTTTTTTTTTGTTAAAATTTTTGTTTATTTCTTGATTTTCAGTGAATAGTTCTTATTTATTTTATACATCGAAAAAGTATCGTCCAATTGCTTCTAAGAATTGAAGAGTTACGTTACTTTTTCATGGATCCCACAATCAGAACCTAACCAAACTCTCATCAAACTACCCTTGAAGTATATCCTTTCCAATAAAAAAGTAGCATCGAAATCGGTTGGCGTGATAATGAGTTGTTCGTCCATTTGTCGCGCATATGGTTTATTTAGATTTAAGCCTTATATGAATTTCCCATGGATGCCACTGTCAGAACTAGACCAAATTTAAATGGGACCACACGGGCAGCATCAGCTTTCAAATAAAAAAAGAATTATCGAAATCGGTTGGCGTAATATTAAGTTATTTGTCCATTTATCGCGCATTTTTTCTATCTAGATTTAAGACTTTTATGGTTTTCTCATGGATGCCACTGTCAGAACTAGACCAAATTAAAATGGGACCATTCGGGAAGCATCAGCTTTCAAGTAAAAAAAAAGATCAAAATCGGTTCACTCAGTCGAAAGTTATGAGGTAACAAACATAAAAAAAAAATACAGTCGAATTGAGAACCTCCTCCTTTTTTTGAAGTCGGTTGAAAACAAATGAAAATTAGACATTATCCTAATTTGAATTTGGAATTATCTTCTGTTAAATTTAAACTTTTAATGATAACAAAACCAGCCAGATACAAATAGTAAAGTCACAGAGATTTCATTAGTCAAAATCTATGATTCAAATTTCAAAGTACTTTACTATTCTCCGTATTGACTATTCGATGAAATTCTAAAAATGGGAAACAATTTATGTGGAACGAAACTCTATGAATCGATTTTCTATAAAACAATTTACAACCATTTTACTCAGCTATGAGAACGAGAAATCTAGTTTTATACAATTTTGTACATATCATATTTTGGAATTAGAATGTAAGGTTTATTGAAACCTCGAAGAAACGAATTCTGGTATTGTATGTCTGGTAGGTGTAATCGGTTCGGGTATTTTGACCCTTAAGGTATTTTGAGTTCAGGTATTTATGGCCCGGTCATTTAAATCAAGGTGTTTTGTTTTCCGAGATTCTTATATATACCCCTAATAAATATTTAATATTTAATAAGTTTATTTTTATTTATAATACTAACATATCTAATGTTCTCGCAATGTAAAACCACAACAAGTTTAAAGGAGTAACTCCTGAGTTTCTCGCCGGGTCTTCTCAGTAAGAATCAACTCCTCCGACGCGGTGGTAGAGTCGCATTATGTTTGTTTACTGTTTATTTATATATTCCTAGGATTATAGTATTTATGTCTATTATTTAGTATATTTTTTGACTATTTAAAAGTACTGATTAAGTCTATTTAAATAAAGATATTTGAGTTTGAGTTATAAATTTCCTAAATAACACGTAGATTTTATTTATCATGTGTTGAGAATCTCGCCGCGGCGGTAATGCCATGTGTCTGTACCCGTACGCACCCGCCGCGGTTCTCTATTTTGTCTTATGAATTTTTCATTCATAATCTAACGTCTCACAATGTTTTTTACCATAATCATCATTTCTCCGAATGATGACTTGCCCGAACTTAATGTAATATCACGTCTCCGAAAATTGATTTCCCTTAAAATACGATATTATGCCCGAAAATTGTTTGTCATAAATAGTCAAAATAGAACTAAAAAACGGTAAGTATTACCATAACGTAACAACAGCATCAAGGTACCGTTTTTTAGTTCCATTTCAACTCAACAGAGGCACTGTACAAAATCCCAATACAAATATTTTACGCGAACGATATAATAACGTAAATATAAAGTGGCATTCCATCGTAGACGTATAGGATGGCAGATGTATGAGACTTTTTATTTAACATTTAACCAAAGGGGTTTATTTACAGCTTATCCCTGTGAAAGTACTATTTTGTACAGTTTAGGTACAATGGTTCAGTACGTCTACCACGAGTTGCCACTTTAAATTTACATTATCGTTCGCGTAAATTGTATTGAGATGACATATGACATGACATGACAATGTCAAATCCCAATACATTTTTTTACGCGAACGTTAATGTAAATTTAAAGTGGCAACTCGTGGTAGACGCACTGCAAAAAGTGTAATTTTTCAGGGGAAGCATTTGAAAATTCAATATCCTATCACAACGTATAGTTCTTCTTGACTTAACAAATAGAATGATAATGATTAAACTACAACTTTGAACTTCATTTTAAAGTACAAGCAAACATCTGACTAATTACTGTTAAAAAAATATAAACGTTTAAAAATTACTACCCTCGCAGAAGTGACGTTATGACACTAGAAAACAAGTAACCGGACAATTATGTCAAAACAAATACAACACTAAACCATACATTTGTAAATTAGTGTCGTTATTGTTCCAAAATAGGTAAAATAAATTGTCGCAAATACCTAGTAGTAACGTTGTCTCCAGGAGACTATTTCTTGTGCCCGCGCGCAACTGACCAATGAAATGTTGTTTCATTGGTCAGTCAGGTCATAACGACACTAACTAATGCCCTAACGTGGAAGGTATGCGTACTACACGCGTGACAATAACGCATTAGGTAGAGAGGTAGATTATGTGTATTTTCTCATACTCAGTTCAGTTTTCACAAAAATTACATAAGTGACGATATTGTACCGTATGTTCGATATGTTTCACCAAAGATACTTAGATAGACCACATGTGCCATCCTGACGTTCACGATATTTTGTGTTGTGATTGTGGTGACCACACCGTCTGCCACACACAATCAACAATACACGCGCCCCGTGCTCCCTGGTTCTGTTAGATGCGGATTCTTTGATTCTTTATGTGTAGAAAATCCCTTGTTTAAGTGAAGTGAAATTTACGTCTACTTTCTGATTACCCACCTGTTTTGCGTGTTTTGTTGTTGTAATAATAACCAACAATAACAACAACCCTCGCGGTTTTTTTTGCTTGTAAGCCTACCTATAGTTTCCAAGCTTCCTAAAAACAGCACCTAGCAAGTCAGACAGAGGGGGTCGATCTGCAGCGAGGTGGTTGGTTCCAGGAATACACCTCGTCCACAGTTTTAAAAGTAACAGAAGTAATAATAACTGTAAAGTAATACTGTGATATGTTGTGCCTCGTCGTCTTCAACTTGCAACAGTTGCAACGCGACACGGCTGCCTAGCAGTAGCGGGCCTCCGACACCTTTAGCGAATGGTGGAGGCCCGCTATTTAAGTTTGTGAGCCAGGCTGCCAATCGCTTTTATCGCAAGCCTTTGATTTTATTAGGGTGAGTAAGTGTTGCTAATGATCATGATAAAAAAAACATTCTCGACTGCATCTATTTAATGATAGGACCTATGATATCATCGTCGTCATTACCATCGTCAAAAAAGTTAAACGTCATAACGCGGTGCGGCGCGCTGACGTCAGCTGTCTGTCTGTCAAAACATGCTATCTCTCTCGAACACCCGAATAGTTGCTTTTTCTACAAAAAGCACAAGCACTTGATTTAGCGCGAGTGTTTTATGTGAGTTATCGTCATAGACGGCAGGCCACTGTGTAGTTGACTTGTAAATTATTAAAGAACAGTGACAGTGATTTTGGATTTCTGAAAAATATGGCACCCATAGGTGAGTAAGCAATATAATTATGTACATACCTCGGACGGCTGTCGGCATGTCGCAAATATTTTGTCAGCTTTGTGCTGTCTCACGATATACCTTACCATCCCTAGTCCCAGACCTCTGTTAGCACCCGTAATCAATACAGATTTCATGGTGATTGCACAATGCACAAGTAGTTTACAACTATTCTGAGTGAACGTCTTGACAAGTCGGAAAGTTATCTTTTTACCCGAAAACTGTGCGTGCTGTGAAAATTTTTCCTGTCTCTGTCATTCACGTCAAAATGACAATACTGAGTAATGTTGTGAGGATCAGTAGTTTGATAAAACCCAGAAATTTGTCTGGCAATAGTTGGATTCTAGTGAGAAGAACATTCGCGAGCAGTAAGTTGTCCATCACAGTAATTGTATTGATGGCCTTGAAGTGTTCATTAGCGCATAACCTCAATCTAACTAAACTGTATTTTTCACTAAGTAAAAAAGTTCAGTTTCCTACAGCCCATGCCTTTGTCGTGATTAAGTTAAAAAATACTGAAAAATAAACAAATTTGTTTTACTTGTAAAACAAGCTTTTATATACAAATATATCTGTAGCTCTTACTTTTAAAAATGTATATTTATTTACATGTTGATAGCTAGCAGAAGTAAGTTGCTCACCACTGCTAACGTAGTTGAAGGTACAGTTATTTACTACAAACTCAGACCAGTGATGTAAGGCCCAAGCCCCAAGCCCAAGGTGACTTGCATCCTAATAAGTGCAGTTAATCTCGGAGGATCTTTAAAGTTGTCACAATTCAGTAGCATAATACAATGAATACAATGTTTTTGTGATTAGGTAGCATGACTTACTAAAGTTATCATCATGCTGTAAGAAGTCATGGCATCAGGTTAAATTAAACTTTGTCTAAACTACACATAATCAAAGTAGCGCAACATCTTTTAGCTTATTACTTTATATTTATGTGGATCTTTATTGCATTTTCCCACAATCTTAACGTTTGAAAACTTAAATTATGCTCAAATCTCCTACTTCCTCACTTAAAACAACAGTAAAAATATGTTTGAGAATTGGTTAGTAACTAAATTCAGTCTCACCTGCTGTATGTGTTAACAATTATGGTTTCACAATCAAATTATAAACACTTTATTAATCAATTCAACAAGTTCTAGTGTTAATTATTTTTGTCCTTGTAGAAAAATACACACTTCAGTGCTTTAGTTAGTAATTTAATAAATATTTTCGTGGCGTTTACAAAAAAAAATTATAAAAATATTTTCATACACATGTTCAACACACCATTAGTCAATGTATACTCTGAAGAATATTTTGACATCATACTGTGGTATCTTTAAAGATGGAAACTACGATTATGACCTGGCGGTGCTGGGTGGCGGTTCAGGCGGTCTCGCGTGCGCCAAAGAGGCAGTGAATCAGGGTGCCAAGGTGGCAGTGCTGGATTATGTGCAGCCCTCCCCGCAGGGCACCAAATGGGGCTTAGGGGGCACATGTGTTAATGTTGGATGTATACCCAAAAAGTTGATGCACCAGGCTGCCTTACTTGGAGAAAGCATTCATGTAAGTCTATTATTTATGTTTGAACTTAATATTATATTGAATATGAAGTTCCAGTCAGTAAAACCTAAGACTTTATGTTTGTTTCACTTCTTAATTGTCAAAATTACTTTTAGGCTTTACTAATTTGGTACTTATACATGTGTTGTTTTCCTTTTGATGACCTGAAACTTTTATTTTTACTTTTATTTATAGGCTCTGGTAAGTGATTTTATCTGCCAAACTGGACCCCATTCCTTCCCCGCACTCGAAAACTTGAATTATCCTTGAGGGCTAGTGATTTTATTTTTTTGTATGTGTAGATTCTTTGACTGCTTACATCTGGAATTATGTATTTGTTCATTAGAGTCTCACTATTGCAATGAAACTTAGTAGAAAACATTGCATTTAAAGTTATGAACAGTTGATAGATAAAAAAGATTAATGTATGCTACAGTTGATAAGTAAATACTAATTTATATACCAAATAATCTGTAGGCTACCTAGTATAGTATTAGATATCATGCTTTAGGTCATTTGATAACTTTTTTTGCCATAATCATTGTAAGTATTTTAGTAACTTGTAAGAAGTAAACGTTTTTTATCTACACTATAGCTTTTAATTACAGTATTAGTAGACAAAAATGATAATTACACGAAAGTTAGAGTTATCTCAGGCATTTCACTAAAACTTCAACTTTCAAACAGTGGGAATCGCGATAGTTATCTGCGATTGTCCCCATCCATTGTTTTGCGTCGGGAAAAATGGTGTTTATCTTCATGGCGCATTATTTGTACATTTGAATTTTACAGCAGTAAGATATGCACTTTAAACACATCAAACACGTACAGGTAACCGAAACACTCCTATTGACCTAAAAAAATCCGGTCGAAAGCAGTAGATTAAAATTTATTGAATTTATTTCACTCCTTGTAGATAATGTATAATTAGATAATGTAAAATTGAATGATTTTCTAATGATATCTCGTTCTTGAACAGGACATGCTCAGAGTATTTCCACCTCAATCAGGTGACCAAGCTGGATCTGTGTTACGGAAAACCAAAAGTCTGATAACACTGAGTGTTTCTATTGGAGAGTAAGGTAGCTAGATCTGATCGAACAGCTGTTCTTGTCTGGAAGACTAGTTTGACCCCCTAGCCTTACAGGGGATCGATCGCCACGAGCGAGTGTAACCTCTGGTGTCTTTTCCATATTCCATATTCGATCTTCGAACTTTTCTTGCCACCAACGTAATAAATAGTGAGCTGGAGTTTTCGGTTAGTAAAAGCATCAAGTAATAACAAATACTCAGAAGCAATAGTAAATAGTTTAAGCAAATAGTTGACATGGCATGCGGCCAGGATAAAACCTGTCACCAAATACAAATTCATGTGTCCTGGCAGGAGTTCCACATCAGCCGAAAGAGATCCCTATAACCTATCACAATGTAAGAAAACGCAGGGAGATATAGTAAGAGTGACTGTGTTCTTATTCATTTGGAGTTGTGCGGCAATAGCAATAGACGACACGATTGGCTTAGTGCGCAGTAGCACGGTTTTTCGCCTTGAATTCCGTAGTGTCCCGGTTTCGATCCCCGGTCAGGTCAATTCAGGAAACGATCTTTTCTAAATTGGCTTGGGTCGGGGTGTGCTGGTAGACGCCGCTGGCCTAATTACTTGTCTGGTACCTCGTAACCCAGGGATATTTATCCCTACTTAGAGACGATGACAAGAGGTGTGTTTATATTTAATTTATTTAATGAAAAAAGGCATCTTCAAGCAAGTTAACTGGGTTCAAGATAAGGCTGTCTCGTCTCACCTCCGCGACCAATGCTATTGAGCCATCGTCGTCATTAGCCAGTTGGTCACGCCAGCGCTGGCAAGGTCACCTCGGGTGTAGCTAACGTCTACTGCTTGTGGATCAATAAGTAATGGCTGCTTTTGACGACCAGGCGGACGACTATCATCGTTCTTTCATGCGTCTATCAATAAATGAAGCTACGTACCTACTCACATAATGATGTTCTATAAGTACTCGTGTTAAAAAAAGTATATGGCATACTACATAAGTGGCGCAAAAACTATCATAGATAAAATTAAAATTAACTTTTAAACGTTTTTAGGTCTTCTTCTTCTTTCGTGTCGGCAAGAACACGGGCTAAATCCGACTTGCCCAGAAAGCGGCTACTGTGGTAGCCCTCTGGTTACTGACAAGTAAGTCCTTACGCGAGCAGGTGGTCGGGCACGCGGGACAGTTAGTGAGGTGAGCCATGGTTTGCAGGGGTTCTCCACATTCACAGCTGGCGTCTACGTTGCTTGAGTACCCCCAACGACACAGGTTATCTTTACTTCGACCAACCTGGGTCCTCAGCCTATTTAGACTTCTCCAGGTTGGCCAAGGTTCCTTATACCCTGGAGGCTGATTTTCATCAGGGGAGTACAGTGAATGTGGGTACTCGCTTGCCCAAAGCCTGCACCTCATGTCAGTAGGGATTTCGTCGGTAGGCTGCGTAGATCGCAGGAAGCTTTTGCGGCTTCGCAACCGACCTGTGGCGGGGGAGAGCCCGTAGAGTGGATGTCTCGGGTCGCTTTCCTGTTTTTGTTTTTCAAGCGAACATGTCACTTCTCTACGGACTCTGGGTGGAGCTATTCCCGCAAGAGGAAACAGCATACCGACCGGGGTTGGCTTAAGACAGCCAGTAACTATGCGGCAGGTGTCGTTCAGCTCTGCGTCCACGTCTCTGGTATGTGCTGACCTAGCCCACACTGGACACGCGTATTCTCCTGCTGAAAAACACAAAGCTAGTCCCGTAGTGCGCATAACCGTTGGGTTTGCTCCCCAGTTAGTGGAGGAGAGACGGCGCAGTAGATTATTGCGGGAACTAACTTTTTGTTTTGTGTTTCTGCAGTGGGTCTTGTAAGTCAGAGAGCGGTCCAGTGTCACTCCTAGGTATCTAGGGAGGTTTTTTAGGTATTTCGTACGTAAACAGTCAGATAGTTTCTGCATCACTAAAGTAAGTCGTATCTCTTTTTTCTTAGCAATATATATTCATCTGGTATCTATTTATGTATTTATACTCGAGGAATGCATAATTATATTGCATATTGCACAGCCCAAAATTCGTTCGTTCTTTGTTAAACCTTGCGGTTGACTGGCAGAGAATGCCTCTAGGCATTAAGTCCGCCAAGTGTACCTTTTTTTTTTTCTATAAATGTGCAATAAAGAATAAATAAATAAATAATATTTAGGCCGTGAAGATGTTATGTTAGTTTTAACCTAAATAACGTGATAAACAGACTAGAAGAAATATTCACTGAAAACGTGATTTTTTATTTGTTGCCGACGTTATGGGGGGATTCCTACCTATATTCTGACGAACACAGCCTGTTCGCTGGACTCTGATCAGCTGGGTTACAAAACAGAACAGAAGAGTTTATGCATTAAAAGTAAAGTAAAATTTTAAAAAATGTATTGCTTTTAAATAGATACAATTAACATTTCCGTTGTGAGAAGGCAATTGGAGGCAGCCCTTCTGCAGACGAAGACGATTTCACAAGAATTCAATAGTATGGGGTAGGAATATGTTGTAAACCACTAATTGCGTAACACAAAAATGAATGTTAACATAGAAACCATTTAAAAACATTGTTCAATAAACATACTGCGTATTTTCCATAAATTATCAAGATTCAAAAAATCTTGAACGTGTTTAATAATAAATTTGCCAGTCATTGCCTGCTAACTGTTAGAATAACTTATTCAGCGATGACTTGTATATCGGTTTACGAACACTGAAGTCGATGAGTTACACTGTAATTGCGATCCTACCACAAAAAACGAATGCATATTTTGTGACCTGACTCATCTGTAATAGTATTGTAAATGGTAGGTACAGTCACCGTCAGATATATTGTAGCAGACACCAAATACTTCTAAACTATTTAAAATGTCCATAAGTTCTTAACACTACAATCTACCAATAATATCTGAACATTGATAACATCATCATTATCTGAGCAGCAGTTACTCAATAATTTATATACGCACAAATAACCAAAAATATCTGAACACCTAAAACTTCAAGTGTTTCGCATACAAATCACAATATATAAATATGCGCCAGACAACACACCACTTAACATGGTCTCGAAATAGGAATAAATATCCCTGTGCTACGAGGTACCAGACAAGGCATTAAGCCAGGGGCGTCTCCCAGCACACCCAGACCCAAGTCAATTCAGAAATGATCGTTTACTGAGTTAACCCGACCGGGAAATGAACCCGGGACACTACGAAAATCGAGGCAAGAAACCGCGCTACAGCGCACTACGCCAATCGTGTCGTCCAGCCAGCCAAATATGAAACACTAGCTGTTCGCACGCGGCTTCGCCTGCGTGGACTATACGATTTTGGCTGTTCTGTTTTCTCCCGTTATAGTATGTCCTATGTTACTTGTTTATTGTAAAGTTTTATGCTAAAATAATTTTGGAAATTGGTGCCGTTGTTTTTGATTATTGTGTACCTTGCTAGCTGTCGGGCTCAGCGGCTTCACCCGTGTAGACAATTTCTCCCGTTAAAATATAGCCTAATAGTTAGGCCACTCGCTATGTCACTCGCTTATAATGTGGCTTTAGTTTGGTAAAATAATTATTAAAATCGCTCCAATAGTTTCAGAAAAAATTTAATACAAATAAACAAACAGTGTTTTTTTTCCCTCTTAATATGATAAGTTTAGGATGAAGGACACACTTTCAAATTCAAACAGTTAATGTTCAGATACTTTTGGTTATTCGTACGTATAGAAATGTTTGACAAGCTGCTCAGAGAATAAAATAGATAATGAAAAATAATAATACTTAAAATGCTCACAAATACACGAGGCTTCCTAAAGATTTTACTGAAATCGTTTTTGTACTTAGAAGCGCTACCAATAAAGATATCTAAATTAAAAACAATCCTCAAAAAAAACATAAATTATAACTAATAAGACAGATAATTTGGGTCAAGTCATGAAAGCAAGGGAACAGGGTCCTTAAGCAAAAGGTTTTACTCACAAGAAACAAAAACTTCAATCTTAGTTCACAATTAAAAGGATGATTCTAATGTGTGAACTTTTCCTCTTCAACGTAGCATGGTTTTCCATTGAGTTTGTTTCCACAAAACCCATTATGCTAAAAATATACAATGCTTGCAATGTTATCATCAAATTCAATACAACGACACTTAAAAGTAATATTATATTCATGTTACATAACCGATCGTCCTACTGTCAAGTCAAGGATAATCCAAGATCAGAGTTGTCCTTTATAGGTATACAGAGTAGGTGCTTACCTACCTACCTCATCGTTTAACAACTAGGCATCTATAGAAGGTGAAAACTTAGCCTATTGTATAATTGTAAGTTCTTAGTGACATTAGCGACATCGTGTATAGTACACCTCGATCGCAATAGCGCCTTCTTCATGAATCCATTACGGATTAATTCCAGGAAGCAGTAGCATACGGCTGGCAGGTACCACAGCTAGACGCGATCAAAATAAGCTGGCCAGCCCTCACACAAGCCGTCCAGGACCACATTAAATCCGTCAACTGGGTAACCAGGGTCGACTTGAGAGATAAGAAGATCGAGTACATAAATGGCTTGGGAGAGTTCAAAGACCCGCACACGATCGTGGCCACGCTCAAGAACGGCTCGAAGAAGGAGTTGACGGCGAAGAACATCGTGATCGCGGTGGGCGGGCGGCCGCACTACCCCGACATCCCCGGGGCGACAGACTACTGCATCACCAGCGACGACATCTTTAGCTTAAGCCATCCGCCAGGAAAGACGCTAGTGATCGGTGCTGGATGTATCCTTTTTTTATTTAAAAGAACGGATTTACGGATTCTACTCGCGGTTTATATCGTATACATTTTGTTAGTGATGAAATAATGGGGGCGGGGGGGGGATGTAAAAAATTCACAGTAATAGTACCGCTTAATTATCGAAATAATATATAACAACACATCTACAATTAGTAAAGATGTTACCTATGTTCATATATATTCATGTTATAGAAATGAAGTTCACGCGGGCGAAGCCGCGGGCAGAAGGCTAGTACTAATTTAAAAACTATGTAGCTAACTGAGTATTGATAGAGAAACAATTGGTTGTAATGCAATGGTCATCACCACACAATAGGAAACTGATAGAATTTGTTAGTGCGTGCATTTGTCTTATTGATTAACTTTTTTAATGCTAATCGTTTCATGATACCTTAACGTTACAGATACTAGCACCGCCAACAACATTTCTGTCCCGCCCAAAGGTTGACTGGTAGAGAATGCTTTTAGCATTAAGTCCGCCTTTTGTACTATTTTGTGCATTAAAGATTAAATAAATAAATAAATAACGTTCATATAAAAACCAGCACCTAAAGTTATTTACGATGACTAGATTCTCCATTTCGCAATTCTCATCTATCTAATCCACCGTGCGTGACGTGATCGAATGTAAATAAATATGACATTATAAACGGAACAGGAGAGTAACACTTGATATCGTATGCAGTGGCGTTTTTAAATATATTTTTAATTATCGATGCGATGATGATGATGCATTTTTCTGTTGATTCATTTATTATACTGGTATAAATTAATTAATCATTTTGATGCGATGCTATCTATGGATGATTTTGATTTTGTAACCTTCACTTGGATTTTGTCTTGTAAATGGTTTATCATCCAAAAAATAGGTACCTATAGCTGTGAGTTTTAGTAATCACATTGATTGATAGATTACGATTATTTATTGTTGCCGACCGAACTTATAAATGTGGTTGGTAATCGATGAGGTGTGGTTAGATTTCCGCAAGATACTTTAAACTGCTTAAAAAAACATATCACAAAAAAAGTTTCTTTACTGTCCAACATGCATAAGTTTTATAATAGTTGCTTGGATTCAATACTAAAAGCAACTGAACGAAAGGCATAGGTGCTTAACATTATGCTGCCGCAATAGCGTTACCCCCGATGAAACTCGCATAAAAAGTTCGGTTTCGTTTTTGAATGACTTGTCAGTTTCCTTGACCAAACCCTCGTAGACATCGGTCTAGAATGCGCCGGCTTCCTGAACTCGCTGGGCTACCCGGCGACGGTGCTGGTGCGCTCGGTGCCGCTGCGCGGGTTCGACCAGCAGATGGCGGAGATGGTCGCCGCCGAGATGCAGGAGCGCGGCGTGCTGTTCCACCGCCACTGCGTGCCGCACTCCGTCGAGAAGCTGGAGTCTGGACAGCTGAAGGCGCGCTGGGTGAACACCGATACGAACGAGCAGTGAGTGTCCTTTAAAATATGCCCTTCCCAGTAACGCTATTAGCCAAGGTCCTTGACGCAATGGAATGCTCTTCTTAAGGCACTCATTTTGGTTAGGGAGCCTTCTTAGCCCACTTAAGTATGGTCAAGCTGTCTTACGCTCAGTGTCTGATCACTGATGTCATCATCTGACACTGGCGTGTCACGCTCGAATATTGAAACGACCAAGAAGGCTAGAGACTAAGGAGAGATAACTCCCTGGAAAGGGTTGGACTAAATCCGTATCCCACAGTGACGCATGCGCATTACGCTTCTTTGCCGCGATCCTCGCGAAGTGTCAAAATTGGTCAACACAACCTCGAAAAACAACAACTGTCGCACGTGACACCGTTCAAAACAAAACCATGTGACCATGAAATGACAAATAGCTGCCGCTGCACATGCGCAATACAGCGTTTTGCCCGGCACAGAGTATACGACTTTCGGCCCTCGAAAGCTTACCCCCACTTCGGGAGTTATCTCTCCTTAGTCTCTAGCCTTCTTGGAAACGACTATTAAAATCGTGCAGCCCTGTGTGTAGCCGTCTCTTTCGCTTCTAGACATATGACAAGTCAGCATCAATTTGAAAGTAGCTCAATTTAATTTGTGTCTCCTAAATCGGGGGTCGGTGTCCTAGGTGTGGTCCTAATTTAAACCTCGTCATTTCTCAGTGTGGTCTCTTTCTTGACTTCTCATCAGGGTTTCTATGAATTAGCATTGTGCCCCCAAGAAATTGTGCCTCTAAGATATTTGAACCACTAGTTACTAAGTACAGCACAAAATTGCAGGTTCGAGGACGTGTTCGACACGGTGCTGATGGCGACCGGCCGCTACGCGCTCACCAAGCAGCTTAACCTGGACCTCGCCGGTGTTTCCGTAAGTTTATACTACATGGCTAATTTGTTATAATTGTGGTTGTTCTGAACGGCTACCTAATTCTCTAACTTGTAACGCGACTGTATTCGCTTGCATTTCGACAGCTTATTAGCCAACCACGATGCAGTGTTCGGAGATTGGCGGTAGCAATAATCGCTTTCAAAATCGCGATTTTCTTGCGATCGAAGTTAGTGAATAGCCCAATGTAAACTGAATTCTTTGAAACACGTGACACATCTAGTGGATACCATTTCATCATACTATATTATAATGGTCTAGTCATTACTGCAAAGGTAGGGCATTAATTTACTTAAATGACTCATTCACGAACAGAAGCTATTATGAAGTCAAGGCAGTCCGTTAATAAATAAAGAAATAACATTATTTTATCTGTTTTAGAAGCAAAATCTTTGAATGTTGGAAGGTACTTGACTAAAAAGTTTGAATAAACAAATAAAAACGATTGCTTGTTTCAATGATTAGAAAAAATCGACAAATCTGTTAGGGTTTCGATCGCTAAAAATTGCTGAGCAGTCGCGAACAGCGAAAGGTTCCGTCGATTTTGGTCGTTGAAAGGCCAAGTTCGTTATTGATTAATTGTTTTTTTTTATAATTCCAGTCAGTAGCCGAGAACGGCAAGATAATCGCCCAAAGCGAGCAGAGCAACGTGCCGCACGTGTTCGCGGTGGGTGACGTGCTGGAGGGCCGGCCGGAGCTGACGCCCGTGGCCATCCACGCCGGCCGGCTGCTGGCGCGGCGGCTGTTCGCGGGCGGCGCGCAGCTGATGGACTACGAGAACGTCGCCACCACGGTGTTCACTCCGCTGGAGTACGGCTGCGTGGGGCTGAGCGAGGAGGCTGCGGTGCAGAGGTGGGCCTCGTAGGCTTCGTCTGCGTAGACTTTGTGGAACAGGCGGACCGTGTCGTTAGCACGCACTATTAAGAACACGGCTCAAAGCACATAAAAGTTCTGCATTATGTTAAGTCATAATAAGGGTCTTTTGGTAAAACAACACTTTTCTTTTCCTATACAAACTCACTGCGACAGGCCAATAACTTTTGACGGATCGACGTCTGTCGGGGCAGCTAGTATGAAATAGATAATAAACACCCAGACACGGAACAAACGCAGTTTTCAGCAGGTGAATGTTTGTCCTGGGTGGACTGAGCTGACTAACTCACACACGACCTGATCGACAAAATGTGAAACTTCTGTCGGCCCCGACAAACCCGATCTAGACTAATTAATAGCAATTATTAGGGCAATTCTTAGCGAACAATCTGCCCTGAAAGTGAGTACGATTTAGTTCTGACGCCCTTAACCTAAGATTATGGTCAGATCTTGTTGCAAGATAGTAACTTGTTGGATATAATTGCAGATTTGGCGCGGACAACATCGAGGTGTACCACCAGTACTACAAGCCGACGGAGTTCTTCATCCCGCAGCGCAACATCAAGAACTGCTACGTGAAGGCAGTGGCGGCGCGCGCCGGCCCGCAGCGCGTGCTGGGGCTGCACTTCGTGGGGCCCGTCGCAGGGGAGGTCATACAGGGCTTCGCGGCCGCCGTCAAGTGAGTCACTGAGCTTGTAGGCTGTTGCGGGCTATGAACCGCTCAGCATGACTAGGGGTCTATTATGGAAACACCTTGGAGGCTATTACGAAATCTCTTGGAGGCCTACTACTAGGGGGTCTACCAAGGAACTACAAAGGGGTCTACTACGAAAGCTCTTTGGGGGCCTATTATGAAATATTTTGGGGGCATATTATGAAATCTTTTGGGGTCTAATATGAAATATTTTGGGGGCCTATTAAGAAATCTTTTGGGGCCAAATATGAAATATTTTGGGGGCCTATCATGAAATATTTTGGGGCCTAATATGAAATATTTTGGGGGCCTATTATGAAATCTTTTGGGTCCTATTACAAAAGTTTTAGGAGGGGTCTACTAAGGAACCACAAAGGGGCCAATCACCGAAACCACGGGGGCCTACTACGAAAGCACTTAGGGGCCTTCTATAAATCCTCTTGGAAGGCTTTATGGAACCATTTAGTGGCCTACTACGAGATCGCTAGGGAGTCTTATTATGAAACCACTGAGGGGTCTACTACGGAACCACTAAGAAGCCTACCACGGCATCACTAGCGGGTCTGCTACAACACTGGTTTCAGTTTGGGGATTTGGGGTTCAACTTGGAATACTTAAATTATCTACTAACCGAGATCGTCAGCTTTGCATTAGTAAGCTGTACCAGACCCTTATTCACTCAGGGCAGTAATCCAGACAGTTTTTGCGATGTTTTGATCGTAACATTGTTCTTGTAGATGCGGGCTGACCATGGAGCAGCTGATGAACACGGTGGGCATCCACCCGACGGTGGCGGAGGAGTTCACGCGCCTCAACATCACCAAGCGCTCCGGCCGCGACCCCAACCCCGCGTCCTGCTGCAGCTAGGCGGCCGCGCTCCGCACGAGTGCTGGCTGATTGTTTATACCGTGAGGAAAATTATACGTCATACTCAGTGGGTGACAAAAAGTAACTGTCAAAATTAGAACTTTCATTTTGAGCTTCGCATTAACATTCCTATTTTCGGTATGGAAACCTTAAAACAAAAATTAATTAAACAAATTGATATTTCACTCATGTAGTCTACATCGCCTACGAAGTATGCTATATCATTTTCCTTTTGATATAAATAATCACCCAGTATAAGGAAACGGAGTCTGTCTCTGTTCCTATTATTTACTAATGTACCAAGCACGTCGCCCCGGGTCACGTCACGTGATATAATTATACTTCGGAAAACTTCGGATAGTACTTCGTTGATACTAGCACAACATATTTTACCTGTAGCTAATTAAATAGAATAATGCCATCAGGCTAGACTGGTACGATAGATATTTAAAACGAAACGCGGTTAGGAAATTACCTTTTAATTTAATTTTCCCCTTTATTTTTTGCATTTGCTACGATTTGTTCATAAAAAGTAAAAGGTAACAATAATAAGTTAAACGTCATTTATTTTAACATTTAACTGTCAACGTATTATAATCAAGCTATGGCCATATGTACTCTAAAATAGCACTTATTTGGACGTTCTGACGATTGGTTTTTCATTCTGTATCCTAGTATTTATTGTTTATAAAAATGGTCCAAGTTTGCCTAAGCCCCGACAGGAACATCAGGAACTTTAGATCTACTCTAGCAATAAGAGGACCGGCTAGGTCTCAAACAGAATTAATAATATTATGTAGTAGTGTTTTTCTAACCGATTGTACAGACACGGCCGCACTGTTGTAAAATCTACTTTCTAATTAAAATAATTCTTGCCTCGATTTGTTTAAAACTATTTAATAGTACAAAAACATAGTAAAACTAAAAAATTATATGTACGCGTTGTTGTCTCAAACATAGAATTATTTGAACAAACTTATTTCTATTGTTATAACCCTGAGAGGGTGAAGTACTATACAGTATTATTTATCGTTGTTACATGAAATCTTCAAAATATTATCTGCACAAGTTAACATTCCGCGGGCACGACATCGAGATAGGATCCACCCCACTTACGTCGATTTTTATTTGAATTTTAATAAAGTGATATATTTTTAAAGAATTTACTAAATTGTTTCATTTGTCTTTTATTCCTATACTATTTTCACTGTAAGATGATATGCCTGACAGCTCTTATTGTTCCGTTTCACGCATATTATTTCAAACAAAATAAAAAGAAACTGGCAAAAGAAAATGTTATAAACTATTAAAAAACTATTGTTCTTTCGAATCTTTTATTTTTATTATTATTAACCGTTAATAAATGAAGTATTTGAAATTAAACTACATAATATACCTTTACAGCGCCTGATGCGTGAAAAGGAACGCCATTCAATAGTTTATTGACACTACTGAATCGACAAGAAATCACGTCATTCGCATCAGCAGAGCGATTCTTAAAAACTCACAATAAGAAAAGAAATACGCCGAGTGAACCGAACACACTTCGAAGTAGCGTTCGCCTGACCTTGATTTGGTATTCTCAATTTGTTTCAAAGCCTGAGTGAAGCGGAGTGAGTCTCGAAATGGGATAGGGCTTGCATGTATGTGGCAATTATGAATCGATAAAACTTTGTTTAGTTTTATAAACAAGAATACTTTACTAAACGGCGAGGATTAATGTGATATGACAGTATTTTGGCTAAGTCTACATTATTTATTGTATAAACTTGAGGTAAAGTATGAAAAATTTCAATAGATTTAATTTTGTGGCTCAATATCCACATCGCCAAGGCTTTTTGGACCAATGCCATTACGCTTGATTAAAAAAAAAACAAAAAAAATGGCGACAATGTTGTTGTTGGTTTGGCGTTTGGATAAAAGTAAACTTTCTTTGTGTTTTCTAACTAAATAAAATGCTATAATGCTTCATTTGAGTTTATATCAAATAAAATATGAAGTAAGTATGACTACGTTTACTTTTCTATTATTTATACGGAGTTTTGGTTAAATGACGATTTATAAATTTTAAATTGTAATTTGCAGAACTATCAAACAGAAACGCTGAAAACTATTCTGGAAGAGATCCCAAGCGTACCCAAGGGATTTGCTAAGATGGAGAGGTCGTCTGCCTTAAATGCAATTTTTTAACTATTATTTTCGAGATACCGCGTTTTATTCTATTACTTATTAACCAAAATCCGTTTGAATTTATTCAAAATTAAAAATCGGTAAATCTGATTCCATTTCCTTTGCCAACTTGATTAAATTATATTCGTTCAGCACTTTATTTGACAATTATGAACTGTCAGGCATATCATCATACGGCGAAAGTAGGATAGTACCTAATATTATGGTAGCCAAATATTTTTGTTTTTAAGCAAAGAAATTAGAAGTGTCTTTTTTTATGCGACACAAATTGCACAGTACATGATATCGAGCAGGTCCTCGGAACATAGGCAATGACTATTCCTTGTATCTTGGCAGCTTAGCCAATAGCATTGCAGTTTGTATTCGCCGTCAAATCACAACAGCGATTCTAATGCAAAGTGGTATTGTTCACGAGACAAATCAGATTATTGAACTGTTTATTGAGTATTTTTCTATATAAAAAGTCCTACTGGGTGCTGTAAACGCCGTTTAGTCAAGGTCATTCACGCATCTTAGTCCCGTATTCTGAAACAAAATCTGTAGGTACTTGAGTATAGATCTGAGTGACGTTTTTGTATGAACTGACGTCTTCAAATCTCTACTCAAAAAAGATCAGTGCTTAAGTACGATTCTAGAATGCGGGCCTTAAAGCTTTAATTGGCAATCATTAAATAATATTTTTTCAAAAGTAACGAATCTATTGATAATGATATAAATTGCACTTTTGAATTGATATTTTTTTTTATGAGGATTTTTCTGTCTGATATATTTCTGAGTAAAAACTTGAGTGAATGTCAGGATAGCACATGTAGGATCTTTAAACTTGATGAATTGAGGTCGGATCAAATGGTCCCATGATCAAGGCTCGTCGTTGGTGAAGTAGCGCCGCATGCCGGGCTCGGCGGCGCACGGCAGCCACACCTGCGCCGTCGGCAGCGGGAAGTAGCGGTGCGCCGCCACCAGCTCGTTGTCGAAGCGCCAGAAGCGCGGCCCGCGGAAGAAGTATGTGGCTGCACGGAAAGGATCTGATTTAAGGCCTGCCGCAGACGAGGGAATCCGCGGCGTACTTTTTTGTCACTCAAAATAGATCCCCAAGATAGAATCCCTTACAAACTGTATTGATCAACGCACACGAACGACTAAAAGTACGCCGAAGTACTGAGCGTAGCGGGTGTCCGCGCAAGGAATGGCACGAACGAACTATGCGCAGTCAACGCACACGACTTTAGTCTGCGTTAATAATCGATTCGAAATAAAGGGATGGACCCTGTATTCTTTGTTAAAACTTCATCTCTTTTTCTTAATCTTCATGTAAATTATAGCACAACGTAATCTCAGAATATTTAAATACTCTCGGACAACAAATGATCGCACACCGTGTGCGTTGAGTCCGCGGTAAATCCGCGGCAGACTTTTTATTCGCGGATCGTACTTTTTTCTCCGTCTAAAGTCTATCGTCTATAAGCAGGCCTTTAGTTCTACATCCGCTGCTTATTTTGGTTTCGTTAAAATGATATGAGTCAACATGACATGCATTGCAGTAGTCCCAATCACCATATTGTATTACTCTGGCGTTACGAAAACAAGCACAGAAAGTACCTACAAACAATACAGAAAATATTGTATAAAAACAGGAAGCTGTAAGCTTTTTTTAAAAATCCGGTTCGAAGGACCAAAAAATGACAGAATAGAAAGTAGTTCTATAACAGTCGAGTTAAGATAGAAAAAAAGCTAGTACCTCCTTTCCAAATAAGGGCTGCGTCTACGGGATACGGAACTTGCCTCCACGCTGACATGTCTTTGGGATATCCGCTAGAAATAAAGTTAATTGTTTTATGATTAATCTGACAAACACTCCAGTGTAAAACCTGAAATGTTAGCATAAAATGTGATGCGTTCAAACTTCGCATAAATTTCAAGATATCGAAGATGTAGGTACGGTTTAGCAGTAAGCCGTACACCGTAAACGAAAATATTTGCACAGTTTATAATAACAAAACAGTATTCCCTAACTTCAAAAATTCTTTGAAAGACCGATCACCTGTCCATACTGCTTGTGTCCTCGTCGTATCTCCAGAATCTCTCGTATTCGATGAGGTAGGTCTTGTTGTTGTAGTTGGAGAGGAAGGCGGTGGTGAGCTCTTGCACTCGGCGCGGGAGCCCGAAGTCCGTGAGGCGGCCCGTGCGCACCAGCCGGAACCGTGGGTCGAACTCCCAGTATCTTTTACCTGGGATTTATTTATTTTTGAAATATAGCAAACATTCATATTAAATTCCCTAAAAATATGAAGGACAGCTGACACCAAGGAAAAACGGAGACAAAAATACTCAAATAGGTGCGAGTATATCGGGTGATTATTTTTTACCGTAACCATAAACAAAAGTTAACTTAAAAAAAATCTAATTTGCGCTTAGATAGTAACCCCCTTATTTAAAAAGATTAATACAGTCTTATTATAACACTCATAATTCACTTTAGTAAAGTGTACCTACTTCAAGCACTGTTCAAATTGTTATGAATAAGGGGGCCAGTATCTACATTATTCACTGAGCGCCCCTATAATTTTTCATCAACCGGTATCATAACATCAGACACAGAAGCAACACGAATGGGCGGGTCCATGGGCTGTTGTTGTTAGTGCTAACGACTGAAAGGCAGCAGCGACGCAATATTTCTGTGTAGATAAGGTACAGTCGCTTGAGGGGAATACTGCGAAAAGTATGGGACTTATGCCCTATTCAGATTATTCCAGTCTAGCGCTCAATCAATGTGGACATTCCAGTGTAGAAATTCCAGTGCCGGATCACATAATTCCAGCGCTGGACTGGAATGCTGCAACTGGAATAATCGTGCCCAGAATAAAAAAAAATGTTGTTACCTGAGAATACTCGGACATTCCCACTGCGAGTCTCGTAGATGGTCTTGATGATGTTGATGTGCTTCGGCAGCCCAAGGAACACCTCGTGGAAGCGCCGCGGGAAGCCCTCCTCGATCACCTTGTCCTTGATCACCCACATCCACTGGAAGGGGAAAAAAGCCAAACCTTAATAGGAAAGCAAGCCTTAATAGGAAACCCCGTCTAATTTACAGTCAACGCCTTGAGCTCCTTGGTTCTTAAAAATGCAACACGTTCATCGTGTTAAAAATGCATTTCATACCACGTGGACTGACCAACCACAGCTTTCTATAGTCTGGTTCCTCGGCAGTTTAGGGGTTGAACGCTGAAAAGGCACGCGAAGGATGTAGTTACCTCCTCCTCAAAGACGAATATCTTCCCCTGGATGGTCTGCAGCGTGTCGTAGTTGGTGTAGCACAGGTCCGGGATCTCGTTCTCGTCGAGCTGCTCGCTGTCAGCCTTCGTGAACGACACCAGCGACGTGCGCCCTGCGTTCGGGCTTTCTGTGGTCTCAGCTAAGACTTCAACAGATACTTCGTCATTCCCTGAAAACCGATATAACAACAGTACCCTTCTGTTGGAGTTTTTTGAGTGATTGTTCTTAGATCTTATCAATGATAATCGCGTCGCGGGCCTATTACATTACAGTCAAGAGCAAAAGTAATGATTGAACAAACTTCCCAATTGGTTTTATGAATGAAAGCTGCATGGTAGCGCATATGATCACCAGTTCTTGCGTTGTCCTTGCATATTTTACACATCGCGTCACGAAAGGACCGCCACACTGGAGGTTATTTTATGGTTCTGGCACAGGTACAGTCTGAAGTGGGGGTTTCATACCACCAATTTGTACCCAGCGTACTTTTTAAATGACGGGAACTACAACTAAATTGATCACACTTAAGATAATCAGAGGTGTCGTGGCATCGACGGAATGGGGTCTAGGGTTTAGGTTCGTAATTTCTTAGCGAAGATAGCCTAAGAAAAAGAACACACTATTCTAGATTTTTCGGAAGTCTGGAACTTATTCATATTATTTACTCACGGTATAGTTCTTGCATGCCCAAGATGTCATCCAGATGCAGTTTCTCCACGGGCACCTGGTAGTACGGGTACATGACCGACGCCTTCACATTGGAGTGGGACAGTCCCAGCGCGTGGCCTATCTCGTGCACGGCCACCGCGAAGAAGTCCGTCACGTCCTCGTCCTCATCCGCGAGGTTCTCGCCCCAGAGCTCGTCGTCGTCGAAGTGCATCTCGCCGTGCGGCGGCTGGAACGCGTGAGCCACTACGTGACCTGGCCCGTCAAAAGGAAACCTACGTTACGGGAGAGCGAGGGTGAATCATTTTGATCTGTCATAAAAAAAGAGGTTTCGTTACTAGCTTGTTTTAGTGACTTAAAAGATGTTGGTTCAAGATGACCCGCTCGGCTCAGAAGAGGACAACTGCATGAACACATTATTTGGTATTTGGCGATTGCTAGCCAAAATAATATTAAAATTGCCTTTCTCCCACCTATATATTGGTGTTGGGTTTTGGTCTAAATTTTTTGGTACCTTCTTTGGTATGGTTAGCAACAGAAGTAGGTGGTTGATTCAATTCCATTTCACCGGCCATGTCTCATTTCTATCATAACTGATACCTACTCGTACCTATGACTTTATGTCTGCTTTTATAAGAGTACCAAATATGAACAAAGGAGAATAAGATCAAAATGAACAAAAATAAGTACTGACCCGTCACCATGGTCCTCCCTAGCGAAAGAAACCCCAATGTCAGCCGCGCCTCGGTCGAGCCGCGTGAAGGTGAGCCCGCCGTGCGGCGCCCACACGCGCAGCCCCGCCTCCATTAGCGACTCCACGCGGTGCTTGGGCAGCGTGCTAGACCCATTTAGCACTCTGCAATTTACGAAACGGTTCTAAGCTTCGTCTATCAGCTTGTCTATCAGGCGGAGCAGTGTTTCTCTCCGGTTCAGCCAACAGTCTACCTACCTACATAATACGAGTACTTTGCTAGTGACAGACGCTTTACTAAGATTAATTCCTCCACTGTCTTGATGTAACTACCTTCAGAATTGATTGTTCTTGGTTACGGATTTGTTTCATTTTGTTAAAATGTTTAGTGTGAAATGATTTGCCCAACACAATAACACAATAATTTCAATTCTTTATGAGAAATAAAGTTCTTAAACCAGAAATAGACACAGTATAACACAAACAAATACAGTAACTACACTAGAAATGATACCTGTAGGTGATAGACTTTTTATTCCACCCCTGCTGCAAGATGTATCTTCGGTTTCTGGTCGACTTGTTGTCTATGTCTTTCACTCCGCAGCGTTTCACCTTGAAAAGCTGAAAGCACAAATCAAAACAGCCTTCACTTAAAGGTTTCTTCCCTGTTCCCTAGTTACCTAATTCCCTAGTTTACTCTGTGAATAAATTGATCGATGAATTCCTCACGATTCATTCTTTCACCAAAAGCACAATTCAATCTCATAAATCATCTCATCAAATCTAATCAAAGGGTAGGACTGAAGATTTGCTGTTAAGGTCGTCGACCAACCCACTTGCAACTTTGAAAACACAAAGGGGGGACTTACCCGTCTGGTGTGATAGTCAAGTTCACCGGTCTGAGGCAGACCAGCAAAAGCTTGCATCTTCCGCACCGCCTCAGATAGAGAGTGTGCTGTATACGCGAAGTCCACTCCTCCCTGTGCCGCGGGTAGGTATCCATACTTCCGGAGGAATGACACCTGTTGGACAGATAATAATCATAGGTGCAGGACGTACGTAGCACACACAAATTGTGAGGGCTATGCCCGACCACCACTTCAACAACCTGTTTAAGGCTGTTCACAACCCCACCATCCACCAGATGGTCATCACAACACCTACTCGTATCTTATATCTTATCACCCTCAAAACTGTTCTAGACATTAAAATTCAACAACGAAGATAGCTTTTGATTTACATAAATTCTCATGTGTAACATTCACTTGGCAGGGCAAAACGTGAACACTTTTGTGTCTTGTGTCGGATACAAGCTACCGATGAATATTTGATTTCTATAGAACCAGTATGAAATCATCCACTCCCTGCGCACACGTAAACATTTTTTGTGTCCAGTTGCTTCCACTTAGCACATACTCATGACGTTCAAAAAGTGTTTCTTACAGGTTCTATTGAAATGAAACATTCATCGGCAGCTTGTATCTGACACAAGAGACTAAAGTTTCCGCTTTTGTAAGCCACATACATTTTAAGTTTTAACTAAGTAATTTCGGTAAGTAGGTAAGGCAGGGCGCAAACGTTGACACTTTTGTGTCTTGTGTCAGTTACAAGCTTCCGATACATATTTGATTTCTAAAGAACCAGTATGAAATCACCCACTCCCTGCGCAGTGCGCATACGTAAACTGTGTCCGATCATCGCTACAGGACACAGCAACTACGGGTCCCTGTGATGGTGTGCCGTGTCGGCAACAAAAAGTGTTAACGATTGTGCAGCTCCATAACAATTTATGGAATTTTCTTCATTCATTTTTAATATACATTGTTTCGAACAGAGCCTGGTAATATGGCATCCTGGGCATATGGCATCCTGGGCATAGATAAACTATAAATTCTTTGTCCTGGGGCAAGCAGACTGAGTTAGGCTATAGTTTGTTTTGGGGATATCACATCTGTTTAATGATGTGTCATACTTAGAGCTCCATATGCATAATAATTATGTTATCACACTATCGTGTGATGTATAATGTTGTAACACTTGTTGCATTTCTTCGTTAGCTACATGAAGGATCGACAACAGTATGTCGACTACAATGGGTACCAATCGGATCCGTACTACACCAGATCCGGAGTGAGTCAGGGCAGCAATTTGGGGCCTCTAAAGTTCATCATAATGATAAACGACTTACCGGAGGTCGTCAGACATGGGTTGTGTTTATTATTTGCAGATGACCTCAAGCCGCTGCTGGAGGTGAAGGATAAGTCGTATTGTGCCCGCGTTCAAGAAGACATAGATGGAGTGGTGAAGTGGAGCCAAGATAACAAACTCCATTTCAATATCTCCAAATGTTCTATTTTGACAAGAGAATTCGCGCTCACTTTGTACGTAGCCAAAGTCTTGCGTGGGATGGCGTATAACCCGGAGCTGCTGCAACACCTGCAGCTAAACGTGCCGGATCGGTACGCGAGGCGGCGGCGTCGCCCGCCGTTGCTCGCCGTGCCCGTAGCCAGAACCAACCTACTGGCGTAAGCGCCCCTTATACGTGTCATTAACATGATCAATGACACTCTGGACATTTTTTCATGCACTTTGAGTGAGTTTGTAATGACTGCATTGTATATTGTTATCTATAAATTAGGTTAGATTTTATTAGTGTACTGTATAGGATTATAATTTAAGGTTTGTAATTATAGATAAGTATTAAAATTGACACATATCGCATTATGTTAAGGTACCTGTAATGGTTGTGATAAAGATAGTAGTAAATAAATAAATAAAATTAATAATTTTATGACTCTCTTGATGCTTATACCACTTGTAGGAATGCGTATTTATTCTGTTAGTTTTGCTGGTTAGGATTAGATGATATTAATACTTCCTTGTAGGTTTTCTAAGTAGGTCAAGGTTTAATAATAGTCTTTATCACTTACAGCATTTATGACAATTCTCACTTTAACTCAAGATAATATCTAATAGCACTGACCTCTTCATTCGAAGGAGTGTTCGTCTCCAAAAATATGGTCCGGCTCGTAACATTATTTGCATACAGGAAGACACAAATGCACCAAACTATGGGGTTACAAGTGCCCATGATCGCGGTGGGCAGACAAAGAAAGCGTACTGACGTTTTTCAGTTGATACCCACAATAACTCGCATACTTGCTAACTTAGTTGTGTTGTATGACCTTTGGCTTGAGATAATAAAGGATGACTTGTTTCGTTATTACCGCCCTTTGTTAAGTAAAGTAATTTAGAATATGATATTTTTATGAAACAGCTTTAGAAACTGGGACATAGGATGGTCATGAAGCTCAATGTAGCTTTCTGTAGCTTTACCACAAGCCTCAACATCATCAAATGTAAACAAACATTTTTATACCAGGTCATTATCAAATAACTTAAGAAAACGATAAAATGGCATACTCATTGCAGTGAGTGATGTACCTAGTAACTATAGTATAAATAAATAAATAAATAAATATCCCTGGACATTATTCCACACAGCGCCATCTAGCCCCAAAGTAAGCTAATTAAAGCTTGTGTTATGGGATACTAGACAACGGATAAACATACTTAAATACATTTTCTTTTGTAAATACATACTTATTATACATAGGAGACACCCAGACCAGTACAAACAGACATGTTCATGCACACAAATATTTGTACTGTGCGGGGATCGAACCCGCGACCTCTGGTGTAGTAGCCAACTTCTTAACCATTACACCAAGTCGGTCAAAATCAAGTATAAACGAAAATAAGAATTTTTTAATTAACTTTAATTTAAGGTTTCATACAAAAAAATACCTACCGTTCGAGTGATTTGTATGATGACCTTGAAATGAAAGTTAGATAAATAAATTTCATATTCGCCTAAATGATGGTTTATATTTATTTATTTAGAATAGGTACACAGACAGATTACCATCGTTACATGGCTATAAATAATATTTTGCACAAAATAGGCCAGACAATAATCCAAAAAGTGTGTACACAGCATGATTAAGTAGGTACCTAATTGTTATTTCCTAAGGACGGTTTTGAAATACAGCTAAAAGATAACAATAAAAAGTAAAAAGGTAAAAACGAAAAAGTTGAAGAGCTACGAAATAAGTAACGATAATTCCTGGCCACTAAGAAAGTCAGATAAGACCTTTTTATACTTTGTGAACCTGTGGTTAAATATGTCTACTTCAATACCTTTGCTACTGCGAACCAGCTCATTATAAGTGCACATTCTAACCAGATGGTTATAAAACGACGTGTTATTCTTATAATTATGCTCGTATTGCGAAGGTATTGGGACAACGCGACCGGTGCCAGATGGTGTTAATTTTCAATTCCGTAAGTAAATTTGGTGCATCGATGGATGCATGAAGTAGTTTGTGCAGATACAGAAGGTCGTATCTTGTGCGTCGTGTCGCCAGGGAAATCACGTCAAACTTCGACAACCTATGACCGTAGTTTCTGAGGGATCGTCCTAAGTTATGTTTAAAAGGAAGGTACTTTAAGCATTTTCTCTGAACTCTTTCCAGGTTATCGACGTGTACTTTATAGTAAGGAGACCAAACCGGACTGCAGTATTCTAGGACACTTCTCACCAGGCTAAAGAAGAGACACAGAGTGCTTTGTGGGTTTTTGAAATCTTTTGTTGTCCTCAATATGAATCCTAGCAGGCGTCGACTTCTCTTTACAACGTGCTCATAATGGGGGCGGAAAGACAGCTGTTCGTCGAACATGACACCCAGATCTTTTACGATGTGTTTTCTCGTCAGTAGGTTATTGTCTATATAGTACGATTGGACGTTTTTATTTTTCCTTCTGGTAAAAGAGATAACACAACACTTATTAACGTTGAGTTTCATATTATTCGAAGCACACCATTCCGAAATGACGTTGACATCACCCTTGAAGTGCTTTCGTGTTTTCAATATCTGTGAATATTTTCAGGTCATCGGCGTACAAGAGCGACGGGCATGTTAAGTGATAAGTTAAATCTTTAATACAAACAACAAATAGGAGTGGTCCAAGATGTGACCCCTAGGGAACCCTTGATGCAACAGATATGGGGGAAGAGGTATAACCTTTGACCGTAACAAGTTGCGATCGATTGCTTAAATACGACTCCAGCCATCTCAGTAAACAACCGTGAATCCCATAATGTGCAAGTTTGAGACACAACAAGGAGTGGTCAACTTTGTCAAAGGCTTTACTGAAATCCAGATATACAGCATCAACTTGGCTCCCGGAAGCAAAAGCCTTGCAGAGATAGGTTTTATACTCCAGCAAATTACTGAGCGTCGACCTTTTTTTAACACTTTCAGCGGGGCAACGTTTCTTTACGTGATTTTGTGAGTGCATGAAGTGGCTCAACGTACAGTCACGTCGACCAAAGGTATGCATTTATTCGCACAACGTTCTTCTACGTCCGTCGCCTATACCAAATTCTATTAGCTACGTCACTGCGCCGTATCACTGTGATTTTCCAAGTTTCTAGCGCCGCACCACATACATTTTCACCCTATTTTATACAAAGGTACTCACACATGCATTTAAACTTACGTAACAGTCACAAAACCTCAAGACACGTCACCTCGTGTATTGCATGACGTATTTAGTCACCTCAGTAAGACGCAAGCGGGAAGGGCACGCGCGCTGTTTTGGTCTGTCGCCTCACACTCTGTGACTTCTAACGTATACAGACGCTCGTGTCATAATACAAACCCTCCTATTTTGTATTATATACAGAACGTCTGTAAACGTCCATTAAATATGTATGGATTAAGAGTGTGACATATCACGTCAATATATGAGTCAGGCCGCTCCGCTGAAAGTGTTAATAAATCCAAGCTGCTTGTCGGATATAAATCCAGCAAAGTGGTTATAAAGATGACTATATACCAGTGACTCATAGATTTTTGCTAAGCAGGAGAGTATAATAGTTGGCCTATAATTCGTGCATGAGTTCTTGGCTCCAGCTTTAAAAATGGGTATAATAGGTATAAGCACTCTTCCATTGAGTGGGAAAGATTCTGGATGCTATATATTGATTAAATATTATATAGCTAGCGGAGAAGACAGTTAGTCGGAGCAAATTTTAATAAATTTTGGAGGGATATCATTCAGTTGCTTAATTTTTAGGTAAATATCCTGTGTAGCAATCTTAACATCATGCAAAGAAAAGTTACAAGCATCCGGGAAATCAATCTCTCTCCTAGTTTGACTAGAACCGTCATAAACTGAGCCAGAGTACTTCGAAAATAGCTCACAGATTCCCTGCCCATCATTGCGGGTCCTATTGTTATAACTCATTGTGTCAGGTATAGTGACTCTGCCATTTTTCCCATTCACAAATCGCCAGAAAGCTTTGGGGCTGTCATACAATGACTCTTCCATTGAATTAAGGTAATTCTTGTAAGATTCTGCAATAAGGGCTTTACACCTACGTCGGAGCACTCGGAGCAGTGAAAACGTATCGTACTCAAGAGGATTCGAGTATTTTTTGTAACGTTTGTGTGACTTATTTTTTTCTTTGATACAACGGATTAGGGCCGGACTATACCACAAGGGATACTTATTAGTTTCTACATCACTACGTGAGTATAACACCACTTTGGGGGCAAGCAAACAAGCATGCGGGCCGCCCGCCTGATGGCATGGCATGCTGTCCAAAAACAATACTGAACAAAACGAAATTTAAAGAACTGTATGGTTTCGCTTAAAAAAAGTTTAATATCTCCCAAATGTGTCAGTCTATTGACATAAATGTGCATAAATGCACACGAGTATCAACTTTCATAATAATAAACGATAACGAAAAGCAGCATATTTTGAATATAAAAGAGAACAAAAGATTTGAAAATGGAAAGGTCTGCTTCGGCGCCCAGCATGCACAAGGGCTCTGGCAGCGAGGCGGACGCGAGGCGGATGTTTAGCGTGTCCCTCTCGCAGCTTCGGAAGCACGCGGAGTTCGCTGAGTACCACCACAAGCCGTCGCCTTTTGTAACTACCTCTGAATTAACATACATCTACTCTAATTATCTAACTTGATTATTTTAGAAGGTGAATAACAAGACATGATATTCACCTCCTTATTTGTCCTAGAGCTCGCCTTATTGCTGCAAGCCGAAGGACCATACTCCTATATCCACATCCTTATATATTTTTTTGTGTTCATTACAAAAAAAATAAGCCTTATATTGCAAACTTTTCTGTCTATCACTGCTGCTGCTCAGCTTAGCAGTTTTCAGTTTGAAAGGGACTTTTTAAAAATGCTAGTTCGACGTGCTTCTAAAGTTCATGATACAATACGAAAAATCTAGCTGTATGAAGGTGAAGATTTGGTTGACCTTTTTCGACACATTATCGCCTGAAGTTTATATTATTTTAAGAACATTCGCTGGATGCACGGTTACAACCCTAAAGTGGGGGTGATTAACCTGAACAACAATGGCAGCACCACCGCCTTCTACGCGGCAGCCAACTGCGGCGTGCTGTTCAACTGGACTACGAACCAAATGAGGATACTGCAGGGGCATGTGAGTTTACTACTGTAGCATGTGGAAGCCTTTTAGGCAAGGTAAATCAATCACACCCGGCCATTACACTTTAGGCTGCCTCTGAGCGATTTACAAAACAAATCTAAAAATGAACTAAAATTGAATCAGAAGTAACAACGACGTACAGCAAAAACGTTACCTTTAGACAAAGCTTTTGTCCATTATTATTTAATTAGCAAAATTCATATAGGATTTGTAAATAAAACGTTACATAAATTCTGTTCACGGGCTGCTTTCAGAGACACATGGTAGCGTTCATTGCATCAGACGGCTCAGGCAAATGGCTGGTGACCGCCGACTCGGGCCCCGAGAACATTCTGATCATCTGGGATAGCAGCGATTACTTCCCGCAGAAGACTATATTTCTTCCGCACAAGGAAACCAAATTATCTAAAGTGGCTTTGAGTGCAGACGCTAAATATCTCCTGACTTTGGGCTACCAGAATAAGGCTTCGATATTTTGGTGGATTTGGTCTTTCGGCCTTGATGAACCTCACGGTAAAATTGCGAATTCAAAGAGCAATCACCTACCTAACAATCGTCATCGCTGTGTTAAACATAAGGTATTTTTATTTTAGCAACATTTGACATAGAACTCCCACGAGATTCAATCGTTGCGATGGAATTCAATCCATATAACTCTGAACAATTTTTGCTGATGACTAAACACGATATTTGGATTGGTGTCTCAGGTGTAAGTATTTTTTTATTTAAATGAAGTGTTAGGTAAGTATATCTAATGGGTATTGATCCGTTAGAATCCGATAATCATAACAATGAAAATAATTATGTAGAGACACGTAGAATCAGCAATGGCGTGCCAAATTATTCCTGTATATCTTCATACAGCTAGATTTTCAAGATTCTATTGGGGTTAGGGCTTGAAGAGTACTTAGTGCTTTGTTCGAGTATATTAAGGACTAATATACAGGGTGGTAATATACAAACAAACACGTCAATTAAAAAAAATTGAGCTTCCTCACACTCAGGGGTATCCGTAAATACCCCATGTATGGTACCCCATTTTTTGTAGTTTTGAGTTATTCAAGTTTTTGTTGATACACTGATTACTTGAATTTTACAATTCTGAAATTTTGATTGAAAATTCAAGTATGATGCCGTTGAAGTAACTCATTGAAATTTACATGCTAATTAGTTAAAAATATAGTGAAGTGACTCAACTGAGAATTTTTTAAAAATTCGTTAAAAAAAAATCATAACTTGAAAACTACAAAAAATCGGATAACATACATGGGGTTTTTACGGATACCCCTGAGTGTGAGGAAGCTAAAAAATTTTATTGACGTGTATGTTTGGACCACCTGTATAATCATAGTTAGAAAGAAACGATGCCTTTTAACAATTACAGAAAGTATTCGTCATGGAAAGAGGTCTCATTAAAGAAACGGACGACTACATGCTGAAAGTAAGAAAACCACTGAAAAAAGTAAACCCAGAAATAGGAAATCTCACTTGCTTTACCTTCGTAAAGCAAACCTCTCAGGTCCTGGTGGCCACTAACAAGGGCGCAGTCCTCATTTACGGGTACACTATTGAGTTCCAGGAGAATGTTGATAACTCTAATTATGAGAACCTGAGGTTCATAAAAGCTTTGAAAATGGAGAAGAGTAAGATTAATGTTATCAAAAGCGTTGATGGGTAAGAATAAAATCATTAGTTGCGACTGTGAGTTTGCTGAATTTTGAATTTAAATATTGAAGAATTTGTTCTAATTGGAATTCTTATTTAAAACTTAGTTTCGTTGTTACCGGAAACAACTCTGGTGATATTCACTTCTACGATGAACAAATGAAGCTGCTGTACTGGGTGCATGGGTTTCAAGTGGACAACGTCAAAGGATTAAGCTTCAACATTTTACCGAGAAGCTTCAAGATATTTGACCCTCAATGTAATTTCTCAATCTTAACACCTGTAACATATAAAGTAAAGCGCCTCTCAAAGTGGCAACTCATGGTAGACGTAGGTACGTCTACCATGAGTTGCCACTTTGAGAGGCGCTTTACGAAATACAACAAACGAAAGGCAAGATTAGATCAAATGTATTTCTTAATATCGTAATTAATATACTCGTCGTAGGACTGTTTCGCATCAACTCTTCCTCTCTCCTAAAAACAAACTAAACTGTGCTGTGACCGACAGGGTCCATAATTTTATCACTGTTAATGATGTACCACCAGTATAACATTATGGAATGCAATAAATAATTGTGTATTGAGTAAATCCCATACAAATATTTTACACGAACGATAACGTAAATTTAAAGTGGCAACTCATGGTAGACGTACTGCTAAAAGATGCTTCATGCCTCATCGAATAAACAAAGCCACAAAACTACGAGTACACACGCTTTGAGTAAATAAACCTTTGCAGGTAACAAATTATGTCCATGTTGGGAAAAAGTAGAAATGGGCGTAGACCCGGAGACGGGAGCCATGAAACAAAAGCTAATCAAGAAAAAGGTTCCAAGCGACGCCACCACTGAGGGGAAACCGATTATTGTTAGAGATTTCATTGTTTGTAAGCAGAACAAAATGTTTTTCTTCATCGCAACCAAGTACTTAGATAGTGTATGAACAGTGAATATGTGAAATACATTTTAATTATCGCATTCTCAAGTAAGAGTAAGTAAATTAACAGGTACAAATAACCAAGGAGTTGGATTTGTGGACTATATTGTGGAAAAGAATCACATAATTCTGGATAATAAACCTTCACACGCTTTATCACTGTCTGTACATCCGGAGAAGTAAGATCAATAATCATATCCGCCATTATTCCCTGTCTTCCATATCAATTTTAATCTGAACTATTAATTCCAGGCCATTCGTGTGCATAGGCTATGCTATTGGTATGATCGAGTTGTTCAACTTTGTTCAACATAGGCTGTTCGTGCGGCTCGACCTCAGGGACAAATACAGCGTGGTGATCCCGCCCAAGGATGACTCTATCAAATGCGACTATGAGGTCACCACGCCTGAACTTTCAGTCACATGTCTCAAGTATTCTCCTTCAGGTTGCTTAGTCATTTTATTTGCCAGTTTTTTAAGTCATGCTCATTGCTCATGCATGAGATAAATGATTTTTATTTTGTGTTATTATGTTAGTTTTCGTAGATTAAAATAACATACCATCACGACCATATCCCACACAGGGTAGTCAGAAGCAAAGCAAGTGACTGTTGCCGTCATGGTGAACGGAACACTCAGAATCCCACTTTACACCAATGGTATTAGAATCCAACGTTGTAGGTGGTGTGCCTTCCGCCGTTATAAGAATTGATACGGCTTTTATCGATATTTTTCATCACCGGAGAGTAAGCCGGAAATTAAACAATCACCACATAGATTGGTTCTGGCAAGAATTGAACTCGGGACCACATGATCCACGATCCGAGTTGGGGTGCTTAACCCCTAGGCGACGACGCTCTCTAGATTTCCTAGATTAATGACATCAACCAAATAAAATGAACAGAATTTGTGTGAGACTTTGGACATGATGCATTTTTTCTTAAGGTTTGCACCTCGCATGTGGCCTGAACAATGGGGAGTTAATATTCCTAGACCCAGTTACTATTGAAATATTGACCGAAACACCATTTAAGGACACCAGCCATGCTATAAAGGAGATAAATTACAGTTGTGACTCTCTGACGATGGCGTTTGCCGTAAGTTCATTATATTAAATTGTTTTAAAAGGGTATATTTATTTCACAATACTGTCAGTATTTTTTTCTAAAGACCATCATTTATATCCAGACTTTCCCTTCATTCCCAGGACCAAGTTGGAAGGTTTCTAGTTTTCCTATACTTTTTCATTTGTTTTTTCCAAATATTGTAGATGACGTATCTTTGCTTGAAACCAAGCTGTTAAAAATTACACTCACAATTGCTTAGGTCATGTCGCTTAGGTACTGTGTTTAATGGCATAGATTATCATTATTTGATAATGTTTATCTCTCTACCGATTCCAAGCAACTTTTGATAGCATACCACAATACCTTTTCAGGATACCGGCAGAACCGTAGGCGTCTATAAATATGATTGCATGAAGCTCTGTTGGATCTTTGTCGGAAAACACAGGGCACATTACAAGGATATCTCTGCATTAATCTTTCTCCCTGAGAAAAACTCCGACGGAGAATTCAAGCTGCTGTCTCTTGGCGGTGATCGGATAATGGTGGAGACGCTTTGTCACATTTCATGTATTTTTTAGAACTGATTTTTATCTGACCAGCTGTCCGTCCGCGGCTTCGTTCGCGTTGACTGCTTCTCCCGTCAAAATATGGCCTAAATAATAAAAAAATAGCCTATGTATGTCACTCGCTGATAATTTAGATTTATATGGTAAAATATTTTTTAAACTTGGTTCAGTAGTTTCGGAGCCTATTAAATAAATAAATAAATATCTAGGACAATTCACACCAAGATCATCTGACCCCAAACTAAGCAGAGCTTGTAATATGGGCGTCAGAGACTGATAAACATACTTAAATGTTTCTAAATACATACTTAAATAGATAATAACACCCAGACACACAACAAATATAAATGTTCGTCACACAAAATATTTGTCATGGGTGGGGATCGAACCCACGACCTCCGGCGCTAAAGGCAAGATCGCTGCCATTGCACCAACAGGCCAGTCGTTTTCATTACGTTTACATTTCGTATTCATTACAAACAATAATTTTTTATAGTAGAGATGTGAAAATAAACTATTCATTTTCAGGTGGAGTATGATATCGGCAAGAGTTCGAACGAATACCTAGATGTATTTAGCCTCGATCGTATGGAGCAGGTCGCGATACCGCTTGGCGGTATTGCGTGGCCAGAACCAAAAGGATTAGATCCTGAGAAGTGCAGAATCAACCTGCCTACGATACTTGTTGCTAATGATGAGGTGAGCTCCTACAGAAATATGGGATACCTTTATTTAGACTGGATGACAAGTTTCTTTTCTAAGATACAAGCTTGTCGGCTCTAGCTTTAAGCGTAATCATGCAAACTATTTGGCAGTACAAATACAAGATCCTGAACTATTCTACCACGATGACGATGGCGACGGCGCTCGGGCCGCGCTACGAGCACCCGGTCAGCCAAATGCAGCTGATCACCCATCGAGAAGAGAACGAGGAGCTACAGTATCTGCTTTTTGCCACAAATAACGTCATTGGCCTGCAGAAGATGCCTTTGGATGGCAATCCGTGGAAGCACGTGGGCTTGCTCGGCCATCCATTACAGGTAGGTATGTCCTTGTCACAATTATTTAAAAAAACATTTCATTGTCGAGAGTTATCGTTCAATTGACAGCAACCATCTTAATATTGGCCAGGTAACAGGGATGTGTTTTCGCGAAGACACCGGAACACTTTTTACGATTGGATCGAAAGACAGTGTCCTGTGCCAGTGGGCTGTAAATTACAGGTAATTACTAGCTAAAATTCAGAAATACAGCTGACCAATTAGTAACGAAGTATGTTATTTTTATCCTGTAGCGGGTTATAAGTTATGGCAGTAACGAAAATTATTATATTTTACTGCTAAAACCAGTTTGCAGTTAGATACCCTTTTGCCGCGGCGTAGCTATGGTTTTGCATGCATACCGCATACGCGGCAAAATGGTAATCAAACTTGGGTTCTCCCCGGTAACGCCAAATTTGGAACTTTCGGAACATATCTTTTGATCGTGATCACCGACACTTAGGTATTTGGCAAGCATGGTGTTTAACCCCTTGGGTTTTATCGAATGATCATTGAAGCGATCCCTTAATGATTCTAATGATGAGGCGTACAGCAGTGGGACAGTATTTGTTGTCCTCTGCACATGTAAACACTATCTGGGAAAAAATACCTAACTCACCTTGACAGATCAGTGGAATCGACGACCAAACAGGGCGGTGGTGATCTTGACCCTTACTACTGCTTGATCGAGAACGGGCGGCCCGGCTGGCTGTTCCAGGAAGTCCGGGACCTGTTCTACTATATCCAGATCCTATGCCAGGGCACGTTCTCGCCGGCCATGCGGCGCGTCAAGGACTATATCCCGATTGATTCGCTGCCAGACTTGGTGCGGGCGTTAGGCTTCTTTCCTACGGAATATGAGGTAAATACCTAGTGGTGTTATTGAAATAAAAAACATTCAGCATTATTGGCAAGATTTTTTAAGGACCTCGTTTTAGGGCTGGGCGTTTTTTCTCACGAAATATAAGTAATAGTCAAAGACATCGACAAGATGCCGACCCTAGCACTTCCCGATAAAATGTATACTATATAGCTCAAGACAGGACAATTAGATAACTTTTAGGGTTGAGAGCCTTCTGCGCTCACCCTACAGACCGGTGAAGCTGCTAGGGCCGTCGAGGCCAAGCAGCGGCGTCCTTACAAAAAAAATAATAATTAGATAACTTTAGCTGACAAATTGGAAATATTGCTAAGGTTTTGTAGATGGTAACTTACTTTTTGAGTTGTTTCTGTAACTTCTTCAAACTTCAGGTAGGTAGGCCTAGGTTTTAAAAAAATATATTTTTTCGTCGCCCGCCTCAATGAATTAATAATAATAATAATAAATATCTGGGACAATTCACACCAAGATCATCTGACCCCAAACTAAGCAGAGCTTGTAATATGGGCGTCAGAGACTGATAAACATACTTAAATATTTCTAAACATACTTAAATCGATAATAACACCCAGACACACAACAAATATAAATGTTCGTCACACAAATATTTGTCATGGGTGGGGATCGAACCCACGACCTCCGGCGCTAAAGGCAGGATCGCTGCCATTGCGCCAACAGGCCAGTCATTGGTTAATTTACCAGCACAAACAAACTCTGTTGGTTACTGCTATAAAGTCTTAATCATTTCACTAGGTTGAAAACCTTGTAGTGGAGGCAAAATATAAAGTGTACCAGATAGAGCCGTCCACCGAAATCGACTTCGAAGAGTTCGTGAAGCTGTACCTTAACCACCGGCCGGCCTTCGGGGAGGACATGCAGCGCCTGCGCGCCGCCTTCCGCAACTTCGCCACCCTCAGCGATGACAACTACGTAATGCAGAGGGACGACTTCATAGACATGCTTTCGGAATACGGTGGAGTCCTTTATACAAATTATAGTTTTTTATCTGAATTTACTTTCGGTTAACTTGTGGCGCATCGGATTGGGTTATTCCCATTCGCCACTAGTGGCAACTGGGAATTTATTTAAAAAAAATTCACCTCAAGGTGAGAACTTTAATTTTTCTACAAACAAGAGGCGACCTACACTTAATGTTCCGGACGGCTTAGATTTAGCTTAAAATATTTAAATTCGTATAAATAGTTTGTTAATTTGTTACTCTTACATTCTAATGCTTTTGTGTCATAATATCGGGTGCTATAATAATTAGATATCTTAATTTATCTTGCTATAAAGTCACATATCCTAAGTGTTAAATTGTAAAATGGGGTTATGAAAAAAGTGTAAATTTGGTATTTGATACAGTCCAACTAGCATAGATAGAAATAGTTTGCCTAGGTTTTATAGTTTATAATCAGTTAGTTAATTATTGTTTGTTTTGATAGTTTATAGCTAAGGTTTTTTTTTTAAGATTACTTTACATCAATAAAGATCGGCAGCTTAATTATTCATTCATAGGTACACACCCTCAAAAGAGGACTTAGACAGTTAGAATTAGAAAGTTACTGTGGCCTTGAATCTATCTGTCACTCACAAAGGTTGTAGGCTTCCTTGTTTGATTACTTTGGGAAAAAACTTAGAAGCATTTGATAGGATATTCCCAGTTTTTTGCTCTCATAAAACACTTACCGATTGGGAGCTGAAAATGGGAATATCAATACGCCTATCCCGGGGTCAAATTGTAGTCAACGGGAAGCCTCCATAGAAGAAACACCTCAAGAAAACGGTGAAAATTAGTAGTGCAGTGTTCTTAAACCTAGACTAGGGAAAGTAAAGTCAGAATAGGTCGTACAGTGCTAGTGCCAACACACAGTTAGTGTAGTATACTTATACCTAGATTAGGGAAAGTAAAGTTGAGAATAGGTTATTGCAGTGCTAGTGCCACGACCTGGACAGAACAAGTGTTTGAACTTGAACAGTTTGCAAAAAGAATAGTGACCTTTAATAAGCGGTTAGTTAGTGCAGTACTCTTATACCTAGTGTCACAACATAAACAGTGCAACCGATTGAACTCAAATAGACATAGGAACTGGCTGCCTGTATAGTATAAATACGGTGTTTTCATCCGACCCGTGCTTGATGATCTTAACATTACCAAAATAGAAGTCGCTACGGGTACTACGAGTTGCTACGAACTAGCTGTGACGTGTCTACGATTGGGGCTACGAGATTACGCGCCGATACTGCGGATCTTAGGAAAGATAGGGCTAATAAAGAACGCTTCTTGACGCAATCTAGTGATAGGTGCAAATAGGGGCCTCAAACAGTAGAGAGTGGGACACACTTAAAATATCTAAATTCCTATATTCAATAATGCTTTATTTTGTCGCTTTTATCAACACACATGTCCCAGTTGCTACCTCGAGGTGAGCCACCGGTGACAACTGGGACATGTTTTGAAATAAATTCCCAGTTGCCACCGGTGGGGGCGGAGCCAGCGGTAGCGTTGGAATAACCCATCGGAATTGACTCACGAACTTCACGACCCTCTAGCTAGAGCTAGCCTAGCTACAGGATGTAGAAACAACTTTATCGACACGACTTCTAGATGCGGTAAATAGCGTACCCTAGTAATTCGAAGGTTGAATAGCTGAAGGTACATCCCCTGGTTGTCAGCGACCACTGCAAGCTAATTATCAGTCTTCCATGCGGTAGGAAAATATTTTCCTGATGAGATCTAAATAGTTTTGTACATACTATCAATGATTTTGTCTATTATAGTGTAGACTCTGTAGAGGATTTCTTAAATGATAAGAATTTGTGGGTCTTAGGTATAATCTGCTCCTCTGTACATTTTTATAGTTATGACTTTACTCCGTCAATTCATTTTTTGTGTAAAACAAGATTGAAAAGAGCAACCATCGAGTTTCTTGCCGGAGTCTTCTCGATTGGAAACAACCTCCGAACCGGTGGTAGAGTCACATCATGTTTAATTATGATATTTACCATCATAGTATTATTGTATGTAAGTTTATTTTCATTTAGTATTTTTTTTTTTGTATTTGACTTATCATAAGTACTTTTTATAAGTCTCTAAGAATAAAGATATTTTTTACTTTTACTTTTCTGCCCAGGGGAATGTTTCTCCAGCACTCTATCGTGGTACCTGCTGTCCATACTTTCTGGTCAGGGTTTCGAAGACAGAGCGGCAATGGCGGAAAATGACTTCACATTTTTGCCAGAGGTAAGCACACAAACACCCAGCTACGTTCGCGTGTGGTGAATGTCGAGCCTAGTCATAATAATTGGACAGTGTGACGTCAAACTATGAAAAACATCAGGGAAAACTTTTACAAAGATTATCTGATCCCAAACTAAGCAGATTGTAATACGAATGACTGATAATGAAATGCAATTCATTCGCGCATCCACGACCTTTAGCGCTATAGGCAGCATCTTAACCCACTACGACTTAAGGTCGGTATATCAATCCAATCACATTCATATAGTGTGAAACTTCGTCCTCGGTTATTCGCACAGCACAGCCGAATTTCAGAGCGGCTGTTAGTTTAGTAAAAAGTTGATTACACAAGTTTGCACTCATTGAGTAGCATTATGGTTTTTTTTCACTGGGTGGTGACTGTGACTGGTGCCACCGAAAAATTTCCACATTGCTTAGTCTAGCTAGTCAAAAGATTTTTTTATCGCACCGTGTATGATATCCCTATAGATACGTGTCATTCGCGAATATACAGAACCAGACTCGCTTGACAGAAAAATTATAATTTTTTGCAAGTACTAGTCTGTAAAAATTTAGGTTTAGGAAAAACATGTACATAAAATTCATATTTATGACTTTTTACAGGTAATAACATTTAGTGACCTGGCAACAAACATATTTGGCATACAAGAGGTGGACAACACATCAGAACAGAACTCTACTAAAGACTCTTGGGGCTCCCAGGTCACCTCATCTTCATTAGACTCAGAGGAGAAATCATACTAAGATATTGCCTATATTAATATATATTCATTTGTATTGTCCTATTATAAATTAAAATACAGCTCATATAAAACAATTGTTTTAATTGAAGTTCAAGTGTACTTGATCTTACATCGCATCCATTAGAGTTGTTGATACATGAAACTATCAATTGAATAACTTAAAACAGATTCTGGTTGATGCAAATAATATTGATGCCTAAAGTGGCAGGAAATTAAACTGATTATTATTTAAGCAATTTCATATAATAATTTCTGGTATCAACAACAGTGACATAATTATGGTAGAGAATACTTGTTTCATTAATATAAAGTCAAGTGATATAAAAAAAAAAACAACTCTGTTCTAAATAATGTCTGACACTGGAAACATGTGTAAATGTGAATGCTTTACACTTTCCAATAGTCTTATATGCAGTAGGATGATTTTAATTTAGTCTCAATTTTCCGATATTTACAATAAGTGCCCACACAAAGATGGAAGGGGAATTAATAAATGATTAAAAATAGTGGTAACAATCAGGTCCAGATGGTCATAGGCCAAGCATGGGTTGTTCCCTTTCTTCTTCATGCAATGAGACACCTGTATTATAATTGCATGCCTGTATTTTAATCATTTGCATGGGAGCAAAAAAGAGGTTTTGTTGTTGGGAGTTTAAGCAACTTGCACTTTTAGACAAATTGCTACCAATATTTAAATATTGAAGTACTTAAGTACATCAATTTGATCAACTAGTACTCAGCTATATCAATCAGATTTCCCATATTTGTACCCCTTTCATCTTTATTGGAATCTATTTCTTCTTATAATAAGTGAATGCACAAAACTTACATTTTTTGTCAACAAACAGTTTATAATACATATTTTTAATTTCTGCAGATGTTTTTTTATCATAGCGAGGCCTAGCAGGCATTAAATAGAGTCATTTGCAGGTTTACATTATGTAAGATCAAGATAAGATCTGTTAATAGGAATTGATTTGATAACAAGCCAAATATTTTTTACAAAAGATCCAAAATAATCATAGTCTGCCATTTCATCAGTGAATTGATTTTCATTCACTTATTATTGAGATATAAATGTAACAAACATTCACAAGAGAACATTCAGCATAACAAATGTATCTCACAAATTCATAAATCTCCTTTAATAATTGTACAGTATTGATCTACAATATCAACCAAACTAAATGCAAGCTTATAAATAAAATTCACAGCACATCACTGCTCAAAACACCAGTACTTGCATCACAACCAACTGGAGCAGTTGATTTGTCTTTTAGGTCCTGTATTTATTCACAACATATTGCAAAACTCACTATCCTAAAATTGCTCAATCAGTTTTTAACCGCTTAGCAGGTGTTGTCGTCCCACTGCTCTGGGAATTAGAGTCCTCCGAGAAATTCATGTGTGAAGATGTGAATTCTGTAGGTCCCTGAGAGTCACTAACTGTGGAGAAACCTGTAAATATGCAAAATATGACAGACACAGTGGAAGAGGGGAGCATAACTATTTCATAGTATTATTTAATCTAAACTTGAGTCATTTTGGAGACCAAATTTAAACTTACAAGTGTTAGAATCCTCTGCCATGCCAAAATTGGAGTTAGATGAGTCGTGAACTTTCTTTGGCGTCATTGTATTCTCCTTGTTCTCCCTTTTGGCCGCGTGTTTTTTCTTCTGCTCAGTTGATATCGGCACCCATTTGTAGATTTTCATCGTCGTTTCACCAATAGTCACCCATTTTTTTTCCCTAGAAATAAAATACAAGACCATACATAAATACCTCAAATATTATAATTAAGAAATAGGTTCCGCAAAAAATTTTGTGCTTACCAATGGCGAACTTTTTCAACAGCTTGCATGACTCTTTTGATATCATCTTTTACACGATTTCTTGTTTCAGCGCGGACAGAGCGAGACATTTTTGTAGACTTAATTGAAACTAAAGAAATAGTAATCCGTAGCGCCCAAATAAATACGTAAACAAGATGAATTAAAACTTTTTTCACTTAGACACAAGCACACGTTCGTTTTCGTTTTACTTTTCTTTCAATCGGAATCACCGCCATTTTTGGAGTTTGAAACAGAAAATTTCAATTGCCAAATCGATAACAGGGACTGAAGAAAGAAATTAGTATTTTTATTTTAAAGAAATATTGTATTTCGGGCAATAGTAATGATAAATTTATGTTGCTTTTAAATTTTTCAGTGCGGGTTATCCACAAATAACTTAGGTGTCGTCTTTTATTTGTGTCAGAATGGGTTTCGACCGAATTGCGGGACCATGGACCCCGTATTTGCCTTGAGAACGCTCATGAGGGCATACAGACTGAAGAATACACCTCTGCATCTCCTTTTCTTAGACATGCAGAAGGCCTTCGACTGAGTTCCTCGTGAGATGATCGGCTGGGCGCTGCGGTCCAGGGCCGTTCCCGAAGTCTTTATTGACATTATCCGGGACATGTACCACGATTCCAGTTCCATAGTTAGGACTGCGGTTGATGACACGCTTCCCTATTCCCTATCACCGTTGGAGTACACCAAGGCTCCGTGCTTAGCCCGTTTTTGTTCAGCGTAATATTAGACGTGCTGTCAAACAGCATCCTAGACCACCATGAGCAACCACCCTGGTTGCTTATGTATGCTGATGATATAGCGCTAGCAGATTCGGACAGGGGACGGCTGGTACAACGGGTGAATAAGTGGAAAAATTCACTTGAAAGAGGCGGTCTGAAACTTAATGTGGCGAAGACGGAGTACATGGCCTGCAACACCACAGATACCCAGTCCGTCCGCATAGGCGTTGACGTGGTCGAGCGCACGGACCGTGTCAAATACCTGGGATCTGTGTTAAGTGCGTCCGGGGACATCGACCGCGACGTCAGAGCCGGACTTTCCGCGGCTTGGGTCAAATGGCGTGAGGTGACTGGTGTCATTTGTGACCCCAAAATGCCGATCAAGCTGAAGGGCCAGGTCTATAAAACCATCATTAGGCCTGCCCCTTTAAATGGCAGAGAAACATGGCCTTTACTAGAGCGACACAAGCAGGAGCTGCGCGTCACGGTAATGAAAATGCTGTGGTGGATGTGTGAAATCTTACGCAAAGATCACGTGCCACGTGCGTAACACCCACATCCGCGGCAGCCTTGGTGTTCGTGACATCGCAGACAAGCTGCAGGAGTGCCACCTTCGTTGGTAGGGTCATGTCTCACGGAGATCGGCAAACTACGTGGGCAAAAAATGTCTGGCCATGCCGCCCCCGCCAGGTACCGGTAGAAGAGGTCAACCTAAGAAGCGGTGGCTCGACGTGGTTAAGGGTGACATGCGTGCCAACAGACTCACCACTGAGGATGCACAAGATCGCGTGAAGTGGGCCAAGAAAATAAGAAAGGCGGACCCTGGGACCCCCACACCAGTGTGGGTTCACAACCGGGATAGACCGCACGGATGATGATGATGATGATGATGATGATGTCGTCTTTTATTTAGGTTTAGATAATTTTTTGACCCCAACGTCACCAACACTATTTAGCAATCTCATTAAAATCATAGGGTATTCATACAAGTTTTTAAACTACTTAACAGGCAAAGCATTAATTGACTTTTACTTAAAAAGTTTAGATAGAGATTCTAATGTTAATTAATCTTATTTAGAAAATTCTTGTTAAATGTCAAACATTTACTTTTTTTACTTTCTAATTGAACATAAAATGGAACCAATTGAAATGTTAGTTGGTATTCCTGCTAAGCCTAGGACGATTTTAAAAAAGCTGTTACTTTGTCTATGCTTCCCTCTATAGATTATTCCTTGTTCAATATGATTGGCAAATATCCACAAATTTGAATCCCTTCACACCTATTGGTGCTATTTCTGACAGGTCCAATTTTACAACCAATCAGTACGTGCTTGATGAAAACAATCTAGTACTTTTTTTTATTGCAGCACCGAAAAGGAGAAATATGTATCAGAAAACGTAGAAAAAAAAACATAAATGAAAAAATTATTGGTATTTTTTTGTTGATTACAAATTCGTTTCATTGAATAGTTTGTGCATAAAATGTTAATATAGAACTCAGGTAAGCTAAATTGATTGAAACACAAAGGTATTGCCGTCGGTGCTTTAATTGTGGACTTAGTTAATTTTTAGGTCTATGTTCATAAAATTTTGACTTATATTTAGCGGCTGTCAGTTGTTTTACGTCTAATTGATTTTCTCTATTTTTTATTCATAAATTTAATGAAGATGTGTGATACATTACATGCCGCTGGGATTGCAGGGATGTGCATCGGTTGTGATGATGCAACGAGATGATAAGGTGCAATTTACTTGCATTTTGTAACATGCTTTCGTGATTTGTGTTTGCCTGTAAAATGATTTTGTATACTCTCCTTCTAAACTCGCTGTTGTCCTTGTGAATTGTGTGTCTTAGTAACGAGGAGACTCTTCCCCAACTTACTGTACCTTAGACGTAAGTTCACTACTCTAAATGAGGGATCTCCGTCCAAACCATGTGTCAAACTTTCTCTAGGCAGAATATGAAATACAACTTTGATTTCTTATTATCATAGCAGTAAACTGCACAAAGTTTGAATAAATTGCAATACCTATAGCTGCATTGTTAAGTTGTTTTGTTGCACTCACTGATGCTTGTTTTTTTTTTGTTGCAGTCACACCCTGCATGTTGTGTTTAACTGTAGAATTGGTACAGTGAATATATTGTTGGCATTGTCCAGCATAAGGTTCAGCTAACAACAAACGTGCGTCTTTCCTTCCCGTATGGCTGCATATGTTAACCGTACGATATCCATGATGGCTGGCGACGGGCCCCACAACGTTGCTGCATTCAACAATGGCTCTGTTCGTGTCAATATGTCTAATGTGGACTCACCGCTTCAGATATTTGTGAGGGCCAAAAAGAAGATTAATGATATATTCATAGAGATTGATGACTATGTCAAAGATGCTGTCACATTCATGCATGGTGAGTGATACATAATTTTCCTATTTTAATCACAATATAAGTCAATTTTTATTAGATAAGATTTGAGTCTCAAATAGACAACTTGTTTTGTTCCCAACCCAGGACAAACATTTTATGTGCAGTACATTTGTATTGTGACTATGTTTAGATGTTATTTTTTTAGCTATGTATTTAGAATTGTATATGTCTGATTATGTTCAAATGTTCAAATGTTTATTGCACTTCTATGTTGTACATACATGGTGGTGGTGTTTGTAAAAGATTCAAACATAGACCCTGATATATCTGACTATAACACCCATTGTACAAGCTTTGCTTAGTTTGGGGTGAGATAGATGATGTTGGTGTAAGATGTCGCATTTATTCATTGTACAGATTACATTTATTTCTTTCCTGCAATTACTAAGTGAGTGTTAAGTAATAATGCAATAATGTAGTGTGTTATTTAATTCTGTTATCTAAGAGCATAAGATAGCTCCAAAAAATATTATTATTTAATCATGTTAGCATTGACAAGCACTTGAAAATCTTCACTACCTCAATTTTCTAAATTGAAATCTAATCTTATGATATGTATTTTTATACATGCAAGCAATAAAAAACTCAGTTTGTTTACTTATAGTTGATTTATTTAGTCTTATTAATTTGAAATATATTATTCTTACATATGAGGTTTTAAAGAATTAATGACAATAATTGTTTATTGAGATCACTGGTCAAAGAGCTGTAATAGATGGTAAATAAATTTGTTCCTTATGGCAATGAAAATAAGGATGACATGTTGTGTTCCAAAGTATAAAGTCCATGAACAAATTAAAACTGGCCTTGGCAGCCAATGTTGTTTTTATATAACAAACTCCCACATACTCTGCTAAGTACTGCTGAAACTGAAAGTTGAATCAGTTGGTTTTGCTATGAACATTATTCTGTATTTACTCAACATTGCCTGTGATGTATGTAAATAAAACAGAAGTTTTTGTTAAGGAATACTGATTACTGAACAAAAACACTCCACGGCCCATGCTGATGTTGTTGTTTCTGATTTTCTATTAAACCTTACTTTGAATCCAGGAAAAAATATTATGATGATATTCATTTGAAATAGCATGCCAGATATATCAAGTGCTGTTACTTGATTTCTTAAATCATTATTAGAAATTCATAGAAATAATTAATAGATAAGTGCCTGTTTAGGTAACAGGCAATGTAATTGTTATTGTAGGGAAACATCTTTTTAGCAGTAAATAAAAAAGATAACTTGACACCATAGATAAATGAAACTTACACCCAGACATAAACCTAACTCAAATAACATCACAAAACATTAATTATAATAATTATTGTTTAATCTGGTACAAAAAAGGGTAATAAATATATGCAACAGCATTTCAACCACTTTTAACATAAAAAAAAAAGTATTATAAATATAAATATAAATATGCGCCAGACAACACACCTCTTGTAATGGTCTCGAAGTAGGAATTAATATCCCTGTGTTACGAGGTACCACACATGGAAATCAGCCAGGGGCGTCTCCTAGCACACCCAGACCCGAGTCAATTCAAAAAAGATCGTTTCCTAAATTGACCCGACCGGAAATCGAACCCGGGACACTAAGGAAATCGAGGCGAGAAACCGTGCTACAGCGCACTACGCCAATCGTGTCGTCAAATTTATTATAAGTTTATTATATTCGATTTATTTATTATAAGTTATTGCATCAGTATGTTTTAAATATAAAAAATTGAAAACACAAAGACGGAAACTAGAAAATTTTGACCTAATCCTAGGGACACAAGCCACATCCCGCTTTTTCTAGTTTCTATTCACAAATACTTGAGTTGGAGGAACCTGTTTTGGAGATCTCACCCATGATCATTTGCGCTAAGGCATTTCGCCAAAAGGCTAGTTAGTGCTGGTGTCCCTGCAGTTACTCATGTTATGCTACTCTTAATTTAATGGCTGATCCATCTGTTATGCAATCTTTGTCATGTTGTAGCGGTGTCCGGGGAGAAGGGAATTGCGACGCCGCAGGATGTATCCAATGTGGAGGCATATGTCAACAAAGTTCAGGCTATAAGAGAGGTCCTTAAACGGGATCACATGAAGGTCGCTTTCTTCGGCAGGTGAGTTGCGTAATTTTGTATTTAATTATTTTAAAAAAAATCCACAGCTCTCAAATTTCTACTACAAACAGTACTTACAGTTCAAACTTACAGCCAATACTCAATACTCAATACTCAATCATTTATTTGCATTCCATAATGTAGTGAAGATGTTACAAATTTGATGTGTTCATTACAGACCCTTTCGGGCACAGCAAATAGGGTAGAGGAGGACGCTTTTAACTCAACACTCGTAATTAACTAGCTTCCTTCTATTCAACTAAATATCTACTTAATATACAGCCAGAAACGGATTTACATTTTTTATTTTAAATTCAGTAAAAAAAGTTTTGTTGTCACACTATGTGAGACCCACATAATAAATGAATACTTACATTCAAAATTTGAGGCAAAAAATGTCTATTGCCATAAATGTTATGAATTAATCTTTCTTCTATCAAAAATTTGTATAGTTCACTGTTTTCTTTTTTAGGACAAGTAATGGCAAGAGCACTGTGATAAATGCCATGTTGCATGACAAAATACTGCCCAGTGGCATTGGACACACAACCAACTGCTTCCTGCAGGTGGAGGGCTCAGACACAGATGAGGCTTTCCTAAGGACTGAAGGTTCAGAGGAGAAGCAGAATGTTCAGGTAAGAATCACCACATGATGAGCTTGCCTGGATCCATCTAATTTTAACTTGGGATTCTGTTTAGCCATAGGAAGGGACTTTTCACTTTTTTCACAGTCAATGCCAGAGTGACTGTTTGTTTTGCTTGAAGACACTAAAACTAATATTCCTGCATCTAGATCTTTGATTTTCTTTTTTTTTGAGGTATAGCAACAAAGATTTTTCTATGTTTTATTTCTTGCTTCGTAAACTTTCCACCAAGTGGCCCTTCAACTCGTTAGCATACTCTTTTATAATAATATAAATATAAATTAATAGTTGCTATTCGAATTTTACAAAGACTAAAGTCTTAAATTACAATGTTGTCCTGTCCTGTCCTATTTGAGTTGTTTATGTTTATTCTTTACTTGCGGCCCCGACAAACTTCGTTCTGTCAAAAGTTATTGGCAAATGCTTGACAGCTGTGAACATGTAGTATGGATTTTTTTTTCGTCAATTTACCAATGTTTTTACTGTTCTTATTTATCCTATTTCCGAAGTAGACAAATCCAAAAACAAAACAATCATAAAAATGGGCCACCCGTTCTTGAGTTATAACACTACTTTCTTTTATACACACATCAAAAGTGTCTAGGGATCAACATATATTTCTGCAATAACTTTTCTCCTGATTGATATTAATTAAAATTTTCTTTAAGGATTCATCAAATAAAGTGTTTTCGTTTGTCTACAGTAACGATAAACCAAGTCACCTTTGCATTAATAAAGAAATTTGCCATTTTCCTAATAAAGGGATTTTTGACATTTGAACCACTAACATTAAAGTTCGAAAAAAAGACTGAAATAACAGTTTTCTTTAAAATTTTATTGGGTAACTTAAACAAATAATAATCTGTGTTTCTACCGCGAACACTAACAACACAAGAACATCGGTTTGGCATACTCAAAATGAGTTCATCCAAATCACGCTGTGGAATGGCCGCCCATGTTCGTTGCAACAACAAAAAAAGGTCTTCTTGCGACTGGATACCCTCCATATTCGGCAGAGCTCTTCTCTGTAGCATATCCCATGCATGCTCAATCGGGTTCAAGTCTGGCGACTGAGCAGGCCAGGGCAGGACATTGATGTTAGCTGCGGCGAGAGTCTGTCTTACAACTCTTGCGGTGTGCGGTCGTGCATTATCATGCATTAACTGAAATAAGGGACCGATTTGCACTTGTAGAGGAACGATGACCTCTGATACAATCGTCTCAGCATAAATTTGAGCGTTGAGGTTGCCTCTGATCCAAACCAACTCAGTTCTTCCGCCGATCCAAATACCCGCCCATACCATGATGGTTCCACCACTATAAGGATGGACTTCCTGGCAGGATTTTAATCGCTGTTGGCGTCCAGGGGTTCTCCAGTGTCGTATACGTCTTGTATCCGGTCTCATACCAAAACGAGACTCATCAGAAAAGCACACGAAACGCCATTGTTCTTCTGCCCGATTTCTGTGTTCAAGAGCCCATTGATATCGAATCCTACGATTGTGCATTGCTATAGGTGGTACCCTTAGCGGTCTTCGGGAATGAAGGTTCACTTCATGCAAGCGGTTTCTGACTGTTTGGTCGCTAATTAAGTTCCCTGAAGAGTGATGAAGCCTCACGGCTAACATCATGGCGGTTATTGTTGGAGCTCTTCGAGTTGTGATTTGAATGTATCGGTCTTGTCTCCGTGTGGTGCAGCGATACCGTCCTCCATGGCGCTCAGCCAAGGTACCAGTGCTTCGGTAACGTGTCCAAAGTCGACTGATAACACTCTGACTTGTATTCAGAGCTAAAGCCACAGTACGTTGCCGGGAACCAGCTTCTATCATTCCCACGGCTCTGAGCATTTCTTCCCTGCTTAAATGACGTCGCCGCTCCATAAAAACGTTGGTTTTAATCAGTAGCAGGGAAACAGTAGCACTAATAATGTCTTCAATGCGTTGTATGTTTTTATAGGGAAAATATTGACAGCTGATTTTCATCTTTTACTCGAATTTGATTGACAGTTCTTGTTTCAAATTATGAAATGCACCAAAAAGGATCCATATAAATTTATAAAATCATAAATTTATACAAAGCCACATCTCAATCTCAAGAAATCCGCATAAAAATGCTTGATCCCTAGACACTTTTGATGTGTGTATAATAAATAGATTTTCATAGTAAGTTTGTAGTGTTTGTTAGTTGTTGTTGATAGCTCTAGTTTCGATATAGTTGACCTTGAAAATCAGTCATACTATCGATAGTCCTATCAAAACTATCGACCCGTGACGATACTATTGATAGTGAGAATTAAGCGATACTATTGATCTTCTTTGATACTATCGATAGTATCAATTAATGACTATCGATAGTTTCGATACAATCGATAGTATCAGTTATTAACTATCGATAGTTTTGCCCTATCGATAGTCGAACATTTAACAATAGTATTGCAAGCTCTTAAAAGGTTAATATCGAAAATACCTCGGTAGTTACTAAAGCAAAACTATTGATAGTACAACTGATTTTCGTGGTCACGATAGTATCCCTATACTATCACGATAGTATCCCTATACTATCGATAGACTATCGCTATCGCAACAGCGCTATCCCCTTGTTGTTGTTGGCAGTCGGTCAGCCAACTGGGCCACGCGCTGTGCGCGTCGCGGCTGCAGGAGTGCTCTCTGCTGCACGTGTACTGGCCGCGCGAGCAGTGCGCGCTGCTGCGCGACGACGTCGTGCTGGTGGACAGCCCCGGCGTGGACGTGACGCCCAACCTGGACGAGTGGATCGACCAGTACTGCCTCGACGCCGACGTGTTCGTGCTCGTCGCTAATGCCGAGTCCACGCTCATGGTCACGGTATGTAGGCGATTATGCTTTTTCTCGAAAAGCTAAGGATGATGTGATATTTTTTTTAAAGTAAAGTAAAAGTAAAAAAATCATTTATTCATTTAAGCTTGTACAAAGCAATTTTTTGGATACAAAAGCTTGAGTGTCAATTGTTACCAAGTCCCTGATCAATTCAAGTTTCCCGTATAATACCTAGTCCTGGTTATTTTACAAACAGTTAAGATATTAATTATCAGTGTTTATTTCCAGGAAAAGAATTTCTTTCACAAAGTATCGACGAAAATATCCCAGCCAAACATATTCATTCTCAACAACCGATGGGACGCGTCCGCATCTGAACCGGAGTACCTAGATCAGGTAAGTTTTGTTTTTTATCAGAGTATTTCCAATTGCACCCTGTTTTTGCTGAAAAGGCAGGTCCTTTTTTTATTTAAGGGAGCCCATAGAAGCCCTACAACATGTTATTGGTACAACATATTATGACATTAAACGGATAGGAATGCCTTTCTTTGAATTTGTTGTTTGTTATACAGGAGTGTACTGAAGAGTATTTGTTGTGTTGACTTATTGAGTAACGCTGATTCAGTCATATTACAAAGTAGCTCATAAAGCTAAAGTCGAGACCTGTAATTATTTCATATTTTTCTTTCTTGTAATTACTTCAAGATTCTAGAGCGTTCCTCTTGAACTGTTTTCTTGATCCTCTCGTATTTTTTAAAACAAATATAAAAGAGGTGCCCGTGGCTAAGTGACGGCAGCGGATCGGCAACGATCCAATGTTAAGCAACGCCAGTTAGGTCGGGTTATGGATGGGTGACCACCCCGACCGAAATTAAGTGATGTGTTTTTCGGGCGTCTTCGTGCTTCAGAAGGCACGTTATACAGTTGGTCCCGGCTGACGTCGCAAGATATTAGTCGTTGAGCCTAGTCAGAGTCAAAGGCGGCTTGATAACATCTGACGGTAAGGTTTATCACTGGCCTTACATTCACCTCTCCAACAATCCGCACTGAGCCCGCGTACGGCTCGTTCCACCTCATATTTGAGGTGAGTTCTGTGCCCAGCAGTGGGACGTATATGAGGCTGTATTTGTTGATAATAGAAAATAATAAAATCTTTATTTCCAACATACGCAGTTATAGTCATACAGTATTTAGCGACTTCTACACTAAGCAAGCTGCTTGGATCCTAAAAATCAGTTGACAATTGACTGATTGATATACAGTTAAAATTAGAGACCGGGGTCATGCTATGAAACAACAATTTGAAAATAATTGCTTTTAAGCTAAAAAGTAACAACAACACCATTTGGTTGAGCAATTAGGGTGCGACATATCTAAGTAATAACTAAAATATAATAAGAGTCTTGTGTCTGAAAGGGTGCTTGTGAGTGTTGTGTTTAAGTATGTGTGTGTATGTTCTCTGTGTGGGTTAGTGGTAAGGAGGGTTATATGAGTTCAAAAAATGTTTTACGTATTAATATATGTAGTTCAGTTTCATTAACCAAACCTCAACAATTAGTTTTGCCTATGCACATTCGCCGCCTTTATATCTACCCTGCGACACACAGTGTTGTATTTGTATATACGCGGCAAGAGAAATAGTGGGTGTCGTTAAGCCAAGGATGTGTGAGCTCACCGGCACCTTATAAACACGATGCTTAACCAGACGCTCATAGTCCGAAGATGTGGTCACAGTGACAGCGAAATGAACAGCAATAGTTGCCCGTAAAACGAATAATTGGCGAACTCTCAGGACTTTGCATTCTTTGTAGAGAAGATCAATGCTGAATCGGAACGGTTTGTACAGCATGACGAGAACAGACTTTTGGGCTCGTTCTAGTTCGATTAAGGTAGATTATGCCGTGCCGCCACAAACTTTGACACGGTATATTAGCAATGATTGTCGAAGAGACTTGTTTGTATACAGCCATACAGTGATAAGCGTATCTTTTGTGGCTGAGTGTCTGAGAGCTTTCATTATGTAAGCCTTTTCTCGGACTCGATCAGAAAAGGTGGCAATGTGATGTTTAAATGACAGATTTTCGTCCAGTGTGACCCCGAGATATTTAATGTTTTTAGTAGGGCTGATTTTGGGACAACCACAAAGTGGCCCCACCAGGGCTCATTTGTGGAGCCTTAAAACCTTCATCGGTGGAGGACGAGTTGTATTGTGTTTATGAAATGCTATGTATGTAATGCTATGTTTATGAAATGTAATGTATGTATTTTTATGAAATGCTATGTACTTGGTCTTGTCGACATTTAGAGTGAGTATGTTAATTTTTAACCAGTCCATAACAATTGACATTCCTCTCTCCGCTTCCTTATCATATAGTATGTGTAACATATAATGTTTACTCCATCCATTAAGAGATGCAGGAGGTCACATGTAGACGAGTAAAAGAGTCGGCCCCAGAATGCTGCCCTGCGACCCACCGAACTCCACTGAAAGCTCACCATTAACCTCAAGACCAACTCGAGTGCACTGCCTGCGTCCTGAAAGATAACTATGTAGCCATAATTCTAGGACAAACCTCTAAATCCGAGGCAGTGCAGTTTCAGAAGTAGAATCGAAATTGATACGGTATCGAACGCTTTAGCGAGGTCTATAAAAACTCCAAGACAATGTCTTTTTTTATCGAGAGCATCAGAGACTATATAGATGGCACCGCATCTTCCGTCGATTTACGATTATAAAACCTTCACGTTGGAACAGGTGCGTACGCAGCACGCGAACCGCTGCGTGGACTTCCTGTCACGCGAGCTGCGCGTGTGCTCGCCCAAGGAGGCGGAGGAGCGCATCTTCTTCATCTCCGCCAAGGAGGCGCTGCTCACGCGCATGCGCGAGCGCGAGAAGCCTGTCTCCTGTGAGTATGCACTCTCAACTTCTTGTCATTTAAAATCATATCACGTCCTGCCTTCTGTCTCTTTTTGACATGACATTACCGAGGAATAAATGTGCTTAGAATGACGTAACCATTTTTTCTGTTTGTTTGACTGAGTGCTGATGCAAAGTCCTCAACTGATCAAATGAATTAAATTGCTATTAGGATTCACAACTGTATAAAAACAAACATCAAGGTATTACGTATCTTGATTTTTGCTGCTCTTTTTTTTACCAAATTCTAAACGGCATAGTCCCCACTCCCCTTACCATAAAAGATAAATTAATGTTGAATCTTGATTGATTGCAGCCCCTATCCTGGTGGAAGGCCACCAAGTCCGCTACTTCGAGTTCGTGGACTTCGAGCGCAAGTTCGAGGAGTGTATCAGCCAGTCGGCCGTGCGCACCAAGTTCGCGCAGCACTCGCGCCGCGGCAAGAACATTGCTGGAGACGTCATGGCCGCTCTGGAACAGGTAAATACCCACACGACTTTTTTTCTTAGTCCAAAAATATTCTTTAAAGTACTATGAAGAAAATCATTTGATTTAAAACGCTACGTTAGAACAGTAATATATACAGACCACTTGATAAGGGTCGGCGAATTCCAGTGGGTGCAAGCTAGAGGGCAATGTTCAGTAGTGGGCATCTTACGACAGAATTATAAATAGAGATCCTCGGAAAGTTCTAAGCCTAGATCCGTGTCCTGCTGTTCACACTGTTCTATTACACTCTACACCCTTAGGTATGCTAGTTTACTTATGAAAATGCTTCTTTTAAATAATTCAACCTAAGATGGCCTGTGAATGTACAGATTCGCACGAAATGCTAAAAGAAAAAGAGTTTATTATCCAAATTACTTTTCTTACTGACTGCAAGTATAGTATATCCCTCAATAATTTCACTTCTTCGCATATTTCTGAATTTATCTTTAATTATTAAATAAATAAACTAAGTATATTCCAACTTCCATTTCCGTAGGTGTACACGAGCGCGTCCGACCGCAAAGCCAGCATGGTTGAGAAGCAGCGCGTGCTGCATGAGCAGCTGACGGCCATCGAGGAGCAGCTGACCACCATCACGCGCCAGATGAAGGACAAGATCAACCGCATGGTCGAGAGCGTCGAGCACAAGGTCAGTACCGCCACGAGATATATTGCATTGTCATCATTATCAAATTTAGCCATAACCATTGACTATTTCTTTAGCACGAACCTCATAATCATCATTAGAAAAAAAATAGCCAAAATCATTGATGGTTCTTTGACTCAGGAAATTTTGACCCTGCCATGCATTACAAATAATAATACTACGCAGACTAAACAATTAAGTGCAGCACATTAATGTATGTTTTGTATCTAATCTATAATATTATATTACAAAATCTTGACATTTGTATCAGTCTCCAATTTAATTTGAGGTAACCAAATGGATTCAGTTGTCATCTCAGAATCTGATGAAGCTAGGGAAGTACTCATGTACACGAAGTACGGTGTAACAGAGAAGGTTTTAGCAACACTTAGCGATAGCAGGACAAAGCCATCCTAAAGGTACCATTTGGAACGATGGCTGAAGGATGGCTCTGTCCTGCTATCGAAGTGTTGCTAAAACCTTCTCTGTTACACCGTACTTCGTGTACATGAGTTTGTACTTCCCTAGCTTCATTAGATTCTGAGATGACAACTGAATCCATTTGGTTACCTCAAATTAAATTAGAGACTGATACAAATGTCAAGATTTTGTATTATAATATTATAGAATAGATACAAAACATACATTAATGTGCTGCACTTAACTGTTTAGTCTGCGTAGTATTATTATTAGTAATGCATGACAAAGCTAAGCGCACATGGCGCAACGGGCGTGTCCTGCGTTCGCTAATTGGCCGGCCAAGTGCGGCGAGCATCAGCAACATCTCCCCTCATTATTAGTGCTGAAGGAACCAAGAAATCTGTGAGGAATAAAAACGGTATGTTCAAAAGTGAACGTTTTAGGATTGCTTTGATGAGCATTCTTAAATATGGGCTTTCAAATAAAGATATGTACAATGAAAATGTAAACTAACTTCTTGATCCAAATTCCAGTACCAAATAACTTTTTAATACTTGCTTCCAGGTGTCGCTCACCCTAAGCCAAGAAATCCGGCGCTTATCAGCGTTAGTGGACGAATACGACGTCCTGTTTCGCCCCGATCGCGCTGCCCTCGACACGTACAAGCGCTCGCTGCACCGGCACGTCGAGTCCGGCCTGGGATCTCGGCTGAAGAAGCGCCTGTCCAGCGACATCGGCAATGAGATGGATGAGGCGCAGAAGGAGATGGCTGGTGAGTGTTCCCTGCACCAGGTGTCGCTGTTCCTGAGCCGAGAGTTCCGCCCTCGACACGTACAAGCGCTCGCTGCACCGGCACGTCGAGTCCGGCCTGGGATCTCGGCTGAAGAAGCGCCTGTCCAGCGACATCGGCAATGAGATGGATGAGGCGCAGAAGGAGATGGCTGGTGAGTGTTCCCTGCACCAGGTGTCGCTGTTCCTGAGCCGAGAGTTCCGCCCTCGACACGTACAAGCGCTCGCTGCACCGGCACGTCGAGTCCGGCCTGGGATCCCGGCTGAAGAAGCGCCTGTCCAGCGACATCGGCAATGAGATGGATGAGGCGCAGAAGGAGATGGCTGGTGAGTGTTCCCTGCACCAGGTGTCGCTGTTCCTGAGCCGAGAGTTCCGCCCTCGACACGTACAAGCGCTCGCTGCACCGGCACGTCGAGTCCGGCCTGGGATCTCGGCTGAAGAAGCGCCTGTCCAGCGACATCGGCAATGAGATGGATGAGGCGCAGAAGGAGATGGCTGGTGAGTGTTCCCTGCACCAGGTGTCGCTGTTCCTGAGCCGAGAGTTCCGCCCTCGACACGTACAAGCGCTCGCTGCACCGGCACGTCGAGTCCGGCCTGGGATCTCGGCTGAAGAAGCGCCTGTCCAGCGACATCGGCAATGAGATGGATGAGGCGCAGAAGGAGATGGCTGGTGAGTGTTCCCTGCACCAGGTGTCGCTGTTCCTGAGCCGAGAGTTCCGCCCTCGACACGTACAAGCGCTCGCTGCACCGGCACGTCGAGTCCGGCCTGGGATCCCGGCTGAAGAAGCGCCTGTCCAGCGACATCGGCAATGAGATGGATGAGGCGCAGAAGGAGATGGCTGGTGAGTGTTCCCTGCACCAGGTGTCGCTGTTCCTGAGCCGAGAGTTCCGCCCTCGACACGTACAAGCGCTCGCTGCACCGGCACGTCGAGTCCGGCCTGGGATTTTGGCTGAAGAAGCGCCTGTCCAGCGACATCGGCAATGAGATGGATGAGGCGCAGAAGGAGATGGCTGGTGAGTGTTCCCTGCACCAGGTGTCGCTGTTCCTGAGCCGAGAGTTCCGCCCTCGACACGTACAAGCGCTCGCTGCACCGGCACGTCGAGTCCGGCCTGGGATCTCGGCTGAAGAAGCGCCTGTCCAGCGACATCGGCAATGAGATGGATGAGGCGCAGAAGGAGATGGCTGGTGAGTGTTCCCTGCACCAGGTGTCGCTGTTCCTGAGCCGAGAGTTCCGCCCTCGACACGTACAAGCGCTCGCTGCACCGGCACGTCGAGTCCGGCCTGGGATCTCGGCTGAAGAAGCGCCTGTCCAGCGACATCGGCAATGAGATGGATGAGGCGCAGAAGGAGATGGCTGGTGAGTGTTCCCTGCACCAGGTGTCGCTGTTCCTGAGCCGAGAGTTCCGCCCTCGACACGTACAAGCGCTCGCTGCACCGGCACGTCGAGTCCGGCCTGGGATCCCGGCTGAAGAAGCGCCTGTCCAGCGACATCGGCAATGAGATGGATGAGGCGCAGAAGGAGATGGCTGGTGAGTGTTCCCTGCACCAGGTGTCGCTGTTCCTGAGCCGAGAGTTCCGCCCTCGACACGTACAAGCGCTCGCTGCACCGGCACGTCGAGTCCGGCCTGGGATTTTGGCTGAAGAAGCGCCTGTCCAGCGACATCGGCAATGAGATGGATGAGGCGCAGAAGGAGATGGCTGGTGAGTGTTCCCTGCACCAGGTGTCGCTGTTCCTGAGCCGAGAGTTCCGCCCTCGACACGTACAAGCGCTCGCTGCACCGGCACGTCGAGTCCGGCCTGGGATCTCGGCTGAAGAAGCGCCTGTCCAGCGACATCGGCAATGAGATGGATGAGGCGCAGAAGGAGATGGCTGGTGAGTGTTCCCTGCACCAGGTGTCGCTGTTCCTGAGCCGAGAGTTCCGCCCTCGACACGTACAAGCGCTCGCTGCACCGGCACGTCGAGTCCGGCCTGGGATCCCGGCTGAAGAAGCGCCTGTCCAGCGACATCGGCAATGAGATGGATGAGGCGCAGAAGGAGATGGCTGGTGAGTGTTCCCTGCACCAGGTGTCGCTGTTCCTGAGCCGAGAGTTCCGCCCTCGACACGTACAAGCGCTCGCTGCACCGGCACGTCGAGTCCGGCCTGGGATTTTGGCTGAAGAAGCGCCTGTCCAGCGACATCGGCAATGAGATGGATGAGGCGCAGAAGGAGATGGCTGGTGAGTGTTCCCTGCACCAGGTGTCGCTGTTCCTGAGCCGAGAGTTCCGCCCTCGACACGTACAAGCGCTCGCTGCACCGGCACGTCGAGTCCGGCCTGGGATCTCGGCTGAAGAAGCGCCTGTCCAGCGACATCGGCAATGAGATGGATGAGGCGCAGAAGGAGATGGCTGGTGAGTGTTCCCTGCACCAGGTGTCGCTGTTCCTGAGCCGAGAGTTCCGCCCTCGACACGTACAAGCGCTCGCTGCACCGGCACGTCGAGTCCGGCCTGGGATCCCGGCTGAAGAAGCGCCTGTCCAGCGACATCGGCAATGAGATGGATGAGGCGCAGAAGGAGATGGCTGGTGAGTGTTCCCTGCACCAGGTGTCGCTGTTCCTGAGCCGAGAGTTCCGCCCTCGACACGTACAAGCGCTCGCTGCACCGGCACGTCGAGTCCGGCCTGGGATTTTGGCTGAAGAAGCGCCTGTCCAGCGACATCGGCAATGAGATGGATGAGGCGCAGAAGGAGATGGCTGGTGAGTGTTCCCTGCACCAGGTGTCGCTGTTCCTGAGCCGAGAGTTCCGCCCTCGACACGTACAAGCGCTCGCTGCACCGGCACGTCGAGTCCGGCCTGGGATCTCGGCTGAAGAAGCGCCTGTCCAGCGACATCGGCAATGAGATGGATGAGGCGCAAAAATTGCCACCAATATTTTTTCTTTTGATTTCTTGAATTTATCGATACTTAATTGTTCCAGAGCGCATGTACAACATCCTGCCAGTCCACAAGCGCGCGGCGGCCGCCAGCTACATCATCCCGCACCAGCAGCCCTTCGAGGTGCTGTACCGCCTCAACTGCGACAACCTCTGCGCCGACTTCACCGAGGACCTGTCCTTCCGCTTCTCGTACGGGATCACCGCGCTCATCCAGCGCTTCCAGGGCAAGCACGCCAACAAGATCGCGCTCAAGAACCCAACGCAGTACACGCAGGTAACTAAGTACAAGATACAATAATATATGGATATAAAAGGGGCAATTAAATCACGCAAACATGCAATGAGAAACTGTTAAAATTGTTAGCAGTATTTTTTTTTGGCTTTATTGTTTATTTTAGTTTAATATGCACATCGTCTGTTTCTTTTCTCACGCTCTATTTTGTATGCTGTTACCATGGTCTTCTGGAATGATCAAACATGTTAATTTTTGCCCGTAAATGACTGTCAAATTCAGTCACTTTGGTTTTTTTCAACACTAGCCTTAAGTTAATAATAATAGTCAGAATTACTGTAAAACAGTAATGCTTGAATCTGATTTTGACAGCAAATGACCAGTCATATGACGTCAGGTATTTTATATCTAGTCACGATTAAAGAATATCAATGCGCTATGGCGATCACTGCAACATATCGCCTTGAACAACCTAACACAATCTTTCCTTTTCAGATCCCCCCATCAGTGAGCAACGCCCCCCTCCCCTCTCTGGAAGTGTCCCGCGCCGGCGCCGGCGGCATGGGCCCGCTCAGCGCGGAGGAGTGGGGCTTCGTGTCGCGCTTCGCCCTCGGCGCGCTCACCTCGCAGGGCACCATGGGCGGCCTGCTGCTGTCCGGACTGGTGAGTTAGCGACAGTGACCCATCTGTGGAGTCCCCGGCAGGGCCCGCTCAGCGCGGAGGAGTGGGGCTTCGTGTCGCGCTTCGCCCTCGGCGCGCTCACCTCGCAGGGCACCATGGGCGGCCTGCTGCTGTCCGGACTGGTGAGTTAGCGACAGTGACCCATCTGTGGAGTCCCCGGCAGGGCCCGCTCAGCGCGGAGGAGTGGGGCTTCGTGTCGCGCTTCGCCCTCGGCGCGCTCACCTCGCAGGGCACCATGGGCGGCCTGCTGCTGTCCGGACTGGTGAGTTAGCGACAGTGACCCATCTGTGGAGTCCCCGGCAGGGCCCGCTCAGCGCGGAGGAGTGGGGCTTCGTGTCGCGCTTCGCCCTCGGCGCGCTCACCTCGCAGGGCACCATGGGCGGCCTGCTGCTGTCCGGACTGGTGAGTTAGCGACAGTGACCCATCTGTGGAGTCCCCGGCAGGGCCCGCTCAGCGCGGAGGAGTGGGGCTTCGTGTCGCGCTTCGCCCTCGGCGCGCTCACCTCGCAGGGCACCATGGGCGGCCTGCTGCTGTCCGGACTGGTGAGTTAGCGACAGTGACCCATCTGTGGAGTCCCCGGCAGGGCCCGCTCAGCGCGGAGGAGTGGGGCTTCGTGTCGCGCTTCGCCCTCGGCGCGCTCACCTCGCAGGGCACCATGGGCGGCCTGCTGCTGTCCGGACTGGTGAGTTAGCGACAGTGACCCATCTGTGGAGTCCTGAGCAGGCCGGGAATTAAGAATATTATCTAACTATCTATTCGATTTGAGTTTTCAGCACTCTATGTCGGAATCCTGCGGTCCCGGTTTAAAACTAAGATACCTAATACTTATTTACGTTGTGTACACTGTCAAATTTGTAGCATCCTAAACCTGACTGATTTGCACTTAGTTTCTTATTCAGTTACTCATATCGCCAAAATACGAACTTGGTTTTCGTGAACCAACACAGTAAATACGTTAGTTCTTTATTGTGATTCTAACATGATGAGTTGTTTCCCCAGCTGCTCAAAACAGTAGGGTGGCGCATAGTCGCAGTCACCGGCGTGTTGTACGGCGCGCTGTACGCGTACGAGCGGCTGACGTGGACCGCGGCGGCGCAGGAGCGCGTGTTCAAGAAGCAGTACGTGGCGCACGCCAGCAAGAAGCTGCGGCTCATCGTGGACCTCACCTCCGCCAACTGCAGCCACCAGGTGCAGCAGTGAGTATCACAAGGAACCTTTTTTTTTTACTAACGTGGGGAAATCCTCATGAATACCTCGCTGCCCGGGGGAACGACGAGGTTATGTCGGACTTCTACCGACTAATAATACCCCACAGTACTCGACCTGAACACTTCAGCGGCGAGACGGGGTCACTAAAAAGTTTCGCAACGCCCCGCCGCAAGTGCCTCCCCGTATTGGGGCCCCCTTCAGCCAACCCCTCCAATGAAGTGGGGAGGCCACGGAAGTACCTGGAACACACGGGTACTTCCGCCGTCGCCGTAAAAGCCGTGCATTGCGGGCAAAAGCACCCCCGTACTTATTCCCGCTGGCTCCCACCGTACGCGGACCCTACTAGGTCCGATGACAAGGAACCTCACCCAATTTATCAGCTGGAGGACCTTGTTTCTTAACGTGCCGATCATAAAACCTGATATATACTGAATTTTTATTTCGAACCCGCGACCTTGCACAATCCGGGTGACTCCCGCTTGAGTCCCAGGACCAGGTCGAATTTTTCTAGTTTCTATCTTTGTGTAGAAAACATAGCATTGTTTAATGCTAAAAAATAAAAATTCACTTATCCAATAGCTAGTTTCATCTTAATCGAAAGTTAAATATTTGCAAAAATATTTCTTTCAGATGTTAAAGGCGCTTGCCTATAACATTGATGAAACAACGTTGGCTTACAACGTAAAATACACTAGATAAATTCGCTAGGTCTGTTAACGGCCTCGGTAGCTCAGTTGGAAGAGCAGTCACCCGGATTGTAAAAGGTCGCGGGTTCGAATCCCGCTTGAGTCCCAGGACCAGGTCGAATTTTTCTAGTTTCCATCTTTCTGATATATACTTATGTGAAAATTTCGGTAATCTGATGAACAAGAACCCACATTTATGTCTTATTTCTTTATACTGTACATTGTGTACATACAACTTCATCTGTTTGTATAATCAATTTAACATCTAACTTTACAGATTATAAAAAATAAAAATGCGGACGATGTTGTCGTGCATTGTTACATTCTAGGAAATTGACAATATTTGCGGGGTTTTTCAAATAGATGGCATCGCCTGGTTGAAAAATACAGTATGAGTTTAGTTGGTTCAGTCGACACTCAAAATGCCGGGAATTTCAAATAAACACTCCTGAATATGTATGAACCACCACCATTGGTTCTAGTTATTGGCCACAGAAAAAGTAACAATAAAAAGCATTAGCGTCCGAACACGATATTGAAAAGCTTCCACTTCTCTCAGGGAGCTCTCGACAATGTTCGCCCGCCTCTGCCGACTCATCGACGAGGCCACAACGGAGATGGACGGCGAGCTCTGCGAAGTGCGGGAAGCCATCAAGCTGCTGGAGGACGCCTCCACCTCCGCCAAGAAGCTGCGCAACAAGGCCAACTACCTCAGCCACGAGCTGGAGCTCTTCGACGAGTCCTTCCTCAAGCACAACTAGCCGGTGAGTGGTAGCTTTGCAACCGTGCATGTCTCATGGCACGGCTTGGGATTTTAACAATCTGTGCTTGTGTTTTATCGCCAGTCCTCATTGAAAATCGTGATCCAATTGCTCACTTCTAACAGAACAAACTTCGGAATTATGGTGACAGAACTTAAATATTTTAAAATAAATTGTTTGTCATCTTTTGTAAGATATTGTCACTTAACTTAAGAGAAGATAGTATCACTTATAGGCAGGCCTACACTTCCCAACATATACTGGACAGACACACACACATATGACCTTACGAATCCTTTATCATCATTTGAGGGAATAACAATAAAATTAAAACGTATACCACAATTAACGTACCATCTAAACGTGAAAAGCTCTTCCAGAACATGTGTTTCCTTTCTCTTATATTCCCGGGGTCATCAAGCAGGCGTTCACGTAATTCGGTTTACTTATTCACCTACACGCTCGGTCCGCCCGTGTGGACAATTTAGTCGAGTGTCACGTACGCAGGACGCAGGACGCGACCGACGCGGCAGTTTATTTTCGCAAGTTGAAAGTTCACAGGATGATGAAAAAAGCGTTACTGTACTACTTTCGGATGCACTAACACAAAATTTAAAGATAAGGATAGGATGTAACCTTTCACAGACTTCCCAAGTATCCTGAAATGCAAGTAAAATAGTAAAATAGTAGTAGTTGCTTGTAGCTTTTCTAGACAATTAATAATAATGTAATAATCATTTAACTATTTTGATGAGAGAAGTAGACAAATTCAATGCAGTTATCGTTGTAAGTTAGGTATACATATAAGGTACCTACTACATAGAAGAAGTCAATTTACTCAATTTGTCAGCGATCACGCCTGAATTGATTTTAAGTTCGTAAATAGTTTTTTTATTATATTATCCGTGTTTCTCTACCATATTATGTATGTTATATAAACCTTCCTCTTGAATCACTATCTATTTAAAAAACACGCATCAAAATTAGTTGCGTAGTTTTGAAGATCTAAGCATACATAGAGACAGACAGACTGAAAGCGACTTTGTTTTATACTATTTAGTGATTAACAAACAAACCACGAAAAAGCGTATTTGTTTAGGTACCTACGTGGCAGACGCAAGCGCTTCATATTCCAGTATTTGCTTGCACAACCCTATGAGCGACATGCAGCCGGGTTACGTCACAGTCGGCAAGCAGGATTTCATGAAAGACGCTCGTAGCGCCTTAGATATAAGATTTACTTTCGATTGTCCCGGCCGTTAAAAGATTTAGGTCCGAGTACAGGTGCCGAGTTGTTTTGGACCGTATTGGCGCGTACCGAAGGTTGATATTGTATTGCAATAGTGTCGAATGTGCGTCTTCTGTTTTTATTTTATTCTGTGTTATAGGTTCATTCACAGGCTTAACTACAAAAAACTGCATAGAAAATATGCTGCACAAAAATAAATCGCAGCCGTAAGTAACGTTTAGGAGCATAATGTCAAAAGCTAAAATGACAAAGGATCGCAAAATGTCAAAAGAGCAGAAAATCAAAAGCGCAAATAGTCAAAAGCGCAGAATGTCAAAGGCGCAGAATGTCCAAGGCGCAGAATGTCAAAAGCGCAAATAGGCAAAAGCGCAGAACGTCAAAGGCGCATAATGTCATAACTTAATAAGTTAAGTTAATTAGTTCTAAGAGATAGCGCTGTTTGAGACGCAAGGGTCGTGCGTTCGATTTCCGCACTGATATAAAAAACATTAATATCTGTTGATTAGACGAGGTATTTGTGTAGGGAGGTTCTTCTATTCATATCTCAATATTTGCACGCTTTTTATTTCAAGCAAGTTTAGGAGATACTAACTTTAATGTTTTTTTTTGTTTCCGATCTCTGTACCGGGTGATTATCAAATTACCTCCGAAAACGATATGGCATACTCACTAAGTGGTTTAGAAACTATCTAAGCACAAATGAAATTTATTTAACAACTTTCATTTCAAGGACACCGATACAAATCACTCGAACGGTTAGTATTTTTTGTATAAAAACCATAAAATTAAAGTTATTTGAAAAAAACAAATTTTCGCTGTACCAGCGAAGGTCTGTGGTTTGATGACCAAAATACCTATCGATTGAGCCGTATGTTGCGCAATTTTAGGTAGTTTTCGAGTCATGTTGCTTTTTCAAAAAAAATCTGTAAATTTCTGGCTTGTGTCACTTTTTTGGTTACTGTGGCGCAAATAGTTGAGGTAAATGCTTGTTTTTTGTTAATTTTTAGCTGAATACTAGGTCTACTTGATTCAGAAGCATTTACATTTATAGCACTGAATAAAAATTCAGAAAAAAAATATGAATCTGAAAAAGTGGTAAATACAAACAGTAAGTTTTGAAAGCTATTAAAAAAAAGTTATACAAACTTCTTCTTCCAAACCTTTTTAAAAACTTTATTATTTTTGCAACTATTCATCATATAAATTGCAATGAGAAAATTTAACTGCACAAATACCTTGTCTCATCAACAGATTTTAATGGTTGTATATCAGTGCGAAAATCGAACCCACGACCCTTGCGTCTCAAACACCGCTCTAAACCTGTTCTGAGTTAAGTTATAACATTATGCGCCTTTGACGTTCTGCGCTTTTGCCTATTTCCGCTTATGACATTTTGCGCCTTGGACATTCTGCGCTTTTGACATTCTGCGCTTTTGACTATTTGCGTAGATAATGGATAAGAAGTCCATTGCTGAACATAGGCCTCCGAAATATATTTTTACGCAGTGACTAGTTTCAGACCACCTGCATTCACCGAAAACCCTTATCAGATTGTCCTTCGTATGACGTGTCTTGCCAATTACTGTTTTACCTTACTAAGAAACAGTTTTTTGGCAAGTTCTATTGAAGTTCAGTAATTGGTAGAGGATTTGATGTTAAAGGGCTTTAGGGGTTCATATGTATTATCCGTGTTTTACGTAAAAAAAATTCACCGAAATTCCAGTGTTATTAAAATACTAAAATAATAGTTTCAACAATTTGTACTACTGCGAAAATTGGACCTTCTATCTTGTTAGTCCTATTCTCGTGTTCTCACTCTGCGCTTCACAAGGTGTCCTATTTTGATTTAAATTTTTAGGACATCCATTGGCTTGTGGGCTGTGGCGATTTTATATTTTTCAACTGTTCAGTTTCCATTTAAATATTGCTTACTCTTTTTAACTGACTTCATTTTAATGCTTATGCCTGCTGTGTGTTTTGGCGATTTCATTTGTTTTTGTTTATCAACCCTTTAATTACCTTTTCGTTTGTGTTTTTGCTTACAATTACATTTTTATTACTGCTCGCTTCGCATGCTAACACGTTCCGGCTTCACTCTGTGCAGTGTGCACAGAGCACACAGTGAAGCACAGCTTTGCACTGGTACTATTATTGTTCTTGCTTGCTGTGTGGTATTTATATTTAAGTTTATTATCACTATACCTTTTCCGCCTGCTTTCATATTAATATTTAATTTGAAGCGTTTTTCGATGGTTTGTATTATAAACAACGCTGTTTTGTATTTCCAACATGATTTTTTGGAATGAATTGGCATCTAGCTTTTTTGTCTTGTAATTTATCCAATTCATACTATAAATTCTATTACTATATAGAAATGTGACATAGTACTTATGAATGTTTTTTTTGTGATTCTTGTCAGCCGAAATAAATAAACTTCTTTTTCACTTCTCATGCTCTAAAAGTACGCCAATATAGCCCTACGAAGCGGGCCTATAGTGACCACTTTAGCCCCTAGGGAGTAAAAAGTAATTTCCTTCATGTGACAAAGACAAACTCAAACAGCCAGTAAAAATATACTACTATCTGTGGAGTGTGGACCGTCTTCATTGCGAAAATGTTGATAGTTTTTTAGTTCTATGGTTTGTCCGCAAATAAGGTGGCGCCATGTGTTTTAAATTGTTAATCTGTGGTTCAGTTCAGAAGAAAAAACTGATCACGAAAATTTCAGAACTTTTGTCAAGTGTAAACTTGTTCGGTTTTAAATGTTTTTGTACTAAATTTACTATTTTTCTCGCACTCGAAGTGAAAAGTACAGTTTGCACCTCGAGACTAAACGCCAACTTAATATACCCTCGGTTTCATTGACTCCCTCGCACGCTCGGGAGTCAAACCACCTCTGGTATATTATGGCTTCGTTTAGACTCTCGATGTAAAATATACTTTAATTTTCTAGCATTGTTGTCCACAGTAAGCACAAGTCGTGCAGCGGCCCCACAGTGACGAATCTTGGAAGGCTCGCGGTCGGAGCGGCGAGCGCGCAGCAGGCTGAGGCGGAGGCGGAGTGCAGTAGGCAAACTATTTATTTGTTACTTAGTGGGAACGGCGCCGTGCACTGCGCCCAACGGTGACGAGGGTTATGCAAATGCACCATTCATGTGTATACGCTAAACATTTTAAACTTTCTTGTTGCATTTTAACTAATCTAATAAAAACGGGTTTTTGCAACGAAACATAATTACGGTAAATTGTTTTACCTATTTTTCTCAACGTTTCGGCACAAAATAAAGAGTTTACAGAAGGACCGCTCGCACCTTCTCCTAGACTTGCGTGAACCGCCTAGGGTTACTTCTATATTCGCTCTGAATTTTTAAAATGAGTAAGTAGGTTATACCTACTTGACAGAACCGACCAAAAACGAAATTAATCATGTGAAAAATTGCACCAAGTTCGACAAAAACAAAAACACTCGCGACAGTGCGACTTTTCAACTCAATGAAAATCACCGACTTCGCCTGTAAACTCTCGTCTTTGCGTGCCTCAAAAATGGCTTCTTGTTCAAAGCGGGCTATCTGTCAGATGCGTAATTTGTGGTTTCGGCGACAATTGCATGTCACCGTGGTCACGAGCGGACTGGTGGTGCGCGGCCGTACCGTAATTACCGTAAACCCGTTTTCATTAGAATTATGTGCATATGCCCTTTTGCACTAAATGTATCTATCGGTTTAACAGACAAGGTAGTGTCCTATTAGAATGTCTTACATGGTTGAAACGTAAGACGGACACAAAACTGAAGAATAGTAATAAATAAGCAGTTCTTGAACATTTTTTAATTTTAAACTACAATTAATTTTGTATTGACAAATAACATCACTTTTAAGTAGTCTCAGTTTTGAGAATGAGTTATTCTTGCCATAATCAACATCTGACGAATGCACTTAATTGGATTGATTTTCTTCACTCTCGTCACCAACCACCGACATTTACCTAGAGATTAACGGCGTAGTGGACCGCGCCGACCGTATTTTTAAGGGAAACTTAATATTAGCCCGTTTCAATCGACTGCTGCGAAACGATCGGTCGGTCCAAGCCCGGGCTCCGGTCGGCTCGTCCCCGAGCTCTATTAAAGGTAACCCGTGTACAGTTGAAAGATATACCTCTTTTGTAACATATAACTTTTGTTGTTATTGTTTTAAAGTTATTATCAGTTTTATTACGTGTTATATTATAATGAAATCACGCGTAAACTCGTCAAAATCTTGTTAAATATGTCTGACATTTAGATTGTATTGCATATCTTTGGGATTTGCTAGGTTCTTGAATTTTTAATAATTTTGAATGGTAGAATGTTTACCTACTTTTTAAAACATCTTGGTGCTACCAATGAAATGTATAAAAACAGCATAATTAGAACAAAATTGGATAGAATATGTTCTTAAACACAAAGATGTAAAGAAATTGTTATAGTATTGAAATTCTATAAATAATTTGATGTCTGTACTTTGAACTCCTGCGTTATAATTCATTCAGTATTTTGTATTCATAGCTGTTTCTGCTTTTTTCGCGTTGCAAATATTGATATTTCATAATGGGGCGAATGTGCATTTTAGGAGACATGGGAAACTGCAATGTCTCATCATTTTTAGTTACCAAGGACGCTGTTGGCTGTGAGTGTGCAACGACTCGCCCGCGACGTACGGGAGGGTAGTTACTAATTTATTAGCACTTAACATGATTTTAAATTACTGTGATACTGTCTTTTTTGTTCACAACAAGCAAGCGTCATTATTCTAATATTTTTATGTTTTCATAGATTAACTTTCATTAAATCATTATATTCTGTATACTTATAGCCAACAACATCTTTAAATTTTGCTTAGATTTAACTTATTATTGTCGCAATGTATTTAGCAAATTAGAGAGTGGTCACTTTGCTGATGCTGTTCTTATTAATTCGGAATGACGTGCACAATATTCCGTGTCCCCAAGAACTTTATTTTATTCGCTATGACACCTGAATATACATACTCGAGTATACTCGAGTCATAATAGGCGCTCAATTTTGTGGAAACGGGACAGAGCCTTTACAAATGACGCATTTTACGCGCGATTTGATGCACGATATTAGTTACACCGCTGCTTATATTGCTTAATCAACAAACTAGCTTAGTTCTCAGCGATCGGTGTATAACAAACGCGCGGCAGGGTCATAATGAATCAAATGAGTAGTGTCGAGATCCACTGACATTAGTTGTTTCATTATTTATATCTATACTTCATTCATTATAACATTAGAAATAAGAAGCAGGGGGGCTGAAATGAATGACAATTTGCATTTGACGTTGCCATGACGATAACATACCTGAGTATAACCTGGCAAAATTGAAAACCCCTTCCGCCACAACGTATGAAGGGATTATGTAACATTTTAGATTAGTGGCAGTAAAAATGGAAACCCCTGCCTGTTTTAGGTTTTTAAATCGACAATATAGTTTGATGCAAGACAAAATAATTATTTTAAGCAAAAGCCTCATAAATTCTGAAGTTCCTTTATATTAAATGAGAAAAATTAAGTGTGACAGCTGCTATTTATGTGGATTATTTATGTTTAATAAATTCCGCATAAATCTTAAAAGCAATGATGTTTATTGTACTTTTACCACAAAGTGTACCCTAAAAAGAACCTTTTTTACTTCTGTCTAATGCAATAACGAATGGAGTATAGACAATGTAAAATCCTGCATGCTTGCGGTTGGACGTTGCTTCAATAATGAATGCTTTTAGATGTCATTCGGTATTACTTTCACATACAAGAAACAAACACTAATTCTCGAATAATGCAGCACAAGTTAACTCCACGTCTCAATCTGAAGTTGATCACTCTTCTCGTTTTACATAAAATTATGTATTTCAATATCAATAAATTTTACAGTCACAAAGGTGATGTGATGTTTTGTACGCCAACGCGGTCGGCACATCACGCAGTTGCAATGCATTGACACAAGCTGGGATCCATGCAACCGTTTGATATTATATAGATTTTGTTGTCCATTGTAATTAGTTATCGCATTAGGAGAATTTTCTTATGTAAATAAAACAAATAAAGGTTTCCTTTATAACAACATTGTTTTATTAATAAATATGAATAGGTTTACCTTATTATTACGAGATCAATATAGCATATAAATAAAATGTATTGAGGTAGGTTTTCACGAAGGTTTATAATAACAAACCTTATTTTTACTTACAAATTTTAAAAATTTCTTCCATTTTAAATTTTTCGTCATTCAATAAAAGCATTTGTGATTGGTGCTGAAACAAAAACGAGCAATTACTTAATGGTTCAATCAAAGTTTCTTGAGTCTGTTCTTTTGCGTCTAGCAAAGATACTTTTGATTTGGGTGCAGATGCCATTTGTGAGTGAGATTACCGAACGCGCAAAGTTATTAGAATACTATACTTCATCATATAGGTATTATAACATCAGAAATAAGAAGCAGGGGGGCTAAAATGAATAACAATTTGCCTTTCACGTTGCCATTACGATAACATGAAAACCCCTTCCGCCACAACGTATAAAGCGACATTTTAGATTTGATAGGGTTATAGTGACAGTAAAAATGTGTTCGGATAAAAAACCCCTGCTTGTTTTAGGTTCCTACATCGACAATCGTTTTAGGTTTTTCTATCGACAATATGGTTTGATGCAAGAAAAAAATAATTTATTTATTTAAGCAAAAGCCTCATAAATTCTGAAGCTCCTTTATTTTAAATGAGAAAAATTGAGTGTTACAGCTGCTTTCTATAAATCTTAAAAGTAATAATGTTTATTGTTCTTTTTTACTTCTGTCTAATGCTTTATTGAATGGAGTATAACTGCTTCGACAGACTTCGTTCTGTCAAAAGTGATTGCACGTGGCGGCGTCGGTAAAGCAGCACATCTAGCCCGCGTTTCTCCGACTTGATTTACTTATACTACTATTTTTCACTGAATGTTTTGTTCAATCATAATAAAATATAGCCTATGTCACTCCCTGATAATGTAGCTTCATATTGGTGAAATAATTTTTGTAATCGGTCCAGTAGATTCGGAGCCTATTCAATACCAACAATCAAATCTTTTCTCTTTATAATATTAAGTATAGATTTACCAAAGGAAGTTCAGCCTTAAAGTCAGTCTTGATGAATCTAACTCTGTCCGCCTCGGTGATGAATCCATAATGTTTGCAAATAGCCTGAGCCTCAGTTCCGCTAGTGAAGCGGAGCCAGCGCCGGAGCGCGTCTCTGGGCACCGGCTGCTGCTTGCTGCTGTATGCGTTGCTGATCACGCGCAAGGCTTGTCTGAGGACCGACAAAAAACGAATCCGTGCTATGCCTTACAAAAACTAGCTTTCCAGTGAATTGATCCACATTTAAACAGTAACAGTTTCAGAAATCAAATTAATTGGATTAGGTAATTCTAGCATTATCACAAACCTTCGTGGTTTTCCGATGCTCAGTTATATGTTGAGTGACTACTTAAATTGGAAAAAAAACAGCTAAAAGTATTTTAAGAAGATGCCCTGATTCCAGTGGTCTCAAAGAACTATGTACAAAGGTTATTGGTGAAACAGCGAACGAAAATATAGGTAAAAAGTGGCAAAACTTGATCTTTCTGGCTTACCTTTGCAACGTAGGCAGATGTGAGCTTAAAGCACAGTAGGACAGAGGACATAACTCTTCTATGAGCCTACATACAACTATGTAGTTGCCCTTCAAATTGGCAATTGCTATTTTATATGCCAGTTTCAATTTATGATCACTGAAACACAGAAAAAAATTACTAGTATACCTATTGAAGGCCTGCGCAGACGACGTACTTTTCCACGCGGCAGAGAAAAAAGTACGCTTCGCGAATAAGAAGTCTGCTGCGGACTCAACGCACACGGTGTGCGATCATTTGTTGTCCAAGAGTATTTAAATATTCTGAGATTACTTGTGCTGTAATTTACATGAAGTTTAAGCAAAAGAGAATACTGGGTCCATCCCCTCATTTCGAATCGATTTTTAACGCAGAGTAAAGTCCGCCGTGTGCGTTGACTGCTCATAGTTTGTTCATCTATTTTTCGCAGTGGTTCGGCTTAGTCGTCCGTGTGCGTTGCTCGACACAGTTTGTGAGGGATCTATTTTGAAGAAGAAAATAAGGACGCCGCGGATAATCCCTCGTCTGCAAAGGCTTTTAAATATTTAATTATTTGAATATACCACAGAAATGGCCTTGTGTTATGTTCTGAATGAAAAACCTACTTCTTCAGCTCCTTGGAAAGTTGCAAATACCTCCACAGTGGATGCATATCATCAAAATTACTAAGTATATACAGGCTTTCCATCAACACCCTGTCATAGCCCAATCCCTTTTCATTGATCTCCAATTTGTTCATGAATGTGTTGAGTTCTACAACCACATTTTTGGTCTTTTCCATGCTATCAGAGCAATACAAGAACCATTTCAGGCTCTCTAAGAGATACTTTTTATTGAGCACTGGGTCATATTCACCAACTGGATGATTACTTAGCCTGAAAATTTAAATAGTCTATTATTATAATAACATAACTGGTGCTATTAGCTTAAAGCACATGCAGCAAGTTTAACCCAATATTTTAAATTGGAATTCGCAATAATCAAATCAGTGACATTAGTCAAGAATGCTTACTTGTATCCAAAGTAGACATAAAATCTGACCATAGGGTCGAGCAAGCACACACACTCCTCCGGGGGCAACCTCTGGATGGTCATATCCTGCCGCACAGCTCTCAGGCGGTCATTTATAAAGTCATATTTCCTCAGTAAAGATACATATTTTCTCTCTATCACTCTGAAATTAAATAAAAAACCTAATGAATAAATGTTTGAGAAAGAAAAACATAAGATAAGTTTACAAAAATGTCTTAGGAGAGATGATGAAAAGGTTTAAAAGCTACTGAAGCCTTAATAACATTCTTTATATAAGTTTTTTAAGTGAAGTAAACTGTAGGTTGTTTGTAAAAGTTATCAATGATAGGTAAGTAAATACAGTTCATTTTCTAGAATAACAATTGATTACTCACTCAAGTAGTAAATATTGCACAGTTTCCATAAGAACATGGTATGGTCGGAGGAGACGAGGGACTGCCATATTCGAGTCTGCAGCCGACCGGCTGTAACTTTTCACAAGCTTCCTCGATTGACCCCATACTTCTAGCACATGCACTATATGCTCTCTTTCACGTCTATAACATACAAGTTAATAACTTTCTCGTTAAATACGAATTTAAAACTAAAAACAGTTTCAACTTACAAATCAATCTCCGATTGAGGGCACATAGAATAACATGTTCCTTTTATAACCTCTGTGTTATCGGTTGTATTACTAATAATATTGTTACAATAGTAATCGAAATATGACATGATTTCTTTTTTGTGCTTTGGGTTTTACTGCACATTTGCAAGAGTGTATAGGTATGTTTCTACTGTCATACGCAATTAGGTGTTTTTAGTTAGCAATTTCGTCGAATTCAGCTGTTTTCTTTTGTCAATGTCATCATGGGTACAAGTGACAGCTCGCACACTCGTCTAAAAACCAATTTCGTTTCCTCAGATAATGTTGTGTTGAATGAATGGTAGATGTTAATTTTGACTGGACTGTTGGGGCAATGGCAGGCAGCGATCCTACCTTTAGCACCGGAGGTCGTGGGTTAGATCCCCATGACAAACATTTATTGTACAACATTGATTTACTGATTTTACTGTAACCTAAATTATATATTTTTTATGCAATAAAGAATAGGTATTTATCTATTTAAGTGACGAACATTTGTGTTTGTTGTGTCTTCTTCTCTTCTGTTATTATCTATTTAAGTATGCATTTAGAATTATTTAAGTATGTTTATCAGTCTCTGACACCCATAGTACAAGCTCAGCTTAGTTTGGGGTCAGATGATCTTGGTGTAAAACTGTCCCAGGTATTTATTTATTTATTTAATGAAATTTAAGGAGTTAGGGGGCCTCTTAAATACATTCAGGGTTTCACAGCGCTCTATGAAAAGAGCTATGCTTGGTGTTTCTCTGCGTGATAACATCCGTAATGAGGATATCCGCAAAAGAACCAGTGGCCGACATAGTTATTTAGATAACCAAGCTGAAGTGGCAATGGGCGAGTCACATTGGCCGCAGGACTGATAACCGCTGTAGAGTAAGGGTCCTCGAATGACGACCACGAATAGGAAGATGCAACGTAGGTAGGCCACCCACCCGGTGGACTGATGACTTGGTGCAAGTTGTAGGAATCCGCTGGATGCAATTAGCCGAAAGCCGCTCGCTGTATCATTCTATGGGGAAAGCCTATGTCCAGCAGTGGACTTCTAAAGGCTGTTGATGATGATGAGAAGATGAAGAATTCAAGCCCTACGCAGACCGCGGGGCTATTCTCATGAAACAAGGTTCAAAAATAAAATAACATAACAGATTATCATCAACACCAATTAATTTTAATAATCACAGTTACAGACATTGTATTTCGACGAACTTGTTACAATTTAATAATGCTTTCTTTGAGCTCTTTAAGTTCTTTGGCATGTATCCATTTGATTCCCGTCGCCGAAGCAGGACTTGGAGGCCTTGTGATACACCTAGGCATAGGACAAACAGTAAATTATTGATCGCACTTGTTCATAATCAGCGTTGTTGACATGACAATTTCGACTGATCTATAGATCAAAAAGTCATTAACATGTTTAACTTCTGAGTATCAGTCACTTAAAAACGATTTAGGTCAAAATACTCATTACAAAGATGTCTGTTAAGGGTAAGTATAGGTATACCTAATTTAGCGGACTCTGTAGTTCTACTACGTATAACTGTCAAAGCTTAAGAACTTACCCAATCTTCTTCCCAAACAAGTTCTCAAGGCGCACCCTGCAGAAGAGCCAGGGCCCTTGGTTCTTGTGCTCTTCTTGGCAGAAGAACACCTTAGCCTGCTCATACTTGCAGAACTCGCGCAGCACCACGTCGTACGGGAACGGGTACAGCTGCTCGATGCGGCACATCGCGATCTGCTCTTCCAACTTCTTCTCTTTGCGAAGCTCGTCAATGGTGATCGCCACTTTTCCAGAGCAGAATATTAGCTTCTTAACGCAATCCGGCTTTTTGGAGGCTGGCCCCATTTCTGGGATTGCTCTGAAGACAAATGGTAGATGTGTTCAAATTCATTTTCAGTGTGGATATAACTGACAGTGGAGCGGATGTGTTTGCGCATGTGTCAACTAACGAACCGGTATCGGTAACGGTTCGTTCGTGCGGCGTCTCACCCTCCGCGCTTTGTACCACTTATTATATCCATAAAGCGTCTAGTGCGCAGAATGAGCCCCAGAGAGTTTTTTACGTGACGCGACCTGTATGCTATGTTCAAAATCAAAAGGGAATTGATACGATTTGGTCGATTTCTTTTTAATATTTTATTTAATTCAGCGATAGGAGTAAAAACACCCATAGTCATAAACATAGTTTCAAATTTACTTTGAAAAGGCAAATTAATAACGTAAGCTAACACTCGTTTATATTCAGTTATTAATTTCATTAATTTGTGAGACAAACTATAAACTAAGCTATTCTTGCAGCAAGCAAAGCAACCTTATCCTCCACCTTACCTCTGGAAGGTCGTCCCTGGCAGAAAGTCCTGGAACTTCGAACGGTAGTAAGGGTGCTTCAGGCCGACTTTAGGGGTCATCAAGATCAGCGGCTTTCGGAAAGGCAGCGCGATCTGACGCCGGATCAGGTGGAAGTAGTTCGCCGGGGTCGTCACGTTTGCCACTATCCAGTTTGCAGCTCGGAGCTGTTTCACTGGGTAATGTAAATGAATGCTGTCATTAGAAATGTTATGCTGGTGATACAGTACCTACACTAATACGCCTTGCATTAGTGTAGGCATTAAAACAAATTATTTAACGTTTGTAAGGCGGCAAAGACAATCGAAATCTATAAATATCACCAGGGTTTATGGTATATTTTAGGGGTTACAAATCTGGCTTAAAAACTACTCACAAGGCATTTCCTTGTCGTCAAGATCCGGTATGTTATCTTCATCGTCGTCAGCCGCTTGCAAGTAACGCTCCACTCGAGATGACGAATGCTCTGGACCCTGGAACAGTATGCTTACACAAAATTTGATAGCAAGTACGATGTTTTAAAACCTATATTGTGGTCGTTCCCATTTGTTATCGTGGTATTTGCCGCTATATCTTAGGTTGGGGAAAAAGTCTTCAGTGTCTGTGAGAGTAGCACAAATTTTGTGTACCTAAGCGTTTTCAATCCGGAAATTTTGATGTCAACGATGCACGTCGCCCTATTACGGATAAAATGGATGCCATTTTTGTCAAAGTGGGGCAAGATCGGCATATCAGTAGTTACGAACGACGTAGCTGAAGAACTGGGAATTGACCACAAAACAGTTTTGGCCCATTTGAAAAAAAAACTGGGTACACAAAAAAGCTAGATATTTGGGTACCTCACGAGCTCACTGAAAGAAACCTAATGAACCGTGTACTCAGTTGTGATTATTTATTACGTTGAATGAAACTGAAACATTTATGAAGAAGATGATAACTGGTGATGAAATGTGGATCACGTAAGACCAGAACGTGCGAAAAAGGTCGTGGTCAAAGACCGGTCAGGCTTCACAGACTGGCGAAACCCGGGTTAACTCGCAACAAGGTGATGTGTGTGTTGGGATTGGAAGGGCATTATTCATTATGAGCTGTTACCACCAGGCAGGACCCTCGATTCTTAACTCTACTGCGAACAACTGATGAGATTAAAGCAAGAAGTTGAGAAAAAGCGGCCGGAATTAATCAACAGAAAGGGTGTGGTTTTTCATCATGATTACGCTAGACCTCACACATCTTCAGCCACTCAGTAAAAATTAGGAGAGTTTGGCTGGGAGGTGTTAATGCATCACGAGAGGACTGCCAAAACCACTTGTCACGGTATTTTGATCAGAAGCCTCTAAATTCCTATAACAATGGGATGGCAAAAAGTAATCAAACAAAATGGCAAACTAAAACATTAACTAAAAAATGTTTTGAAATGCGAAGAAACTTTGTCCCAACCTATTATTTATAGCGATATCACATTTTGCCAGTCATTTATGGAGATATTGAAATAACATCAGAAGCATGGCAACCATCTGAAGCTTATAGTGATTAAATGAAGCACCGCCTTTGGTACCATCAAACGGTCGTCAATTCGGCATACTTGTTTGCATCCGACAGTATAAAAAGTGAGCAAATAAATTAGTTACCGCGCCGTCAATCCCATGCGGCAGCTGTATCACGATGCCAGACTGGCAGACCCACTTGCTCTCCCCGTTGGCGACGAACGTGTCGAACACCGGCTGGGCAGTGTCCGCGAAGTCGCCGTACTGCGCTTCCCAAATTGACAGTAGGTACGGACTTGAGTACGAGTAGCCCACTTCGAACCCTAGGATACCTACAAAGAGTAACAACAAAGTTTTAATTGGATCTAAGAGTTTAAAAATTTCAAAATCCTCAGATGGTTGTTCAATATGTCAATCAGGTTCACGCTTAGTCATCGTGGAATAGGAAACATTAGCTTACCAAATTCCGACAGCGAACTGTTGTGGAGACTGTAACGCGCCTGGTCGGGGTATAGCGTGTCTAGCACTCGGTGCGTGGCGCCATCAACGCCTTGATGGTGGTAAACGTGGTGCCTACGTCAATAATAATAAATGTTATAACTGTTCAACAGGAATGGTTTGACGTATTATCTATTTAACGCTCAGAAACTCTTCTAGCTGCAAAGGAACTAATGAAAGGCGTTCAAAAATTAGCCACACCTGTGAGCCATAGTGCCTCTTTCAACATCTTCGCCTGTGAATCGGATGTGTATCTTGTCGCGGAGCAAAGATCCATAGGCTAGTGCTTCGCCCATAGCCCAGTCAGCAATACCTTCTTTCACCTAAAAACAATTAAAAGGTTACAAAACCTGTCAAGAGTTTTCGACATAAAATCAAAAGACACTAGCCATTTTTTCTCGATTTGCCAGGATTCTGTTGATGCCTTTGTGAACTTCAAACGCCCAGGGTTCAGGTGGCTTGCAAAAATGCGATGAAATGGTTGAAATGGTTGCTTGGCTGATACCCGTATCCTTGATCTAGAGGGCACAAAATAAGCTTGTTAATTTCGATAGTAGGTACGAGTAGTTAGACTAGGCAACTACAGCTTCACAGAGAATTCCAAGTCTTACGAGATTTTTTAGTTGTAGACAACTAAAAAATCTCGTAAGACTTGGAATTAACATTCAGACAGACAGACATAACATTCTGCTCCGTTTTCCCCTATCTAAACTTAGGTGAATAGAGGTTCAAAGCCGGTCCTTCTGTTTTGGAACTTGCCTAACTATTAATATGACTGAAGTATTAAATTTAATAAATCAAAAATATATTTAAATAAATCTATGCTGTTACAATAATAAATGTGAATAATATGATGGTAAAATCAACATTCTACGGTGCAATAAATCAAACAAGAGCTACGACAATGGTATGAAAGGGATATTCAAATAAACCTTCTTGGGATCCTTAGCTTCGAAAAAGCCGGTCCATGGCGTATCAATCCAGTCCATGATGCTAAGCTTGGTGACCTTCTTCGCGAGCTCGAAGTGCTGGTTCAGTGTGTCCATGTATTCCTTCTCCCAGTGCTTGATATCGGCATCGTTCACCACTCCTTCGCTTTTTAGTTTTTCAGCATAAAGCTTGTCCACTGCAATTTTTGATTCAGAGTAAATCAGAAACATCAAAGAATGCAGATTAATTTTCAAACGCAAGAAATTAATCTGCATTCTTGAATGTTTCTGAATGGTTTTCAACACTGTTTTGTTTTAAATTATTTAATTTCCATGAAATATTTTTTAATAATGAGATACTCCTTCCTTTTACGTGAGATTTAGGGCAAAATTAGTAATCAAATTTGTTCGTTCTACAGCCTATTATCTATAAAGTTTGTAAAAACCTACCGGTGGTCATACTACGAATCTTCTTGTACATAAAAGGCTGTGTGAAGCTGGGCTCGTCCTCCTCACTGTGGCCAAATCGGCGGTAGCACACCAGATCAAGCACGACGTCTTTCTTGAACCGGCAGCGGTACTCGATCGCGATGCGTGCCACATGCGCCACCGCTTCTGCGTCATCCCCGTTCACGTGCAAAACGGGAGCATCTACGCACTTTGCCACGTCTGGAGAAAAGGACTTGAATTTTGAATCGAAGTATTATTTCACATTTTCGACAATTTATCGAATTCCCTTCAAAAACCTCAAGGGTGTGTTTCGAAACAAAAATTACTAAGCTTAGGCTGATGGCACTACTCACCCAATAAATATCATTTCAAGGCTGTGTGAACTTATGCCGGGTTTAACCGGGTGAAAGAACTCAACTAGCCAAAGAAGCGTAGGTACTGAAAGGAATCTAGACAAAACAAGACAAATAGGATGAGATACACTGGCTAAGATCGTTTAGACATTGTGAACTTAATACAGGACTTAAGCATAATACGCAGAGTGACGATGCCTAAAGAAACCACCAGCAAAAATATCTGCTCCTGGCGAAAAAATCATACACACATAATATGTTGGGGAAAAGGTTTCTTCGCATTTTTTAAGAAAATTTAAACCATTTTTTAATATAGTTTATTTACATTTAACAAAAGTATGTAGGTGCCATTTTGTTCGATTACTTTTTGACATCTTGTAGGTAGGGCCATGATCCCATTGCTATAGGAGTTTTGAGGCTTCTGATCAAAATACCGCGACAAGTGGTTTTGGCAGTCTTCTCGTAATGTTAACCTGACACTGCCTAAAGACTTCTGAAGAGACCGAAACAGGTGGAAATCTGAAGGTGCAAGGTCAGGACTATACGGCGGATGCATTAACACCTCCCGGTCAAACTCTCTTAATTTTTGCTTAGTGGCTAGAGATCTATGAGGTCTAGCATTATCATGATGAAAAAACACACCCTTTCTGTCGATTAATTCCGGCCGCTATCTCTCAACTTCTTGCTTTAATCTCATCAGTTGTTCGCAGTAGAGTTCAGAATCGGTGGTCCTGCCTGGTGGTAACAGCTCATAATGAATAATTCCCTTCCAATCCCACCACACACACAGCATCACCTTTTTGCGCGTGAACCCGGGTTTCGCCACAGTGTATGAAGCCTGACCGGCCTTCGACCACGACCTTTTTCGCACGTTCTTGTAGTACGTGATCCACTTTTCAACACCAGTTATCAGCTTCTTCAAAAATGATTCGGTTTCATTACGTCGTAATAAAGAATCAGAAATGAGTACACGGTTCACTAGGTTTCTTTCAGTGAGCTCGTGCAACGTACCCAAATATCGAGCTTTTTTGTGTTCCTAGTTTTTTTCAACTGCGCCAAAACTGTTTTGTGGTCAATTCCCAGTTCTTCAGCTACGTCGTAACTACTGGTATGCCGATCTTGCTCCACTTTTTCAAAAATGGCATCCATTTTATCTGTAATAGGGCGACCAGAGCGACGTGCATCTTTGACATCAAAATTTCCGGATTGAAAATGCTTGAACCAAATTTATGCTACTCTCACAGACACTGTCCATAAACATCGCAAACTTTTTTCGCGGCTTGCGTTGCATTTTTACCTTTTTTAAAAAAAATAATGTATCGAATTTCTTAGTTAGATTCACTCATCTTGACAGTAAGAAAAACAAATGAAAATCACACATTTTCCTAATTTGAACTTGGAATTATTTTCTTTAAAATTTAAACTTTTAATGATACCAAAACCAGCCAGGTACAAATAGTATAGCCAAAGAGATTTTACTACAAGTTCATACATACTTTATGCGAAAAGACTTTTTCCCCAACCTAATACATATACTTTACTTCTAAAGTTCTAACGGTATTCTAGCAATGCTGGGACCTGAGCAGTAGGGCGAACTTCGAGCAAATCGCGGGTCGGTGGTGTAGCCGATCTGGTTGTTGCACACGATGTGGATGGAACCGTGCGTATTGAAGTCTGGCAAGTTACTTAAATGCATCGTCTCGAACACCACGCCCTGCCCCGCGAACGCAGCGTCTCCGTGCATTATTATCGCCATCACCTGTGCACGAGTATCTTGTTTCATTACATTCTTTAGTAATAAAAAAAAATACCCAAGACATCAGAGTCAAAATAAAATTAGGTTCAACAAAAGTAAGCTGTTAATGCGATACCTTATCGCCGTTGTTGTCCCCTTTGAAGAACTGTTCAGCCTTGGTTTTACCAACGACGACCGGCGACACCACCTCCAAATGTGAGGGGTTGGCGCTCATGGAGACCTTGATGTACTTATTTGTCCGCCGGATAAACCGATGGATGTACGTTCCTAGATGGTACTTAATATCTCCTGAGCCCTGGAAAATTTAACGAATTACTGCTGTGAAGATGGTGATTTGAATGAGTAAAAGCTGTATGTATGTAAGTATCACATTTCTGAAAAACACATCCTCCTTACTAACCGGCTCTTTTGGTTCCATCGGTTTGAATTGTGCGAAAATATCTGTAAGTTGTTTGCGGCACACGTTAACTAACATGTTTAGACGACCTGAAGAGCAGTAATAATAGTGTCAGTTATTTGAATTATGCATGTGAGTGAGCATATGAAAAGCAGCAGGATCGTTACCAACTAAGCAAACAAATAAGTCAAATTAAATTTTTGAATTAAACAATTTACAACATTATCACTACCACTGGTTGTACTAGTCATTAGTAGGTAACATAGTATTTGGACAGTAGCTACCAGTAATTTATCTAACGTAGAGATAGAGACGTCATGCAGACCGTTTAGAATGTCTTAGATTTATTTGATGATCTGGTGAAGTAAATTACCTCGATGCTGCATGGCCATGACGATTGACTCGACGCCAAGTTTGGTGCCGGTATCAACGATCTCCTCCAGCAACACGATCATAGACTCGCCGCCTTCCAGCCCGAACCGCTTCTCGGCAGGCCACTTCGTCGCGAAGTACTTCTCTAAACTGCAAGTTAAAAGATTTACGGTTTCAAGTTGATATTCAAATATTTACCAATAGGCTGCTACCGCAGTCATTATTTTGGTGGCTACTACAGACTGCATTTTCAAATGTAGAATGGTAATGATAGAGCTCATAGAATACTTTGAACTCTGTGGTATCGTAAGATGATCATTACCTTGTTGCTTAATAGAAATCTGCAATGGCTGTATCATTGTGACACAGTTTTCTAATCTGCCAATCTACACACAAGAACTAACTCAAAAATCTTCAAAGCTGGAGTGGAATGAACAGACTACAGCCTAGTTTATACAAATAAATCTGCTGAATGGTTTTTAGAGTAAAAGATTGGGAACCACTAACAACACTGCCTTGGTGAGACGGCGCATGATTAGCCGCTTGTCTTCAGCGCTGCGGTCGAACGAGCCAGGCGTCTCCATGCGCTCGCGGATGAAGTGAATGCAGTCCAGGTCGTACAGATGCATGTACTCCACGCCTATCGAACTGCAATACGCTGCTTCCAGGCGGCGCACGATCTCCCTGTATCGTTAGATCATTCTGCCATATTCACATTGGAAATAGCGTGAATCTAATCCCAATCACATTATGTATATTCACGTTAAGTACTATTATTGTACTATTTATTTACGTTTATTATTAATATTTTTATATACTTTTTTTTGACATGTGCTTTGTAAAAGCTTAAATGAATGAATGTTTTTTTTAGTTTACTCCACTTTAAAATGTTAATAAGGCAGCCGTTAAACTGATTTTCTTTAGCTGAAAGTGTGTTCACAAGCGATGAGAATACAAATGCATGGTTTTTTAATAATAGATACTTATTTACTTAGGTAAATAATATTTTTTTCTGCCGAGTAGCTTCATGTCCCTTAGGGACTGCCTAGAATTGTTGATCGGGGACAAAAGCAAGAAAAAATAAAGTAACTGACCGTAGTTTCAATGAGTTTTCCTCCCCACCGATGTAAGTCCTAACTGGCAGCTCAAACTCCATGTCCATGTGTTTTTCACCTGGAATGTCGTATGTGGTAATGTAGATGAGTATTTATTTGAATGGGTGGTAGTATTAGGTTGAAGAAAAAGTATTTTCGCATATAGTATGTATGAACTTGTAATAAAATCTCTTTGGCTATACTATTTTTATCTGGCTGGTTTTGGTATCATTAAAAGTTTAAATTTTAAAGAACATAATTCCAAATTCAAATTAGGTAATTAGGTGATTTGTCAAGATGGGTGAATCTAATGAAGAAGTTCGATACATTTTAAAATTTTACTACAAAAAAGGTTAAAATGCAACGCAAGCCGCGAAAAAAAAAACATTTTTGTCAAAGTGGGGCAAGATCGGCATATCAGTAGTTACGAACGACGTAGCTGAAGAACTGGGAATTGACCACAAAACAGTTTTGGCCCATTTGAAAAAAAAACTGGGTACACAAAAAAGCTAGATATTTCGGTAACTCACGAGCTCACTGAAAGAAACCTAGTGAACCGTGTACTCATTTGTGATTATTTATTACGTTGAATGAAACTGAAACATTTATGAAGAAGATGATAACTGGTGATAAAAAGTGGATCACGTAAGACCAGAACGTGCGAAAAAGGTCGTGGTCAAAGGCCGGTCAGGCTTCACAGACTGGCGAAACCCGGGTTAACTCGCAACAAGGTGATGCTGTGTGAGTGGTGGGAATGGAAGAGCATTATTCATTATGAGCTGTTACCACCAGGTAGGACCTTCGATTTTGAACTCTACTGCGAACAACTGATGAGATTAAAGCAAGAAGTTGATAGAAATCGGCTGGAATTGATCAGCAGAAAGGGTGTGGTTTTTCATCATGATAACGCTAGACCTCACACATCTTTAGCCACTCAGCAAAAATTAAGATAGTTTGGCTGGGAGGTGTTAATGCATCCGCCGTATAGTCCTGACCTTGCACCTTCAGATTTCCACCTGTTTCGGTCTCTTCAGAATTCTTTAGGCAGCGTCAGGTTAACATCACGAGAGGACTTCCAAAACCACTTGTCGCGGTATTTTGATCAGAAGCCTCAAAAGCAATGGGATCATATTATATTATCTACAAGATGGCAAAAAGTAATCGAACAAAATGGCACCTACATACTTCAGTTAAATGTAAAAAAACTATATTAAAAAATGTTCTAAAGTTTCTTAAAAATTGCGAAGAAACTTTTTCCCCAACCTATTATGTCATTAGTATTTCTGAAATATCTAACGTACACAGAATAGATCCAAGTTCCCTGGAAACTATCCGGCAATCGAGACCCTTAGTAGTGTGTGAAGGAGTGTGCTTCTTTATAAAGCGAGCAGCGATAGCCAACCCCAGGGGGTCAGTCTTCGCCAGGAGATGCCCTCGCGCCTGTTGAAACAATAGTTTTTTTTAAACCAGCATTGTCACTACTGCTGACTCAATGAAAACCAAAAACTAACTTGATAACTTCTTATAAGATTCTGAACCGCCAAGTGGAGTTTTATTTTCTGTTTAGTTGCCGCTTCGTCTTTCGTACTCTTCGGTTTTGGTTCTGTAAAAAAAACACTTTAGTTCTAGGTACTATAGTAATCATTTCAGTAGGTACATAATGATGAGAAAATCATTTTAGTACATACAAAACGTAGCTAGGTATATTAGGGATCATATTTTTTAAGAAAACTTACTGACAGTCTGCGGGCTGAATTCATCCTCAAATTCTTCAATTTTAAGCGCTGGGCCATTAAGACTGTCGTAAAAGTTGTCCCAAGACTGCGAGAGAAAAACTGCATCATTAATCACCGAGTATTAAATTCGTATAGGCTCGAAAAGTCAAGCAGTTTTGCAGGAGTAGGTATAGCTGACAGCATCTAATTCATGTAACGTTTGAGAATTTTGGTGGTGAGTAGATATGTGCGACATGCACAAATCTTAAAACTAATTATTTTAAGGCAATGATGAGAGCAAATACGAAAGGACTTCGGGTCAGATTGTGTATCTTGGATGTCTTGAAAATTATGATGTTGCTAACAGAAGATACACATGGAATACTATACGTTGTCGATAGCTCCCTTAGATTTAGCCCAGTCCAAGTACTGAGCTTCCAAAAAGTTTGCGTTGGCGCCACTCAGGAACGACTCTGCTTTTGACGAGAAGTTTGCGGGCAGGCCCATTATGCACTGGAAATTATGACGGATTAAGGTGACGCATCGGAAATTTAGGCGACAGGAATTCCAATTTTTCTTAGCAATTACAAAACCGACTGATATAATAATTTAACTGCCAGATTCATGAGTAAAACTTTCTTTACCCATTGCTCACGATTGGATACTTTTCATAACACACGCTCAGTTTCAGCTACACTAACGCGACGCCAAAAGAGAGCGTGTCAATATGTTAGCTTTGATGGGGTTTCGTACTCAGAAGACACTTTTCGGTGCACCTAATGCCACGGTGACCGGGTGTATAAATATATTCTCATTCCATTTCAGTCGTAATCATAAGACCACTCTAGTCGTGTCATGCTATCGAACATACTATAATTTCCACAGTAAATAGTGTAGTTTAAAAAAAACGCCTAAATAGGTAACAAAATTCGTGTGATAGCAATGTGAACATCAAATGCATGCTAATGGTAAGTACAGAACATAACTGGCATACCCTCGGATTGCAAGCAGTCCATGAGTTACAGGCTACTTTTAGGACACTGCAAGACCTTGCTATTGACATCGTGCGTGCTAGACTTTATCGAAAGCTTTGTATAGAAAAGGTAATGAAAGGTGAATGTTATGGCTTGTGCTTGATTTAGAAAAACTAGTTTAAATTTTGCAACATTTGTTCTTATGTTTAATAAATTGGTAAAAAATATTATACAAGTAGTAGCGTATGAAATGAGAATGAGTTTTCTAAGATTGAAATGTCTGTTAGTTGACTTGACTGACACACACCGCCATGCTGTAAGAATTGAAGAATTAAAGATTAATTACTAAAGAGGTTCCATAATTGAGCATGAAAGCACAGAGTAAAGGTGCTTCCACACCGGGGTTCAGAAAAGTAAAAGGTAGTAGCAGTAAAATAAAAGATGGATATGGACGGGACGGGAAGGTCGTTTCATACAAAAGTGGCACGTTCCCGTCCCGTCCGTGACTCCGTGACTTAAGTGCTTCATGAAAATTTCGTATAAAACTATATTTACGAAACTTTCCGTCCCGTCCTGTCCATATAAAAATCCGTCACGTATGCAGGGCTTTAAGTGTTTTTTTTAACTATATAACAATAAACCATTTTCTACATACAGATAGAAACTACAAAAAATCTACATGATCCGGTGACTCGAACCTGCATCTTCCACAATCCGGGTAGCTGCTCTTCCAACTGAAAGAAAGAAAGAATAAAAATTATTTGGTAAACGTCACACAGAAAAACAATATTACAAGTAAAAAATAAAAAACAACATGAAATATAGCGAATTGGTGGAAAATCCAATCACATTTATGTGTGACATAGTACCAAAATGGTTACCACTCAGCTGTATGTCCTGACAGCAGAGCCATGACGCTGGTTTTCTGTGGTAACTACCATGCATGTGATGAGAGGATGTCACAGGCCTACTTACCTAATATTATAACATTCTTAGCGCGAGTATAAAATAAGTGTGTATTGGGTGTTTTTTTGTGAGTTGTTTGTTTGTTTGGGTGTGTGTCTCGGTGTGTGTCTGGTTGTGTGTTTGAGAGGAAGTGTCTGTGAACAAGTGCATGCGTTATTATGTGGGCGAGAGCAATAATATGAAATAATCAATTTTAGTTAAAAATTATTAGTGTACGACTGCTTAGGAGTTAGACTTTTGCTCCAAGATCAGAAATGTCTTTAGTTAGATGATGTTTAAAAGAAGCAACAGATTTTGAACTTCTGAGCGGTGGCGGTAGATTGTTCCAGCACTTCGTGGCAGCATAGCGAAAGCTACCGCGAAACGCAGCCTTACTGTGTTGCGGGACCATCAAGCGTGGCGCAATCCTCATCTTACTCGTACATTGCGTAAATTTTATTTTTTTATGCAAATAAGGTGGTTCTTTCCCATTTAAGATTCCAAAAAGCAAAGACGCAAAGTGTAATGTACACCGCGAGGATATATTTAGTAAATGGTTCTGGTTCAGAACTGGTGTAATGTGTGAGCGTCGGGGAACGGGGAAGCAGTATAGCGCACATGCGTTTTGAATACGTTGAGTAACTTTTTTCGTGCGTACCCAGCAGGTACCATCCGAAAACGGTCTGGGCGTAGTTTAATTTCGAGAGGATGAGCGATTCGCAAAGCCTAATTCGCGTTTCCACGCTTATATATTGTCGGACATAATAAAGAACTTTAAGCCTATAAAAACAGTTACTCATGATCTCCAGTATATGCTCTTCGAACCGCAACTTTCCATCAAAGATAAGGCCTAGGTTACGTGCCTGGGGCACATTCTCTAAGCGAGTACCCGTCATAATAACCTGTGGGTCCTGAGCAGTAATCTTAGCAGTTACATGTTTTGATCCCAGGATCAGATATTTCGATTTGGACGGGTTCAGTGTTAAATTATTACAGTCACTCCAACGGCTTACACGATCTAGATCTTTATTTAATTGACCAACAGCTAAGTCTACTGTTTCTGGTTTGGATGAAATGTAGCCCTGCAAGTCGTCTGCGGATAAATGGTACCTGCAGTTTTTCATACTTTTTATAATGTCTGCAGTGTATATGACAAAAAGAACTGGTCCTAATATGGATCCTTGTGGGATACCCGTGTTTACTCGTGATGTGGCCGAACATTGTATTGCCAACTTCAACGTATTAAGTGCGATCAGAAACATAACCATAATAGCTCAGCTTAGACAACAGGACAGTGTGGTTAATGGTATCAAAGGCGCGTGTATAACAATACCAAGATGGTGCCTTCACCAATATCCTGGGCAGCTAAAATGTGCAGCTTAATTGCTGATTTTACGATCGCTTTCAACTACTTGTAATAATGATTGTGTTTTTCGCTCTTAGATGATTTGAACCTAGCATGTGCTTTATCACGTAGTTTGATCATTTCCTTGATATTGTACGTTATCCACCGGGAGGAATGAGATTTAATAAGCACGCGCTTAGCTGGAGCATGATCGTCAAACAATTGTATTATGTAATGATTAAACCTATTTAACATTGTATTTATATCATTGACATTTTCTAATTCGTCCTAAGGAACAGAATCAACGTCATTGTTGAACTGTTCAAAATTTATGTCTTTCAATGGTCTATAGATGATCCATTTAGGGGGTAATTTATCTCTTTTAATGTTTAAGTCAAAGGTGATGAAGGCATGACTGCTCAGGTCAGGGATATGCTCAACCAAAAGATTAAAAACACGTGAGTCCGAACATAATAAGTCGATTAAATGTTTCGCTATGGTCTGTGAAGTGGGTCGTTTGGTTTACATACTGTGTAACATTCATACAGGTAAGGAAATCCATTAGTTTTTCTGTAATCAGCATCATGGGTATTCAAGGTATTGATATTAAAGTCTCCTAGAAGTAGCAGTTTATCAAATTTACCCAGCGATGAGATGGACTCGGTCAGGGCATCAACAAACGTATCAACGCTAAGCCAATGGCCAACTTGATACCATTGATATTCAGACTAAGCCACATCTGTTCGACTGTGGGCGCGAGAGGATGGTTTATGAGCCGCGCGTTGATACCTTTTCTGATATATAGAACCCAACGCCACCGCCGCGGGAGCGGACCGAGGCCGGCCGCGGGATGTGGCGCAGGCGGTAGCCGAGGGGCGCGGGTGCGCCAGACGCACCACTAGGGGGCACGGCGTCCTTGTGACTGTGCGTCTCGGCGGGCCCGCTCGCTCTGCACTCACTAGATCTCGTTCCTCCAGCGTAACGCCCAGTTTTTGAGAAACGGTTAGTGCGATGTGGCAGCAACTTTCATTATTTTCCTCAGGTATACCCGCTATTTCGACATCATTACACAGTAGTTCTTGATCACGGTCATTCAAAACTAATTTGAGGTCTGAGATTGTCTGCTCAAAGACGGTGGGTGCGCTTTCGCACCGATGGTGTTCTACAGCTTCCACTCGTGCTGACAGCTCATCGATACGGCTGTTACATATCTCGACTGCAGCCTAAAGGTTGGTTAATGTGCTCCGAAACTCTTTCATATCTGTACGTGCCGCCTTCATCTCTTCCCGCAGCAGCCGCGGTTCAGCAATGAGCTCAGTTTCCGAGCCCACCGAATCGCGCGTCGAGGACGGCAGAGGAGTAGTGGTGCAGGGTGTCTTTGGTGCCGGCGATTGCACCGCAGCCGATAACTTCCGAATATCTATATGTCTTGTGTATTTTACGTCTTAGGCCCACGTTGTTTCATCAATAATTGATTATTAGTATATTTTATATCGAGGGACTAAACGAAGCCATAATACACCAGAGGGGGTTTGTCAATGAAACCGAGGGTATAATAAGTTGGCGTTTAGTCTCGAGGTGCAAACTGTACTTTTCACTTTGAGTGTGAGAAAAATAGTCAATTTAGAACAAAAACATTTAATAAATATTACATAATAAAATAAAAATCACAAATGTTTCTTATTCCTCCAGTCCATACTGTAGAATATAGGCTTTTTGGTTAACTAAATTTTAAAACTTTCGTAAGTTTTAAGGTAAATCTTCCGCGATTTTGGCGGCAAAAGATTATCTATTGTCTTTTGCTCTTTGCTCGACGTCAAAGTCTTCACTGTCACAGAAAAATTAAATTAATAATTATTTAAAACCGAACAAATTTACACTAGACGAAAATTCTGAAGTTGTTTTTCTTCTAAACCAGTCAGTCAGTCACAGATTAACCATTTAAAACACATGGCGCCACCTTCTTTGCGGACAAACCATGTAACTAAAACTCTCAACATTTTCGCAATGAAGATGGTCCGTCCACACTTCACAGTTAATAGTATATTTACTGGCTGTTTGAGTTTGTCTAAGTCACATGAAGGAAATTAAAAAACTAATTAATCTTTACTCCATAAGGACTAAAGTGGTCACTTTAGTCTCGCTTCCTAGGGCTTTATTGGCCTACCTAATTTTAGAGCATGAGAAGTAAAAACTATTATTAGACTGGCCGGTCTTTTGGTGCAATGGCAGCGATACTGCCCATAGATAACATTAAATAGATGATACTGCCTTTAGCGCCGGAGGTCGTGGGTTCGATCCCCACCCATGACAAACATTTGTGTGACGAACATTAGTGTTTGTTGTGTGTCTGGGTGTTATATACTATATACACACATCAAAAGTGTCTAGGGATCAAGCATTTTTATGCGGATTTCTTGAGATTGAGATGTGGCTTTGTAATAAATTTATGATTTTATAAATTCATATGGATCCTTTTTGGTGCATTTCATAATTTGAAACAGGAACTGTCAATCAAATTCGAGTAAAAGATGAAAATCAGCTGTCAATATTTTCCCTATAAAAACATACAACGCATTGAAGACATTATTAGTGCTACTGTTTCCCTACTACTGATTAAAACCAACGTTATTATGGAGCGGCGACGTCATTTAAGCAGGGAAGAAATGCTCAGAGCCGTGGGAATGATAGAAGCTGGTTCCCGGCAACGTACTGTGGCTGTAGCTCTGAATACAAGTCAGAGTGTTATCAGTCGACTTTGGACACGTTACCGAAGCACTGGTACCGTGGCTGAGCGCCATGGAGGACGGTATCGCTGAACCACACGGAGACAAGACCGATACATTCAAATCACAACTCGAAGAGCTCCAACAATAACCGCCATGATGTTAGCCGTGAGGCTTCATCACTCTTCAGGGAACTTAATTAGCGACCAAACAGACAGAAACCGCTTGCATGAAGTGAACCTTCATTCCCGAAGACCGCTAAGGGTACCACCTATAGCAATGCACAATCGTAGGATTCGATATCCATGGGCTCTTGAACACAGAAATTGGGCAGAAGAACAATGGCGTTTCATGTGCTTTTCTGATGAGTTTTGGTATGAGGCCGGATACAAGACGTATACGATACTGGAGAACCCCTGGACGCCAACAGCGATTAAAATCCTGCCAGGAAGTCCATCCTTATAGTGGTGGAACCATCATGGTATGGGCGGGTATTTGGATCGGCGGAAGAACTGAGTTGATTTGGATCAGAGGCAACCTCAACGCTCAAATTCATGCTGAGACGATTGTATCAGACGTCATCGTTCCTCTACAAGTGCAAATCGGTCCCTTATTTCAGTTAATGCATGATAATGCACGACCGCACACCGCAAGAGTTGTAAGACAGACTCTCGCCGCGGCTAACATCAATGTCCTGCCCTGGCCTGCTCAGTCGCCAGACTTGAACCCGATTGAGCATGCATGGGATATGCTACAGAGAAGAGCTCTGCCGAATATGGAGGGTATCCAGTCGCAAGAAGACCATTTTTTGTTGTTGCAACGAACATGGGCGGCCATTCCACAGCGTGATTTGGATGAACTCATTTTGAGTATGCCAAACCGATGTTCTTGTGTTGTTAGTGTTCGCGGTAGAAACACGGATTATTAATTGTTTAAGTTACCCAATAAAATTTTAAAGAATACTGTTATTTCAGTCTTTTTTTTGAACTTTAATGTTGGTGGTTCAAATGTCAAATCCCTTTATTAGGAAAATGGCAAATTTCTTTATTAATGCAAAGGTGACTTGGTTTATCGTTACTGTAGACAAACGAAAACACTTTATTTGATGAATCCTTAAAGAAAATTTTAATTAATGTCAATCAGGAGAAAAGTTATTGCAAAAATATAAGTTGATCCCTAGACACTTTATATGTGTGTATGTCTGTATTTAGAAATACATCTTCGTGCACTGTTGAGCTTTATGTGTCATAGTAAAGTTATGGCAAAATAAGAACAAGCAATGAACAATAAAAAACATTGTTTTTTATTTCTCAACATTTTATTTCTCAAAATAAAATAGTTTTTTTTGTTTGAATGTTAAAAATGTTATGTGAGAAGTAGCAGATATTACACAAGCGCAAGTGAAGTGCAATCAGTCAAGACACTGAAGCGCAACCATTAACAGATACTCGTAGCTAATACCGAGTTCTGTGATAGCTACCTTTTTGACTCGCCCACTTTAACGCGACCAATTGTTTTATTATTGTACCTATATTATTAGTGATAAAACAATTATGCATTTGATAATAAAGAAGGTTACAGGTACAGATAATTTTCACGATTTCATAAAGGTGTAAGTACTGAAATAGATTACCAATACGAGACGATGATACACTAAGTCTTCCTCATAAAATCAATCACACAAATGTATTAAAAAACAAACACAAATTTTCATGTGTCAAATAAACATTTGTCTATATTTTATCGACAAATAATTAAATAAATGCAAAAAAAAAGTTCTTTTTAATATAGTTTTCTTGGAATGTAGGTATATTTTTTCGAGCACGACATCTAACAAATTTCCATAATAACAATAAATAATAAAACGGAAAGATCGTGGTGCACGTTAAGTGGCAGAGGAATAGTCGAATTGAATGCGTATGACAATACCTACCCTTAATTATGCTATATCGATTATTGCTGTATTGATAATGCTTTTGCATAATTTCATACTTTAAAAATAGCACATTTACTTATTAATAACAACTGGAATCTGATAGAATCAGGTCAAGGAAATAAACTGTTTCGTAGATACTTACTAGTAACTAAATCTGTGGCAAAAATAATTTTTTTTTACACTTTTGGCTAACTATATTATGATTTTTCGGCAAACCTGGAATGTCGAGGTCTCAAAATACCAGGTCGGACGAAGTATATTTTTTATATTTATACATTGTGGCCAGTCGTTGGAGGCCATGTCAAAGACCTAAATGGAAAATTCTATCCTGGTCATCTAAGTTTAGGTTGTCTTCCTTAATCCACAGTGAAGACCTCTTCAAATTTGATCACATTTATATCTTACGCTATTTTTTCAACTTATTATTTGTACTAACTTTCTTATGAAGGCTTTACATGAGAATGGGATAGATATATGATTCTTTAACAATTTGCTCACTTAATGATCACAGAATACATACAGGTATAACAAAATATGAAACATTTATATTACATTATGTAAAAATCTACTAAAAATATCAACCATTCCATATTTCCATTATAAATAATCTAATAATCATAAAAATGTCGCACAACTCCAGGTTTTCACTATATTACAAACTAGTGAGGTATCGCCGCGAGTTAACGCTGGCGATTCGATTGCAAATTTAGTTTAGTTTCTTGGCTTTACTCTTGGCTTTTGCCTTGCCACTCGGTTTAGCCGGGTAGATGATGCACAGCGCCAGTTGGAACCCACATAGGACAAAGGCTACAATGTTTTGTACCTGAAAAAAACGTAAATTGCGTTTTTTTATCTATATAAATACAACGCGAACGGTGTATACTTAATTAACAGTAGATTAGGTATTAGTTCTAAATGACGAATTTAAACAAGCAACCCATAACTGTTTATTGCTGAGACTAGGTGATGCGATTAAAATTTTGTAAGTTAAAAATGTACGTAAAATTAAAAAAAAACTTTGCGAATAACGATTATATCGCAGGCGGAATATCACGAGATGGTTGTAAGTTGCGATACGATATGACAGCGTATTCAAACCACTGATAATAATTTAGGCGATTCATGCCTGATGATTACTTATCGGAGTTAAACCCATTTTAGTGCTGGGTGACCACGTCATGTTATTACTATGCCAGGACAAACCGTTATTTTAATTACGATTATTCACCTGTGCAATAGAAACATGAAAGGAAACTGCCAAGAAAGCATCATACTTACAACAATGAAAGTGTTCCTCAGCGTAAGTCCATAGAGCAACCACATAAAGGTCACCACCGTACCTGACAGGATCATAGGGAAGGGCATACCCTCTGAACTCTGATTCTTTATTATTTCACTCTGTAAATAAGCAAATTCACAAATATTTATGGCAGGTTATTTTGACTATTTGTAGCTATTTTATAATAACGAAAATTTTATAAGCCTCGCTAGCAGATTGTAGCCACTTGCGGCTTAAGTCGGCTTGACCTAGTTAAAGTTTAACGCACTATGTATCTATGCAGATAATGTTGTAAAACTGAAGTACTTACTAAGCTGAATAGAGGCATGGAGATCAAGTAAAACATGAACACCGTGATAATCATGCCGAATCGGTACTCTACAAGTTTCGGGTCTTCCATTTCAGCGTATCCGATTAAGGCGGCGGAGAAAGCGCCAGCTAGCCCCATCTGTCCCCACACTCGAAGCTTCTCAGACGTGTATTGGAAAAAGATCAACACGTAGATAATGTTAAGGGCCAAACCAGCAAGGTTTACTTGTATCATCGTGTCGTCACGGAGGATGTAGCCGAACTTTAAGTTGAGGACGCTTCTGCATAGAAAAAAAAGCAGTTTGTAATAGTAGGTATTTAACCTAATTGCAAAAAGTCAGGCACTAATTGGATCTCAAGTGTAGGTATATTGAACTAGGCAGGCACAGGCATTGTGGGCACGGTGGCAACAATGTTAGCTTTAGACTGCATCATTTTAATCAATGTGAATGCAAATCGCCTGTTAGAAAGCAATTGCCGAAACCTATAGACAAAGTGTGTATAAAAGTTGGTCCATCTGATTTCAAGAAGCCTCTAAAATACGGGACATTGCTTAAAGTAGAAAGTACCGTACTGGTACGAAGCTTTAAAAAGTCACACTTACATAACGATACCACCAAGGAAAGGCATGATAGAGATGCCACGAGTGTTCCCTTGCTTGTATATGTCCCAGCACATGAAGGTGCCAGAGAACATCTGACCAATAGTGACAATTGCCGCTACGGAGCCTATCAGCTCCTTGTAGGGCTGTAGGATGTTTGCTATCGCGTCCATTCTGCAATACGAAAAAAGGTGTAATGACTAGTTCTGGCGGCATTCGTATTTTATTGCGGGGGTCTGATTCTCCCGAATCTCAAACTCAAACTCAAATAACTTTATTCAAATAGACTTTCACAGTAAGTACTTTCAAATCGTCAAATTTAAAGCAAGATACAATAAATAATAGACATAATTACTATTAAAATATAGACCTAAAAATACACAGTATACAGACATAATGCGACTCTACCACGGCGTCGGAGTTGTTTCTTGCTGACTCGGCAGTTACTCTTTTAAACTTGTTTTGGGTTTACAACAGGCGTTAGTAAAGTACATTTTGAAACAAATAAACCTGCTGAGTGTCTAACTCTCAAACAACATATTAGACAAAATTAATGAATGATAGAATAATAAACGAACTAAACCCTCTAGCAAGAGGATAAAAGAAGTATTTTTTACGCATCAAAGCTTTTTATCGGTTCGTTTTTTGTTACATGCTTCAAATATATTTTCATCTACAAATAGGAAACTATCACTAAAAGGCGACGTTATAATTTACATTTTACAAGATACCTACTAAAATGTTACTGATCTAAACGCGCTTGCTAGACAACACAATGTGGTTGTGGCTTAGACAATGATTCATTTACGTCAACGCTCGTAACTCAAGGCCAAAGACGATGCAAACGAGAACACAAAACCTAATCACATCTACACAAATACTGTAACAATATTGTAAAGGGTACTTAAATTCATTCACTGTACATTACTGTGTAAACTAAATCGTTTTTATCCTGAACAGTTCCAAATCTCAGTTTGTATTGATACACTGCTAACAAAGCAAAACAAAGTTACACTTAGGCATATACAATGTTCCTACTCATCATTACTAAGTTACTAACACATTAACTATAATTACCTCAGTAAAAAATAGGTTTCATACAAAAGTGATATTTAGCTTCCGGGTCTGACGTATGTACGTTTGAAGATACAGGTCTACTAACAACTAACAATAGATTAGAAGTTAATTTTTCAAATATTTACTTTGCCTCGATGTTACTGCATTAAGCATATAAGCATTCATTATGCTCCAATAGCACTGTACAAATCATTTGTAGCAGATGGAAAGGCCGCTGATGATTTATTTATAGAATAAGCAGCCTAGTAAACTATAGTTACGTCATGCGAAACTTCATTACAGCTATATCTTATCCTTTGATAAGTTTCTAGTATCACCACACCGTGGTCTTATCAATAATAAATACATGGAAGCGTGATTCAATATGAGAGAAGTGATATTCATATTTTGAAATGTAACTTTGTTGAAAACTCAGTTGATAAGTCAGTTGTGACTTGTGAGTGCGAATCGGAAATACCATACTCAATAATTCTCAAGTGACCTTATCAGTGACAGTTACGTATGGTTGTATCTGCAATCAGATACAAACACTTCCCGGTGCTATATTAGCGCAAGTGGCTCAAATTGGCCTAGCGCGTCATTCGCACACCCACCGTGAGGATCACTGACATCATTGCGCGCCTCTACTTCATTAATAATAATTGGTGTTGTTCTATAAAAGATCTATACAATATAACTTAGACGAAGGCTAAAATACCGCGTCTCCCTCTTTAGTAAAGGTTTTGTGTAACCACTTTTATGAATAGTAATACGATTAAAATCCGTCAAGAAACGTCATCATTAAAAAATAATAATTTAGAATTAACATTAAAAAATAAGAAGAATATAATTCAGCACTTATTTTGAGGAAGATACTTATTACAAGAAAATGCTTGTCATCATGATGTTGATATTTTGATATGCTTTTCGCCGTGAATTTTGATCTTAAAGATAAGTATAAAAAAACGTATATTAGATGAATAAGGTTAATTTGTAAAATAATCTAGTTGCATAAACAAGGGAGAAGAGAATCAGAACTCTAGGCAGAATTCTCTACTGAGCATTCAAATATTAAACACATTTAGGTCGAGTTCGGGCCCGAATGACCACTTTCAGAAGCGGTTACGTAATTTTTCTTTCGAGTAAGCTTCTCATTTAAGTATTAATAATCTATATATATTATAAAAGAAAGTCGTGTTAGTTAGTTAAACCACTTATAACTCAAGAACGGGTAGACCGTTTTTATGATCTATGTGTTTACGGATTTGTCTACATCAGGAATAGGATAATAAGTATCAAAAACATTAGGAAATTGACGATAAGCTATGTATATAGAACTTTTTTTTCATACTATTAAATGTTCACAGCTGTCAAGCAGTTGCCAATAACTTTTGACAGAAAGAAGTTTGTCGGGGGGCTAGTTAACAATAAATATGAGCCAGATTATGTTAATATTTTGTCTTTACACTCGGCCTACCACATATAGTTGTTTTTGTGAGTCAGTGTTACAAATGTAGACAGCAATACGCACAAAAAAGCTCAAAGCTCATTTTGGGTATGCATATTTACAATTACAATAATAAGGTATGAGCACAATTTCGTCATGTTAAAAGTAAAACATATTTTAGTTAATAGTTATCTTGATTGAAAAGTTACAAGTTACACGTCATATTCAATGACAATAAATGAGATATTGTTGCGTTATGCATGATAATAACATTTAGATTTACCGAAGCAGTTAGTTAAGACAGTGAAATATTGATATCTACATAATAGGTTGGGGAAAAAGTTTGTTCGCATTTTTTAAGAAAATTCAGAACATTTTTTAATATTATTTACATTTAACTAAAGTAGGTGCCATTTTGTTCGATTACTTTTTGCCATCTTGTAGGTAGGGAAATGATCCTATTGCTATAGGATTTTTGAGGCTTCTGATCAAAATACCGCGACAAGTGGTTTTGGCAGTCCTCTCGTGATGTTAACCCGACACTGCCTAAAGAATTCTGAAGAGACCGAAACAGGTGGAAATCTGAAGGTGCAAGGTCAGGACTATACGGCGGATGCATTAACACCTCCCAGCCAAACTCTCATAAATTTTGCTGAGTGGCTAAAGATGCGTTATCATAATGAAAAACACCCTTTCTGTTTCCGCTTTCTCTCAACTTCTTGCTTTAATCTCATCAGTTGTTCGCAGTATAGTTCAGAATCGATGGTCCTGCCTGGTGGTAACAGCTTATAATGAATAATGCTCTTCCAATTCTACCACACACACAGTATCACCTTGTTGCGAGTTAACCCGGGTTTCGCCAGTCTGTGAAGCCTGACCGGCCTTTGACCACGATCTTTTTCGGACGTTCTTGTCGTACGTGATCCACTTTTCATCACCAGTTATCAGCTTCTTCAAAAATGGTTCGGTTTCTTTACGTCGTAATAAAGAATCACAAATTAGTACACGGTTCATTAGGTTTCTTTCAGTGAGCTCGTGACGTACCCAAATATGGATCTTTTTTGTGTACCCAGTTTTTTTCAAATGCGACAAAATGGTTTGTGGTCAATTCCCAGTTCTTCAGCTACGTCGTTACTACTGATATGCCGATCTTGCTCCACTTTTTCAAAAATGACATCCATATTATCCGTAACAGGGCGACCAGAGCGACGTGCATCTTTGACATCAAAATTTCGGGATTGTAAACGCTTAAACCAAATTTGTGCTACTCTCACAGACTGCACTAGGTCCATAAACATCGCAATTATTACCAGCCAGATACAAATAGGCTATACTAAGATTATATAGAGATAAAGAGATTTTATTACAAGTTCATACATAGTATATGCGAAAAGACTTTTTCCCTAACCTAATATTTTAATGCTTGATATTATATTTTCCCAAATTCAACCTACTCGTACAAATTATATGTTCAGTTGCTCAAATGCAAATTCAAGCAAAAGTAATTAATTAATTTATCCTCATTTTACTGACAAGCTGCATAGCACAGTAGTTACGAGCATCGAATTGTAGGTTAAATTTCCGCAACAATGTCTTCTGAACACAGATACGAGTATTCTTACTGTGTGTGTCTGGGTGTTCGTGGTACCTTCATTGCCCCTAGTTCCTTTCACAAAAGATAAACCTTATTTAGGAATCAGATCAATTATATGAAAGAAAGAGAGATGAAAAGCTATCCAAAAACGACATTCTGCGCCAAATTAGGTATTAGGTATATTGTGTATATTTTCAAAAATGTGTCTTCATATAATATGTTAATGACACCCATACCCATAGATTGCGGTGTGTCTAGTTTAGAGTTCAGTTAATGTAGTTCGTAATTTCCCTGAAGCACTAGCGATGTCTTTACCCAGGTTTGTCTGAAAAAGATCGCTTTATTTGCAGTAAGACCACCTAAATTGTACATTTGAATCGGTCTCTGCTGTAAAAACCTATTGTAATGTAATTTTGTGCGATAAATATTATTCATATTGTGTTACCTTCTTTGAAGAATTCAGATGCTGAAACACATATAACAGCTGTTAACTCTCACATACGATTTTGATGATTTAAAAGCTCATGGACAGTCGGTACCATATCTTTACTCATATAACATAGCTGAATAAAGATATTTGAGTTTGAGAAGGAATACGTAAATTGCTAAACATAACACTCATAGCGGAATGCAATATAAAAGTCTGCGCTGGTAGGCCTACAGATGATTAAATTCTTGTAAAATTATTTTCGCTAGTCTTAAATATTAAACATGTTTGATCCTACTAGCAACTAATATTATAAATGCGAAAGTACTGATGTTTGTACGTTTGTCATTAGAAAACATCTAAATAACTTAACTTTTTCAACATGTCATGTGGTAAGTCTGATAAATATTTTTTTTATACAATAACTATTTAGTGTCTACTAACACACACTAGCCGGAGTGTCAGTATGGGTTTCGACCGGATTGCGGGACAATGGTCCCCGTATTTGCCTTAAAAACGCTCATGAAAGAATACAGACTGAAGAATACACCTCTGCATCTCCTTTTTTTAGACATGCAGAAGGCCTTCGACTGTGTCCCTCCTGAAATGATCGGATGGGCGCTGCGGTCCAGGGCCGTTCCCGAGGTCTTTATTGACATTATCCGGGACATTTACCACGATTCCAGTTCCATAGTTAGGACACGCTTCCCTTCCCTATCACCGTTGGAGTGCTCCGTGCTTAGCCCGTTTCTGTTCAGCGTAATATTAGACGTTCTGTCAAACAGCATCCGAGACCACCACAAGCAACTACCCTGGTTGCTCATTTATGCTGATGATATTGCGTTAGCAGATTTGGACTGGGGACGGCTGGTACAACGGGTGAATAAGTGGAAGAATTCACTTGAAAACGGTGGTCTGAAACTTAATGTGGCAAAGACGGAGTAGGCCATGTGTTGTAGGCCATGTGGCCTGCAACACCACAAACCCCCAGTCCGTCCGCATAGTCGATGACGTGGTCAAGCGCACGGACCATGTCAAATACTGGGATGTTATGCGCATCCGGGGACATCAAAAGCGTCATCAGAGCCCTTCAGTGTCTTTAAGTGTGTACTCTACAAAATAAGTTGCCCCTGTTAAATAACTTACGCCCGACCGAAGTTAGGCTGAATGCTAAAACGCAACGTAATTTCGGCATAATGTATCATCCATCAGTAATTCAAATAGCATTGCAGGCGTATAATGTGTGCATTTTTTTTTTTTTTTTTGTATGGACGCCGCTGCTTGGCCTCGACGGCCTTAGCAGCTTCACCGGTCTGTAGGGTGAGCGCAGAAGGCTCTCAACCCTAATTATGTGTGCATAGTGTGTTTAGACACTTAAACAATAGTCTAATTTTTTGAAAAAGCTCCATTGAAAGGGCGGGCTACCCTGGTAATGACCATGTAATCTACCTACATTTGAATTCGAAACTTAATTTTTCATTGCATTGTCAGATGGCGCCCTTACGTATTCCTTTATAACGTGTTATATTTGTCTATTTATCTGTATATAAGTAAGTAATTAAATTGGTAAAAGCATCACGAACGAAAAAATCTGATATCAAAATACTGTCATAGATAATCAATAATTTAGCGGACTAGAAGTTGACGCGAACTATACTTTCTTTCAAAATGTTAATAGTATTTATAGATTATTTTAACAAAAAATAGTTAACTAATTTTAATTTAGAAATAGTACGTGGATTAAATATTTAACTAATTAAAAATAAAACTTACAGTAAAATATAAGTTTTATTTTAAGTTCGAAAATGTACAAAATTCATTGTCACCCTACCATGCAACATAACCTATAATCATAATACTTAGCAAAAAAAAATAAAACTTATTGGAACTTACATTATAAACTTATGTCAATACTATCCTATCAACAAGAAACTTTTCAATGTTTTATTTTCCACACAAAACACAATATCATTAGACTACGATTTATTTCCAAATGAATGTAATGTTTTACATCACAATCACAATTCCACAGACCACCACAGACTGACTGACTGACAGACCACAGCCGACGACGATCAACAATTTTTATCTGTCACCAAATTGACACTGACGTGTCTTTTTTTTGTTTGCTTTACAATGGCTGCGGTCCGCCGCGTCCGATTGATTTTGCGCCGAAAGTACTTTTTCCGCTCCTAAAACTTGGAGCATTCAGACTGGAGACGCTACTGGCAGGCTTTCCTCTCTGCCAACCGCATATGATCGCCGATCATGCTGGTTATATAAAACTAGTTGACGCACGATCACGATTGTTGCGCGTCATTCTGCATGTCACGGTACACGCGGTACGTTATGAGCATGAAATGCCGATTTGCAGCATGTTTTCTTGCAAAAAGAGATCAGAAACATCCAGTGTACCAAAGGATGGCGTTACTTTCCATCTGATAGTATGGAAGCCTTAATATCATAAAATAATTCACAAAATTTTTAAAAAACCCACAAAAATTTCAATCAATAAGTGTTGCCACGTTAGTTACGATTAATCGTACATGATGTATTTTGCTTAACATTTGAAGTGGAATAAACTTACATCATTGAAACCTGTTTTTCATATTAAGTATTGTCATTGATTATTATTATAACATTTATAGCTATAGACACAAAATTAGATTACTGTTTAAAAATTAGTAAATTTTACCAAGTTTTATAACATATTTATTATTTAATAGGTTCCTAGTTAGTCAGTACGACTAACAATTTTTCTTTTTCTACTGAGTTTCTCGCCGGGTCTTCTCAGCAAGAAACAACTCTGACGCGGTGGTAGAGTCGCACTATGTCTGTATACTGTTTATTTACGTATCCATATTATTATGGTAATTATGTCTATTATTTAGTATATTTTGCTGTAAATTTGACGATTTGAAAGTACTGATACAGTCTATTTGAATAAAGTTATTTGAGTTTTGAGTTTGAGTTTATTGCAACCTACCTACAGAAATACTCTAAAAATTTTAATTCTGTAATTGTATTTTAAAGTGCCGTCTACTTTATTATTATAATTTAATAAAGAAGAACACATTAAAAATTTTGTTCAAAACAGTAACTTTTTATTTGAAAACATGGCCACATCCATCAAAGTTAGTGCTGAGGCTGCCCTTAGCCTCTGCACTAGTAGTTCTGCAATAGTATGACTGATTTTCGAGGTCATCATAGTGTCACTATTTCGATAGACCATCGCTATCGCAACAACACTACACTATAACCATCGCTCGTGAAATAGATTAATAGCCATAACTTCTAATCCTTCAGCTAAAGTTATGAACATAGACCATAAACATACATCACGACTTTATCCCAAACGGGTGCAAACGGGGTAGTCAAGAGGCCAATGAATGGTTCCGTCCGGCATGGTGAACGGTAGGGCTATCTTCTCTCTTATTTATATCGCCTAAAATTACCTATGTACTTTATTAATTATGATTTTTATTAGACGGCAGGAGGGCAGCGCGAGCGTAAAAAATATCTATTTTTTAAATTGATTACTAGAATGGGGAACAATATATACTGCTTTTTGATCCCGTCAGAGGGCGTTCTAAGCGACTGAACCTAAATTATCTGTCAAAGCTCTCAATGCCGTACAAAAAAACTTGGAGAAAATTATTGTGCCTCAATGTGCTGCTTTTGGTTGTAAAAACAAAAGGAATCATGTATTCCTAAACGATACTTAGCTAAAAAATTGTGGGAGAAACCCAGAAAGAAAATTGGAAAGCTTTCGACTCGTTGAGGTTATTTCCTGATTATTTTAAATCCAGTGACTGTTATGGTGGGAATATAGCACAAGTACTCTCATTACGCCTTAAGCTTATCATAAAAAAATATTGTATTCGCTATTATCAGTATTACAATAAAAACTGTACTTTTGTAGCATAAAAATGGCTGTGGCTTCAGTGATTTTGTAGGTTTGGCTATGATTTTTTTTTATATTTTTAAAATACCTAAAAATAATAATGAAGATGATACTGAAAGACTAGATACAAAGGAATTTTTTTCTAACAATGAAACAGCGCAACTAGGACACAGTTTGAGAGAAACAAAAAAGGATAATTTAGAACCACAAACGGAATGGAATCACAAGAAGACAAATCGAAAGAGTATACACATAATAGGTGACGAACATGTACGAGGACTATCTGCACGTCAACTTGAAGCTACAGCAGGTTCAAAACAACCATACAATATCCAAGGAATAGTGAAACCCCAAGCTGCATCTAATGCAGTCTTGTGTGATATACAAACAAAAACAATGTCGAAGGACAATATTGTAATCATATCCGTTGGTAATAACGACAGAAATCCCTATTCGTTAATTGAAAATCTCTGCAATGCACTAGCTTAACTAAAAGATTGTCATGTGTTAGTTTTAAACGTATCCAAAAGCAATTATTTGAATGTAAATTTATTATTACGAAATTAAGATGCTTCTTAAAAATTACGCAAACTGCAAATTTAAAGTCAAAGATCTGTACACAACTATATTTTCTAAAGAGCCATGTCAAGTAGACTTGACTACCTTCTCAATAAAATTAGAATTGGATCGTAATTGAACATAATTTACCAACCGTAGAAAAAATTTACAAGCATCAGTTTGGAAAAGACTTATATGGCCAAAACAGTAAAGTTCAAAACACTGCAAAATGTTTTCGTTCCTAATGATACCTTGCCAGAGGATTCAATGCAAACCAAACCACAGTGCAAAAAGTTAAATGACAATGAAGGAGAGTTGACAATTTTACATCAGAATATAGCCGGACTTTGTAATAAAATTGATATTAAAGAATTAGCTTTGACATAATTAGCATCAAATGGAAGGGGGGTTGTACAAAGTATAATGTTTTGCGAGACCTTTGTTACTGAAAACACTGAACGTAATATTAAATTTAAAAACTTCAATTTGGCCTCAACATTTTGTATAAACAAGTGCAGAGGAGGAACATGTATTCTTGCCAAAAAAAACTTACATACTAAGCCACTTAAGGTCCCATCGCATCTGGCCGCTAGTTATTGTTTTGAGTGTTGTGGTGCAGGAGTGCTTGGGCTGAACTTGGTAATATTTTGCGTCTACAGAATACCGGACCATAAAAAATCAATGGTTGGCTTGTTTTTGCACAAACTTGATAAGTTGCTAAACTTTGCTACTGATGAGTTTAAGAAAAAGAAAATCGTGATTTGCGGAGACTGGAATATAGATATTCTAAAAAACGATCTTGTAACAAAAGAACTAAGGCATATACTAGCTAATTATAATTTCCAAGCCCAAATTAGAAATTCAACACGGATTAATGCCTGCTTGGACCAAACCTTGGTAAACGTCAAGACTGATATACATGTCCTAGATCTCTCAGACCATGAAACAGCACAAACATTAACTATTAAGACATACAAACAAAGAGCATTTAAGACTTGGTTTGAGTTTAGACGCGATTTTTGCAACGCTAACATGAATAAATTATGTGACAGCGTCTCGTCGCTTTCCTTTGCTGATGTATATGAGTCCAAAGTGCTGGCAAAAGCGTTTAAGATATTTTATGATTTGATTTGCCTTCTCTTTAACTTATGTTTTCCGATTTTGAAGGTTAAAGTAAACAACAGGCCATCTAATTTAAAACGGTTGACGAAGGGCTTGAGAAAATCCAGTAAGGTTAAACGGTCGCTTTGCATGGCTTACAGGAATTCAGGCAGGGATAAATGCTTAAAAAAGAGAAAGTATGTCATATACAATAATGTCTTTAAAAAATGTGTTCGCGTCTATCACAAACTGACTAATTCTAAAATTATTCGCAAAGAAAAACATTCCTCTGTCTAAAGCTATCTGGAAAACAATTTCTTCGACTACATCCGGAAATTGTGTAGGTAAAACTGACATAGAAACAATTAATTTTAATAATATGACATTTAGTAATCGAATGGACATTTGTGAGACATTTAATAATTATTTTATCAACCTAACGGAAAGCAAAAATTAAGACATTCGCAATAAGTACACCTCTTTGACATCAAATAACAACAGTCTTCTGTCATTTCATGGCAATAAGAACCTTGATACCATATTTTTACGTCCAGTAGATGCAACGGAGATATACAACATTGTCATTGTCAACATTGTTTATGTCTCGCAAAAAGGAAAAGAGCAGTGGATATGACGATATCACGACTGGTGCCGTGAAGTCAATTGCATTGTGGATATGTCATCCCTAGCGCATATTATAAACTTGTCGTTTGCGGAAGGAACTTTCCCTTGTCAACTAAAAAAGGTGATTGTGAAGCCCTTGTTCAAAAAAGGTGATAAATCTGACACAAACAACTATCGTCCTATTACTATTATTCCCATACTGTCGAAAATATTCAAAAAAGCTATGCTCGTTAGACTGCAGGACTTCCTGACAAAACATGGCATGCTACATGACCAACAGTACGGTTTTCGTAAGGAAGCTTAACAACTCTTGCTTGCTTTAACCTAGTAAATCTGATCACAGATAGTATGAATGATGGACGACCTGTAGTATCACTTTTCTTAGACATGAGCAAGGCTTTCGATTTCGTAAACCACTCGAAACTTCTTTGCAAATTAGATTTCTACGGTGTCAGAGGTAATGCAAATAATTGGCTGTCAAGTTACCTTAGAAATAGGGAACAGTGCACTGAGGTCTCAAAAATCACTTCGCGCATTAATAAGGTCCTCTTGAAACAAATATTTCCCTTTTGAGTAACACTGGCGTCCCTCAAGGCAGCATAACCGGTCCCCTGCTTTTTTTGATTTACATCGATGACCTCCCAATAACCACTTCTCAAAAGTGTATTCTTTTTGCTGATGACACTACAATAGTGGTGAGGTGTGAAAGAGAAAAGACTCAAGAGTCTATAATTAGAGCCCTATCTGCAGTCACCCACTGGATGGAAGTTAATAATTTAAACCTAAACATAGCGAAAACCAAAATTGGTCAGTTTAACTCCTACAATACAATTTCAATTCCAATAAATATAATTCATAATAATAAAAACGTTGAAGAGGTAGAAAATGTAAAAATGTAAAATTTTTGGGAATACACATGGATAGACACTTAAATTGGAAAACTCATGTTGACGAGTTATGTCAGAAACTTGAGCGCTACGCCTTTGCACTGAAAAGAATCAGACAAACAGTCACCAAAGAAGCTGCTTTGATGGCATACCATACAGCTACGTGTCATCCCATAACAGCTACGGGATTATCATATGGAGTAACTCAGTCGAAATGGAGAGATTTTCAAGGTGCAGAAGCGTTGCGTGAGGGTAATAAACAAGGCATGGTTCCTCGATTCATGCAGACCCCTTTTCAAAGCATGCAATGTTCTACCTCTGCCTTGTATCTGTTTAAGAGACCTATGTCTGTTCGTGAAAACCTATCCAAACTACTTTACTAAACGTGATGCGGTCTACACCAGTCAAAAAAGAGAAAGGTTCAAGAACTTACTCTATCAACCCCCTGTCCGAAAGTATATTTATGACAAAAATGTTTTTAATATTCGCATAACCATGTATAATTTACTTCCTGATGACCTGAAACTACTCGAAGGTAACAAATTTAAAAACAAATTAAGTGACTGGCTCCTAACAAATTGCTTTTATGACATTAAAGAATATACTGACTTCTGCAATAAGTGTAAAAAATGATTCGTATTTTTTTAATAATTTGAATTTTATAGTATAGTTTAATAATTGACATTGAATAATTAATTTCATTGAATTTAAAATTTCATTTATTATAATTTAATATAATATTTGCACGTCTGCTTGCAGACTGAATACTTATGACATACCATTATATTAAGACCTTATTTGTAACTCTGTATTATTGATTTGATTTGATTTGATACCTTTTACCATTTCAGGTAACTAATTTGAATATTTTGTTGATCTCGCCGGTAGTTAATAGCAGCGTTTTCCCCTGAAAGAAAACGCATATTAAAATGCTTACCTCATTCGAAGCTTATAAATGAGATTGGCATATCCGCTTCCCGTAGTCTTTTACCATTTTAGTACTCTTTGATGACGTATTTCCGTTGCTCAGTAGGCAGTGCATCATGGGTATTCAAGGTATTGATATTAAAGTCTCCTAGAAGTAGCAGTTTATCAAATTTACCCAGCGATGAGATGGACTCGGTCAGGGCATCAACAAACGTATCAACGCTAAGCCAATGGCCAACTTGATACCATTGATATTCAGACTAAGCCACATCTGTTCGACTGTGGGCGCGAGAGGATGGTTTATGAGCCGCGCGTTGATACCTTTTCTGATATATAGAACCCAACGCCACCGCCGCGGGAGCGGACCGAGGCCGGCCGCGGGATGTGGCGCAGGCGGTAGCCGAGGGGCGCGGGTGCGCCAGACGCACCACTAGGGGGCACGGCGTCCTTGTGACTGTGCGTCTCGGCGGGCCCGCTCGCTCTGCACTCACTAGATCTCGTTCCTCCAGCGTAACGCCCAGTTTTTGAGAAACGGTTAGTGCGATGTGGCAGCAACTTTCATTATTTTCCTCAGGTATACCCGCTATTTCGACATCATTACACAGTAGTTCTTGATCACGGTCATTCAAAACTAATTTGAGGTCTGAGATTGTCTGCTCAAAGACGGTGGGTGCGCTTTCGCACCGATGGTGTTCTACAGCTTCCACTCGTGCTGACAGCTCATCGATACGGCTGTTACATATCTCGACTGCAGCCTAAAGGTTGGTTAATGTGCTCCGAAACTCTTTCATATCTGTACGTGCCGCCTTCATCTCTTCCCGCAGCAGCCGCGGTTCAGCAATGAGCTCAGTTTCCGAGCCCACCGAATCGCGCGTCGAGGACGGCAGAGGAGTAGTGGTGCAGGGTGTCTTTGGTGCCGGCGATTGCACCGCAGCCGATAACTTCCGAATATCTATATGTCTTGTGTATTTTACGTCTTAGGCCCACGTTGTTTCATCAATAATTGATTATTAGTATATTTTATATCGAGGGACTAAACGAAGCTATAATACACCAGAGGGGGTTTGTCAATGAAACCGAGGGTATAATAAGTTGGCGTTTAGTCTCGAGGTGCAAACTGTACTTTTCACTTTGAGTGTGAGAAAAATAGTCAATTTAGAACAAAAACATTTAATAAATATTACATAATAAAATAAAAATCACAAATGTTTCTTATTCCTCCAGTCCATACTGTAGAATATAGGCTTTTTGGTTAACTAAATTTTAAAACTTTCGTAAGTTTTAAGGTAAATCTTCCGCGATTTTGGCGGCAAAAGATTATCTATTGTCTTTTGCTCTTTGCTCGACGTCAAAGTCTTCACTGTCACAGAAAAATTAAATTAATAATTATTTAAAACCGAACAAATTTACACTAGACGAAAATTCTGAAGTTGTTTTTCTTCTAAACCAGTCAGTCAGTCACAGATTAACCATTTAAAACACATGGCGCCACCTTCTTTGCGGACAAACCATGTAACTAAAACTCTCAACATTTTCGCAATGAAGATGGTCCGTCCACACTTCACAGTTAATAGTATATTTACTGGCTGTTTGAGTTTGTCTAAGTCACATGAAGGAAATTAAAAAACTAATTAATCTTTACTCCATAAGGACTAAAGTGGTCACTTTAGTCTCGCTTCCTAGGGCTTTATTGGCCTACCTAATTTTAGAGCATGAGAAGTAAAAACTATTATTAGACTGGCCGGTCTTTTGGTGCAATGGCAGCGATACTGCCCATAGATAACATTAAATAGATGATACTGCCTTTAGCGCCGGAGGTCGTGGGTTCGATCCCCACCCATGACAAACATTTGTGTGACGAACATTAGTGTTTGTTGTGTGTCTGGGTGTTATATACTATATACACACATCAAAAGTGTCTAGGGATCAAGCATTTTTATGCGGATTTCTTGAGATTGAGATGTGGCTTTGTAATAAATTTATGATTTTATAAATTCATATGGATCCTTTTTGGTGCATTTCATAATTTGAAACAGGAACTGTCAATCAAATTCGAGTAAAAGATGAAAATCAGCTGTCAATATTTTCCCTATAAAAACATACAACGCATTGAAGACATTATTAGTGCTACTGTTTCCCTACTACTGATTAAAACCAACGTTATTATGGAGCGGCGACGTCATTTAAGCAGGGAAGAAATGCTCAGAGCCGTGGGAATGATAGAAGCTGGTTCCCGGCAACGTACTGTGGCTGTAGCTCTGAATACAAGTCAGAGTGTTATCAGTCGACTTTGGACACGTTACCGAAGCACTGGTACCGTGGCTGAGCGCCATGGAGGACGGTATCGCTGAACCACACGGAGACAAGACCGATACATTCAAATCACAACTCGAAGAGCTCCAACAATAACCGCCATGATGTTAGCCGTGAGGCTTCATCACTCTTCAGGGAACTTAATTAGCGACCAAACAGACAGAAACCGCTTGCATGAAGTGAACCTTCATTCCCGAAGACCGCTAAGGGTACCACCTATAGCAATGCACAATCGTAGGATTCGATATCCATGGGCTCTTGAACACAGAAATTGGGCAGAAGAACAATGGCGTTTCATGTGCTTTTCTGATGAGTTTTGGTATGAGGCCGGATACAAGACGTATACGATACTGGAGAACCCCTGGACGCCAACAGCGATTAAAATCCTGCCAGGAAGTCCATCCTTATAGTGGTGGAACCATCATGGTATGGGCGGGTATTTGGATCGGCGGAAGAACTGAGTTGATTTGGATCAGAGGCAACCTCAACGCTCAAATTCATGCTGAGACGATTGTATCAGACGTCATCGTTCCTCTACAAGTGCAAATCGGTCCCTTATTTCAGTTAATGCATGATAATGCACGACCGCACACCGCAAGAGTTGTAAGACAGACTCTCGCCGCGGCTAACATCAATGTCCTGCCCTGGCCTGCTCAGTCGCCAGACTTGAACCCGATTGAGCATGCATGGGATATGCTACAGAGAAGAGCTCTGCCGAATATGGAGGGTATCCAGTCGCAAGAAGACCATTTTTTGTTGTTGCAACGAACATGGGCGGCCATTCCACAGCGTGATTTGGATGAACTCATTTTGAGTATGCCAAACCGATGTTCTTGTGTTGTTAGTGTTCGCGGTAGAAACACGGATTATTAATTGTTTAAGTTACCCAATAAAATTTTAAAGAATACTGTTATTTCAGTCTTTTTTTTGAACTTTAATGTTGGTGGTTCAAATGTCAAATCCCTTTATTAGGAAAATGGCAAATTTCTTTATTAATGCAAAGGTGACTTGGTTTATCGTTACTGTAGACAAACGAAAACACTTTATTTGATGAATCCTTAAAGAAAATTTTAATTAATGTCAATCAGGAGAAAAGTTATTGCAAAAATATAAGTTGATCCCTAGACACTTTATATGTGTGTATGTCTGTATTTAGAAATACATCTTCGTGCACTGTTGAGCTTTATGTGTCATAGTAAAGTTATGGCAAAATAAGAACAAGCAATGAACAATAAAAAACATTGTTTTTTATTTCTCAACATTTTATTTCTCAAAATAAAATAGTTTTTTTTTGTTTGAATAATAATGTTATGTGAGAAGTAGCAGATATTACACAAGCGCAAGTGAAGTGCAATCAGTCAAGACACTGAAGCGCAACCATTAACAGATACTCGTAGCTAATACCGAGTTCTGTGATAGCTACCTTTTTGACTCGCCCACTTTAACGCGACCAATTGTTTTATTATTGTACCTATATTATTAGTGATAAAACAATTATGCATTTGATAATAAAGAAGGTTACAGGTACAGATAATTTTCACGATTTCATAAAGGTGTAAGTACTGAAATAGATTACCAATACGAGACGATGATACACTAAGTCTTCCTCATAAAATCAATCACACAAATGTATTAAAAAACAAACACAAATTTTCATGTGTCAAATAAACATTTGTCTATATTTTATCGACAAATAATTAAATAAATGCAAAAAAAAAGTTCTTTTTAATATAGTTTTCTTGGAATGTAGGTATATTTTTTCGAGCACGACATCTAACAAATTTCCATAATAACAATAAATAATAAAACGGAAAGATCGTGGTGCACGTTAAGTGGCAGAGGAATAGTCGAATTGAATGCGTATGACAATACCTACCCTTAATTATGCTATATCGATTATTGCTGTATTGATAATGCTTTTGCATAATTTCATACTTTAAAAATAGCACATTTACTTATTAATAACAACTGGAATCTGATAGAATCAGGTCAAGGAAATAAACTGTTTCGTAGATACTTACTAGTAACTAAATCTGTGGCAAAAATAATTTTTTTTTACACTTTTGGCTAACTATATTATGATTTTTCGGCAAACCTGGAATGTCGAGGTCTCAAAATACCAGGTCGGACGAAGTATATTTTTTATATTTATACATTGTGGCCAGTCGTTGGAGGCCATGTCAAAGACCTAAATGGAAAATTCTATCCTGGTCATCTAAGTTTAGGTTGTCTTCCTTAATCCACAGTGAAGACCTCTTCAAATTTGATCACATTTATATCTTACGCTATTTTTTCAACTTATTATTTGTACTAACTTTCTTATGAAGGCTTTACATGAGAATGGGATAGATATATGATTCTTTAACAATTTGCTCACTTAATGATCACAGAATACATACAGGTATAACAAAATATGAAACATTTATATTACATTATGTAAAAATCTACTAAAAATATCAACCATTCCATATTTCCATTATAAATAATCTAATAATCATAAAAATGTCGCACAACTCCAGGTTTTCACTATATTACAAACTAGTGAGGTATCGCCGCGAGTTAACGCTGGCGATTCGATTGCAAATTTAGTTTAGTTTCTTGGCTTTACTCTTGGCTTTTGCCTTGCCACTCGGTTTAGCCGGGTAGATGATGCACAGCGCCAGTTGGAACCCACATAGGACAAAGGCTACAATGTTTTGTACCTGAAAAAAACGTAAATTGCGTTTTTTTTATCTATATAAATACAACGCGAACGGTGTATACTTAATTAACAGTAGATTAGGTATTAGTTCTAAATGACGAATTTAAACAAGCAACCCATAACTGTTTATTGCTGAGACTAGGTGATGCGATTAAAATTTTGTAAGTTAAAAATGTACGTAAAATTAAAAAAAAACTTTGCGAATAACGATTATATCGCAGGCGGAATATCACGAGATGGTTGTAAGTTGCGATACGATATGACAGCGTATTCAAACCACTGATAATAATTTAGGCGATTCATGCCTGATGATTACTTATCGGAGTTAAACCCATTTTAGTGCTGGGTGACCACGTCATGTTATTACTATGCCAGGACAAACCGTTATTTTAATTACGATTATTCACCTGTGCAATAGAAACATGAAAGGAAACTGCCAAGAAAGCATCATACTTACAACAATGAAAGTGTTCCTCAGCGTAAGTCCATAGAGCAACCACATAAAGGTCACCACCGTACCTGACAGGATCATAGGGAAGGGCATACCCTCTGAACTCTGATTCTTTATTATTTCACTCTGTAAATAAGCAAATTCACAAATATTTATGGCAGGTTATTTTGACTATTTGTAGCTATTTTATAATAACGAAAATTTTATAAGCCTCGCTAGCAGATTGTAGCCACTTGCGGCTTAAGTCGGCTTGACCTAGTTAAAGTTTAACGCACTATGTATCTATGCAGATAATGTTGTAAAACTGAAGTACTTACTAAGCTGAATAGAGGCATGGAGATCAAGTAAAACATGAACACCGTGATAATCATGCCGAATCGGTACTCTACAAGTTTCGGGTCTTCCATTTCAGCGTATCCGATTAAGGCGGCGGAGAAAGCGCCAGCTAGCCCCATCTGTCCCCACACTCGAAGCTTCTCAGACGTGTATTGGAAAAAGATCAACACGTAGATAATGTTAAGGGCCAAACCAGCAAGGTTTACTTGTATCATCGTGTCGTCACGGAGGATGTAGCCGAACTTTAAGTTGAGGACGCTTCTGCATAGAAAAAAAAGCAGTTTGTAATAGTAGGTATTTAACCTAATTGCAAAAAGTCAGGCACTAATTGGATCTCAAGTGTAGGTATATTGAACTAGGCAGGCACAGGCATTGTGGGCACGGTGGCAACAATGTTAGCTTTAGACTGCATCATTTTAATCAATGTGAATGCAAATCGCCTGTTAGAAAGCAATTGCCGAAACCTATAGACAAAGTGTGTATAAAAGTTGGTCCATCTGATTTCAAGAAGCCTCTAAAATACGGGACATTGCTTAAAGTAGAAAGTACCGTACTGGTACGAAGCTTTAAAAAGTCACACTTACATAACGATACCACCAAGGAAAGGCATGATAGAGATGCCACGAGTGTTCCCTTGCTTGTATATGTCCCAGCACATGAAGGTGCCAGAGAACATCTGACCAATAGTGACAATTGCCGCTACGGAGCCTATCAGCTCCTTGTAGGGCTGTAGGATGTTTGCTATCGCGTCCATTCTGCAATACGAAAAAAGGTGTAATGACTAGTTCTGGCGGCATTCGTATTTTATTGCGGGGGTCTGATTCTCCCGAATCTCAAACTCAAACTCAAATAACTTTATTCAAATAGACTTTCACAGTAAGTACTTTCAAATCGTCAAATTTAAAGCAAGATACAATAAATAATAGACATAATTACTATTAAAATATAGACCTAAAAATACACAGTATACAGACATAATGCGACTCTACCACGGCGTCGGAGTTGTTTCTTGCTGACTCGGCAGTTACTCTTTTAAACTTGTTTTGGGTTTACAACAGGCGTTAGTAAAGTACATTTTGAAACAAATAAACCTGCTGAGTGTCTAACTCTCAAACAACATATTAGACAAAATTAATGAATGATAGAATAATAAACGAACTAAACCCTCTAGCAAGAGGATAAAAGAAGTATTTTTTACGCATCAAAGCTTTTTATCGGTTCGTTTTTTGTTACATGCTTCAAATATATTTTCATCTACAAATAGGAAACTATCACTAAAAGGCGACGTTATAATTTACATTTTACAAGATACCTACTAAAATGTTACTGATCTAAACGCGCTTGCTAGACAACACAATGTGGTTGTGGCTTAGACAATGATTCATTTACGTCAACGCTCGTAACTCAAGGCCAAAGACGATGCAAACGAGAACACAAAACCTAATCACATCTACACAAATACTGTAACAATATTGTAAAGGGTACTTAAATTCATTCACTGTACATTACTGTGTAAACTAAATCGTTTTTATCCTGAACAGTTCCAAATCTCAGTTTGTATTGATACACTGCTAACAAAGCAAAACAAAGTTACACTTAGGCATATACAATGTTCCTACTCATCATTACTAAGTTACTAACACATTAACTATAATTACCTCAGTAAAAAATAGGTTTCATACAAAAGTGATATTTAGCTTCCGGGTCTGACGTATGTACGTTTGAAGATACAGGTCTACTAACAACTAACAATAGATTAGAAGTTAATTTTTCAAATATTTACTTTGCCTCGATGTTACTGCATTAAGCATATAAGCATTCATTATGCTCCAATAGCACTGTACAAATCATTTGTAGCAGATGGAAAGGCCGCTGATGATTTATTTATAGAATAAGCAGCCTAGTAAACTATAGTTACGTCATGCGAAACTTCATTACAGCTATATCTTATCCTTTGATAAGTTTCTAGTATCACCACACCGTGGTCTTATCAATAATAAATACATGGAAGCGTGATTCAATATGAGAGAAGTGATATTCATATTTTGAAATGTAACTTTGTTGAAAACTCAGTTGATAAGTCAGTTGTGACTTGTGAGTGCGAATCGGAAATACCATACTCAATAATTCTCAAGTGACCTTATCAGTGACAGTTACGTATGGTTGTATCTGCAATCAGATACAAATACTTCCCGGTGCTATATTAGCGCAAGTGGCTCAAATTGGCCTAGCGCGTCATTCGCACACCCACCGTGAGGATCACTGACATCATTGCGCGCCTCTACTTCATTAATAATAATTGGTGTTGTTCTATAAAAGATCTATACAATATAACTTAGACGAAGGCTAAAATACCGCGTCTCCCTCTTTAGTAAAGGTTTTGTGTAACCACTTTTATGAATAGTAATACGATTAAAATCCGTCAAGAAACGTCATCATTAAAAAATAATAATTTAGAATTAACATTAAAAAATAAGAAGAATATAATTCAGCACTTATTTTGAGGAAGATACTTATTACAAGAAAATGCTTGTCATCATGATGTTGATATTTTGATATGCTTTTCGCCGTGAATTTTGATCTTAAAGATAAGTATAAAAAAACGTATATTAGATGAATAAGGTTAATTTGTAAAATAATCTAGTTGCATAAACAAGGGAGAAGAGAATCAGAACTCTAGGCAGAATTCTCTACTGAGCATTCAAATATTAAACACATTTAGGTCGAGTTCGGGCCCGAATGACCACTTTCAGAAGCGGTTACGTAATTTTTCTTTCGAGTAAGCTTCTCATTTAAGTATTAATAATCTATATATATTATAAAAGAAAGTCGTGTTAGTTAGTTAAACCACTTATAACTCAAGAACGGGTAGACCGTTTTTATGATCTATGTGTTTACGGATTTGTCTACATCAGGAATAGGATAATAAGTATCAAAAACATTAGGAAATTGACGATAAGCTATGTATATAGAACTTTTTTTTCATACTATTAAATGTTCACAGCTGTCAAGCAGTTGCCAATAACTTTTGACAGAAAGAAGTTTGTCGGGGGGCTAGTTAACAATAAATATGAGCCAGATTATGTTAATATTTTGTCTTTACACTCGGCCTACCACATATAGTTGTTTTTGTGAGTCAGTGTTACAAATGTAGACAGCAATACGCACAAAAAAGCTCAAAGCTCATTTTGGGTATGCATATTTACAATTACAATAATAAGGTATGAGCACAATTTCGTCATGTTAAAAGTAAAACATATTTTAGTTAATAGTTATCTTGATTGAAAAGTTACAAGTTACACGTCATATTCAATGACAATAAATGAGATATTGTTGCGTTATGCATGATAATAACATTTAGATTTACCGAAGCAGTTAGTTAAGACAGTGAAATATTGATATCTACATAATAGGTTGGGGAAAAAGTTTGTTCGCATTTTTTAAGAAAATTCAGAACATTTTTTAATATTATTTACATTTAACTAAAGTAGGTGCCATTTTGTTCGATTACTTTTTGCCATCTTGTAGGTAGGGAAATGATCCTATTGCTATAGGATTTTTGAGGCTTCTGATCAAAATACCGCGACAAGTGGTTTTGGCAGTCCTCTCGTGATGTTAACCCGACACTGCCTAAAGAATTCTGAAGAGACCGAAACAGGTGGAAATCTGAAGGTGCAAGGTCAGGACTATACGGCGGATGCATTAACACCTCCCAGCCAAACTCTCATAAATTTTGCTGAGTGGCTAAAGATGCGTTATCATAATGAAAAACACCCTTTCTGTTTCCGCTTTCTCTCAACTTCTTGCTTTAATCTCATCAGTTGTTCGCAGTATAGTTCAGAATCGATGGTCCTGCCTGGTGGTAACAGCTTATAATGAATAATGCTCTTCCAATTCTACCACACACACAGTATCACCTTGTTGCGAGTTAACCCGGGTTTCGCCAGTCTGTGAAGCCTGACCGGCCTTTGACCACGATCTTTTTCGGACGTTCTTGTCGTACGTGATCCACTTTTCATCACCAGTTATCAGCTTCTTCAAAAATGGTTCGGTTTCTTTACGTCGTAATAAAGAATCACAAATTAGTACACGGTTCATTAGGTTTCTTTCAGTGAGCTCGTGACGTACCCAAATATGGATCTTTTTTGTGTACCCAGTTTTTTTCAAATGCGACAAAATGGTTTGTGGTCAATTCCCAGTTCTTCAGCTACGTCGTTACTACTGATATGCCGATCTTGCTCCACTTTTTCAAAAATGACATCCATATTATCCGTAACAGGGCGACCAGAGCGACGTGCATCTTTGACATCAAAATTTCGGGATTGTAAACGCTTAAACCAAATTTGTGCTACTCTCACAGACTGCACTAGGTCCATAAACATCGCAATTATTACCAGCCAGATACAAATAGGCTATACTAAGATTATATAGAGATAAAGAGATTTTATTACAAGTTCATACATAGTATATGCGAAAAGACTTTTTCCCTAACCTAATATTTTAATGCTTGATATTATATTTTCCCAAATTCAACCTACTCGTACAAATTATATGTTCAGTTGCTCAAATGCAAATTCAAGCAAAAGTAATTAATTAATTTATCCTCATTTTACTGACAAGCTGCATAGCACAGTAGTTACGAGCATCGAATTGTAGGTTAAATTTCCGCAACAATGTCTTCTGAACACAGATACGAGTATTCTTACTGTGTGTGTCTGGGTGTTCGTGGTACCTTCATTGCCCCTAGTTCCTTTCACAAAAGATAAACCTTATTTAGGAATCAGATCAATTATATGAAAGAAAGAGAGATGAAAAGCTATCCAAAAACGACATTCTGCGCCAAATTAGGTATTAGGTATATTGTGTATATTTTCAAAAATGTGTCTTCATATAATATGTTAATGACACCCATACCCATAGATTGCGGTGTGTCTAGTTTAGAGTTCAGTTAATGTAGTTCGTAATTTCCCTGAAGCACTAGCGATGTCTTTACCCAGGTTTGTCTGAAAAAGATCGCTTTATTTGCAGTAAGACCACCTAAATTGTACATTTGAATCGGTCTCTGCTGTAAAAACCTATTGTAATGTAATTTTGTGCGATAAATATTATTCATATTGTGTTACCTTCTTTGAAGAATTCAGATGCTGAAACACATATAACAGCTGTTAACTCTCACATACGATTTTGATGATTTAAAAGCTCATGGACAGTCGGTACCATATCTTTACTCATATAACATAGCTGAATAAAGATATTTGAGTTTGAGAAGGAATACGTAAATTGCTAAACATAACACTCATAGCGGAATGCAATATAAAAGTCTGCGCTGGTAGGCCTACAGATGATTAAATTCTTGTAAAATTATTTTCGCTAGTCTTAAATATTAAACATGTTTGATCCTACTAGCAACTAATATTATAAATGCGAAAGTACTGATGTTTGTACGTTTGTCATTAGAAAACATCTAAATAACTTAACTTTTTCAACATGTCATGTGGTAAGTCTGATAAATATTTTTTTTATACAATAACTATTTAGTGTCTACTAACACACACTAGCCGGAGTGTCAGTATGGGTTTCGACCGGATTGCGGGACAATGGTCCCCGTATTTGCCTTAAAAACGCTCATGAAAGAATACAGACTGAAGAATACACCTCTGCATCTCCTTTTTTTAGACATGCAGAAGGCCTTCGACTGTGTCCCTCCTGAAATGATCGGATGGGCGCTGCGGTCCAGGGCCGTTCCCGAGGTCTTTATTGACATTATCCGGGACATTTACCACGATTCCAGTTCCATAGTTAGGACACGCTTCCCTTCCCTATCACCGTTGGAGTGCTCCGTGCTTAGCCCGTTTCTGTTCAGCGTAATATTAGACGTTCTGTCAAACAGCATCCGAGACCACCACAAGCAACTACCCTGGTTGCTCATTTATGCTGATGATATTGCGTTAGCAGATTTGGACTGGGGACGGCTGGTACAACGGGTGAATAAGTGGAAGAATTCACTTGAAAACGGTGGTCTGAAACTTAATGTGGCAAAGACGGAGTAGGCCATGTGTTGTAGGCCATGTGGCCTGCAACACCACAAACCCCCAGTCCGTCCGCATAGTCGATGACGTGGTCAAGCGCACGGACCATGTCAAATACTGGGATGTTATGCGCATCCGGGGACATCAAAAGCGTCATCAGAGCCCTTCAGTGTCTTTAAGTGTGTACTCTACAAAATAAGTTGCCCCTGTTAAATAACTTACGCCCGACCGAAGTTAGGCTGAATGCTAAAACGCAACGTAATTTCGGCATAATGTATCATCCATCAGTAATTCAAATAGCATTGCAGGCGTATAATGTGTGCATTTTTTTTTTTTTTTTTGTATGGACGCCGCTGCTTGGCCTCGACGGCCTTAGCAGCTTCACCGGTCTGTAGGGTGAGCGCAGAAGGCTCTCAACCCTAATTATGTGTGCATAGTGTGTTTAGACACTTAAACAATAGTCTAATTTTTTGAAAAAGCTCCATTGAAAGGGCGGGCTACCCTGGTAATGACCATGTAATCTACCTACATTTGAATTCGAAACTTAATTTTTCATTGCATTGTCAGATGGCGCCCTTACGTATTCCTTTATAACGTGTTATATTTGTCTATTTATCTGTATATAAGTAAGTAATTAAATTGGTAAAAGCATCACGAACGAAAAAATCTGATATCAAAATACTGTCATAGATAATCAATAATTTAGCGGACTAGAAGTTGACGCGAACTATACTTTCTTTCAAAATGTTAATAGTATTTATAGATTATTTTAACAAAAAATAGTTAACTAATTTTAATTTAGAAATAGTACGTGGATTAAATATTTAACTAATTAAAAATAAAACTTACAGTAAAATATAAGTTTTATTTTAAGTTCGAAAATGTACAAAATTCATTGTCACCCTACCATGCAACATAACCTATAATCATAATACTTAGCAAAAAAAAATAAAACTTATTGGAACTTACATTATAAACTTATGTCAATACTATCCTATCAACAAGAAACTTTTCAATGTTTTATTTTCCACACAAAACACAATATCATTAGACTACGATTTATTTCCAAATGAATGTAATGTTTTACATCACAATCACAATTCCACAGACCACCACAGACTGACTGACTGACAGACCACAGCCGACGACGATCAACAATTTTTATCTGTCACCAAATTGACACTGACGTGTCTTTTTTTTGTTTGCTTTACAATGGCTGCGGTCCGCCGCGTCCGATTGATTTTGCGCCGAAAGTACTTTTTCCGCTCCTAAAACTTGGAGCATTCAGACTGGAGACGCTACTGGCAGGCTTTCCTCTCTGCCAACCGCATATGATCGCCGATCATGCTGGTTATATAAAACTAGTTGACGCACGATCACGATTGTTGCGCGTCATTCTGCATGTCACGGTACACGCGGTACGTTATGAGCATGAAATGCCGATTTGCAGCATGTTTTCTTGCAAAAAGAGATCAGAAACATCCAGTGTACCAAAGGATGGCGTTACTTTCCATCTGATAGTATGGAAGCCTTAATATCATAAAATAATTCACAAAATTTTTAAAAAACCCACAAAAATTTCAATCAATAAGTGTTGCCACGTTAGTTACGATTAATCGTACATGATGTATTTTGCTTAACATTTGAAGTGGAATAAACTTACATCATTGAAACCTGTTTTTCATATTAAGTATTGTCATTGATTATTATTATAACATTTATAGCTATAGACACAAAATTAGATTACTGTTTAAAAATTAGTAAATTTTACCAAGTTTTATAACATATTTATTATTTAATAGGTTCCTAGTTAGTCAGTACGACTAACAATTTTTCTTTTTCTACTGAGTTTCTCGCCGGGTCTTCTCAGCAAGAAACAACTCTGACGCGGTGGTAGAGTCGCACTATGTCTGTATACTGTTTATTTACGTATCCATATTATTATGGTAATTATGTCTATTATTTAGTATATTTTGCTGTAAATTTGACGATTTGAAAGTACTGATACAGTCTATTTGAATAAAGTTATTTGAGTTTTGAGTTTGAGTTTATTGCAACCTACCTACAGAAATACTCTAAAAATTTTAATTCTGTAATTGTATTTTAAAGTGCCGTCTACTTTATTATTATAATTTAATAAAGAAGAACACATTAAAAATTTTGTTCAAAACAGTAACTTTTTATTTGAAAACATGGCCACATCCATCAAAGTTAGTGCTGAGGCTGCCCTTAGCCTCTGCACTAGTAGTTCTGCAATAGTATGACTGATTTTCGAGGTCATCATAGTGTCACTATTTCGATAGACCATCGCTATCGCAACAACACTACACTATAACCATCGCTCGTGAAATAGATTAATAGCCATAACTTCTAATCCTTCAGCTAAAGTTATGAACATAGACCATAAACATACATCACGACTTTATCCCAAACGGGTGCAAACGGGGTAGTCAAGAGGCCAATGAATGGTTCCGTCCGGCATGGTGAACGGTAGGGCTATCTTCTCTCTTATTTATATCGCCTAAAATTACCTATGTACTTTATTAATTATGATTTTTATTAGACGGCAGGAGGGCAGCGCGAGCGTAAAAAATATCTATTTTTTAAATTGATTACTAGAATGGGGAACAATATATACTGCTTTTTGATCCCGTCAGAGGGCGTTCTAAGCGACTGAACCTAAATTATCTGTCAAAGCTCTCAATGCCGTACAAAAAAACTTGGAGAAAATTATTGTGCCTCAATGTGCTGCTTTTGGTTGTAAAAACAAAAGGAATCATGTATTCCTAAACGATACTTAGCTAAAAAATTGTGGGAGAAACCCAGAAAGAAAATTGGAAAGCTTTCGACTCGTTGAGGTTATTTCCTGATTATTTTAAATCCAGTGACTGTTATGGTGGGAATATAGCACAAGTACTCTCATTACGCCTTAAGCTTATCATAAAAAAATATTGTATTCGCTATTATCAGTATTACAATAAAAACTGTACTTTTGTAGCATAAAAATGGCTGTGGCTTCAGTGATTTTGTAGGTTTGGCTATGATTTTTTTTTATATTTTTAAAATACCTAAAAATAATAATGAAGATGATACTGAAAGACTAGATACAAAGGAATTTTTTTCTAACAATGAAACAGCGCAACTAGGACACAGTTTGAGAGAAACAAAAAAGGATAATTTAGAACCACAAACGGAATGGAATCACAAGAAGACAAATCGAAAGAGTATACACATAATAGGTGACGAACATGTACGAGGACTATCTGCACGTCAACTTGAAGCTACAGCAGGTTCAAAACAACCATACAATATCCAAGGAATAGTGAAACCCCAAGCTGCATCTAATGCAGTCTTGTGTGATATACAAACAAAAACAATGTCGAAGGACAATATTGTAATCATATCCGTTGGTAATAACGACAGAAATCCCTATTCGTTAATTGAAAATCTCTGCAATGCACTAGCTTAACTAAAAGATTGTCATGTGTTAGTTTTAAACGTATCCAAAAGCAATTATTTGAATGTAAATTTATTATTACGAAATTAAGATGCTTCTTAAAAATTACGCAAACTGCAAATTTAAAGTCAAAGATCTGTACACAACTATATTTTCTAAAGAGCCATGTCAAGTAGACTTGACTACCTTCTCAATAAAATTAGAATTGGATCGTAATTGAACATAATTTACCAACCGTAGAAAAAATTTACAAGCATCAGTTTGGAAAAGACTTATATGGCCAAAACAGTAAAGTTCAAAACACTGCAAAATGTTTTCGTTCCTAATGATACCTTGCCAGAGGATTCAATGCAAACCAAACCACAGTGCAAAAAGTTAAATGACAATGAAGGAGAGTTGACAATTTTACATCAGAATATAGCCGGACTTTGTAATAAAATTGATATTAAAGAATTAGCTTTGACATAATTAGCATCAAATGGAAGGGGGGTTGTACAAAGTATAATGTTTTGCGAGACCTTTGTTACTGAAAACACTGAACGTAATATTAAATTTAAAAACTTCAATTTGGCCTCAACATTTTGTATAAACAAGTGCAGAGGAGGAACATGTATTCTTGCCAAAAAAAACTTACATACTAAGCCACTTAAGGTCCCATCGCATCTGGCCGCTAGTTATTGTTTTGAGTGTTGTGGTGCAGGAGTGCTTGGGCTGAACTTGGTAATATTTTGCGTCTACAGAATACCGGACCATAAAAAATCAATGGTTGGCTTGTTTTTGCACAAACTTGATAAGTTGCTAAACTGTGCTACTGATGAGTTTAAGAAATAGAAAATCGTGATTTGCGGAGACTGGAATATAGATATTCTAAAAAACGATCTTGTAACAAAAGAACTAAGGCATATACTAGCTAATTATAATTTCCAAGCCCAAATTAGAAATTCAACACGGATTAATGCCTGCTTGGACCAAACCTTGGTAAACGTCAAGACTGATATACATGTCCTAGATCTCTCAGACCATGAAACAGCACAAACATTAACTATTAAGACATACAAACAAAGAGCATTTAAGACTTGGTTTGAGTTTAGACGCGATTTTTGCAACGCTAACATGAATAAATTATGTGACAGCGTCTCGTCGCTTTCCTTTGCTGATGTATATGAGTCCAAAGTGCTGGCAAAAGCGTTTAAGATATTTTATGATTTGATTTGCCTTCTCTTTAACTTATGTTTTCCGATTTTGAAGGTTAAAGTAAACAACAGGCCATCTAATTTAAAACGGTTGACGAAGGGCTTGAGAAAATCCAGTAAGGTTAAACGGTCGCTTTGCATGGCTTACAGGAATTCAGGCAGGGATAAATGCTTAAAAAAGAGAAAGTATGTCATATACAATAATGTCTTTAAAAAATGTGTTCGCGTCTATCACAAACTGACTAATTCTAAAATTATTCGCAAAGAAAAACATTCCTCTGTCTAAAGCTATCTGGAAAACAATTTCTTCGACTACATCCGGAAATTGTGTAGGTAAAACTGACATAGAAACAATTAATTTTAATAATATGACATTTAGTAATCGAATGGACATTTGTGAGACATTTAATAATTATTTTATCAACCTAACGGAAAGCAAAAATTAAGACATTCGCAATAAGTACACCTCTTTGACATCAAATAACAACAGTCTTCTGTCATTTCATGGCAATAAGAACCTTGATACCATATTTTTACGTCCAGTAGATGCAACGGAGATATACAACATTGTCATTGTCAACATTGTTTATGTCTCGCAAAAAGGAAAAGAGCAGTGGATATGACGATATCACGACTGGTGCCGTGAAGTCAATTGCATTGTGGATATGTCATCCCTAGCGCATATTATAAACTTGTCGTTTGCGGAAGGAACTTTCCCTTGTCAACTAAAAAAGGTGATTGTGAAGCCCTTGTTCAAAAAAGGTGATAAATCTGACACAAACAACTATCGTCCTATTACTATTATTCCCATACTGTCGAAAATATTCAAAAAAGCTATGCTCGTTAGACTGCAGGACTTCCTGACAAAACATGGCATGCTACATGACCAACAGTACGGTTTTCGTAAGGAAGCTTAACAACTCTTGCTTGCTTTAACCTAGTAAATCTGATCACAGATAGTATGAATGATGGACGACCTGTAGTATCACTTTTCTTAGACATGAGCAAGGCTTTCGATTTCGTAAACCACTCGAAACTTCTTTGCAAATTAGATTTCTACGGTGTCAGAGGTAATGCAAATAATTGGCTGTCAAGTTACCTTAGAAATAGGGAACAGTGCACTGAGGTCTCAAAAATCACTTCGCGCATTAATAAGGTCCTCTTGAAACAAATATTTCCCTTTTGAGTAACACTGGCGTCCCTCAAGGCAGCATAACCGGTCCCCTGCTTTTTTTGATTTACATCGATGACCTCCCAATAACCACTTCTCAAAAGTGTATTCTTTTTGCTGATGACACTACAATAGTGGTGAGGTGTGAAAGAGAAAAGACTCAAGAGTCTATAATTAGAGCCCTATCTGCAGTCACCCACTGGATGGAAGTTAATAATTTAAACCTAAACATAGCGAAAACCAAAATTGGTCAGTTTAACTCCTACAATACAATTTCAATTCCAATAAATATAATTCATAATAATAAAAACGTTGAAGAGGTAGAAAATGTAAAAATGTAAAATTTTTGGGAATACACATGGATAGACACTTAAATTGGAAAACTCATGTTGACGAGTTATGTCAGAAACTTGAGCGCTACGCCTTTGCACTGAAAAGAATCAGACAAACAGTCACCAAAGAAGCTGCTTTGATGGCATACCATACAGCTACGTGTCATCCCATAACAGCTACGGGATTATCATATGGAGTAACTCAGTCGAAATGGAGAGATTTTCAAGGTGCAGAAGCGTTGCGTGAGGGTAATAAACAAGGCATGGTTCCTCGATTCATGCAGACCCCTTTTCAAAGCATGCAATGTTCTACCTCTGCCTTGTATCTGTTTAAGAGACCTATGTCTGTTCGTGAAAACCTATCCAAACTACTTTACTAAACGTGATGCGGTCTACACCAGTCAAAAAAGAGAAAGGTTCAAGAACTTACTCTATCAACCCCCTGTCCGAAAGTATATTTATGACAAAAATGTTTTTAATATTCGCATAACCATGTATAATTTACTTCCTGATGACCTGAAACTACTCGAAGGTAACAAATTTAAAAACAAATTAAGTGACTGGCTCCTAACAAATTGCTTTTATGACATTAAAGAATATACTGACTTCTGCAATAAGTGTAAAAAATGATTCGTATTTTTTTAATAATTTGAATTTTATAGTATAGTTTAATAATTGACATTGAATAATTAATTTCATTGAATTTAAAATTTCATTTATTATAATTTAATATAATATTTGCACGTCTGCTTGCAGACTGAATACTTATGACATACCATTATATTAAGACCTTATTTGTAACTCTGTATTATTGATTTGATTTGATTTGATACCTTTTACCATTTCAGGTAACTAATTTGAATATTTTGTTGATCTCGCCGGTAGTTAATAGCAGCGTTTTCCCCTGAAAGAAAACGCATATTAAAATGCTTACCTCATTCGAAGCTTATAAATGAGATTGGCATATCCGCTTCCCGTAGTCTTTTACCATTTTAGTACTCTTTGATGACGTATTTCCGTTGCTCAGTAGGCAGTGGCGCCATATGTAAGCTTATAAAATAGGTGCGGCGACATTCTTTCCTCATTGGTTTTTATTCACCAGGCAGAGTTATAAGGTAAGCTTCGAATAAGGTGAGCATTTTAAAATGCGTTTTCTTTCAGGGGAAAACGCTGCTATTAAAAGTACTTTACCGTTATTCGAAGCTTATAAATGAGAAGTGTTTGTTATCGTTATATGGTGAGAAACGGAAAGGTACACAATGAAGAAAACGCAAATGTGAAACATATTGATGTATTTATCTAAAGATAATTAAAGTTTCAGTCTTTCGCTAGTCGATCATTCTATATCATGAAGCTTTATCAGCTGTAATTATTGATCAGCAAATTTTAAATCTTACAGTTTATACATTGATTTTTATAACTTGAATGAATTGTGTGAACATTTATCAGCAGGATTGAATAAATCAGTCACACTCGTAGTAATATTTCGTTGCATTATTTCACGCCTGTAAAATTTCTTGAAAGTGAATTTTTATTTTTAGCATTAAACAATGCTCTGTTTTCTATACAAAGATAGAAACTAGAAAAATTCGACCTGGTCCTGGGACTCAAGCGGGATTCGAACCCGCGACCTTTCACAATCCGGGTGACTGCTTACTATGAGGTTACTATGAGGAATTTAATACTGTGCTCGTCCAAATTGAGGCGCTCCTCAACTCTCGCCCGTTGACTCCGCTCAGTTCGGACGTCAACGATCTTTCGGCTCTGACACCTGGTCATTTTCTGACTTTAGAACCCCTTTCTATTCTAGCGGAGGAAAATTTCGTCGACCAGAACATTAGTGTTCTCCACCGGTGGAAGCTGATTCAAAAAATGCACCAGGACTTTTGGCGTAGATGGCACGCTGAGTACATCCATACCCCACAGCAGAGGGCTAAGTGGAATAAACACCAGGGCGACGTGACCATCGGAACTTTGGTCCTCATCGTAAACGAGCATACTAGCCCTAAATAATAAATATCCCTGGACATTATTCCACACAGCGCCATCTAGCCCCAAAGTAAGCTAATTAAAGCTTGTGTTATGGGATACTAGACAACGGATAAACATACTTAAATACTTTTTTTTTTTGTAAATACATACTTATTATACATAGGAGACACCCAGACCAGTACAAACAGACATGTTCATGCACACAAATGTTTGTACTGTGCGGGGATCGAACCCGCGACCTCTGGTGTAGTAGCCAACTTCTTAACCATTACATGAAGTCGGTCGTCAAATGCCCTATGAAATGGAACATGGGCCGCGTGATCGCCCTCCATCCCGGTAAAGACGGTGTCTGCAGAGTTGTTACTCTCAAGACAGCAACAGGTCAACAATATAAACGACCCGGTGTAAAACTTTGCCCCTTGCCTATGGAAGGCCATTAGTTTAAATTAGCCTAGTCGTTTTCGTTAGTTTCAATTTAGTTTTAGTTTTATTTTGAGTCCACAATCACAATTTTTATTGATAGTTTCGATATCAGTCGAAAATACTCTCGTATTTTCGAGGGCGGAATGTCCAATTTAGTAAGTTTGTCCTGGCAACATTCGGTTTCCCTTCGACTATATAAACATAATGCGAGGGTATTCTCCCTCCCCAGACCGATATATCTCCAGACCGATATATCGTCCACGCCGGCGTGGACGCGCGCCACGACCCCAGTCATATTTAGATTCGCGTAACCGGCACGTGCCGGGTCGTTTCTCTCCTCAAACCTACGTCCGTTTGTTATCTCCCAGTAACGCCCTCAGCAGAGGTTCGTGTCCCCCCTTGGGGCACCCTTAGGCACGTTACTTAAATATAAGGGTTGAGAGCCTTCCGCTCACCCACTTGTCCGGTGAAATTGTGAAAGCCATCAGCGGCTAACAATGCATGCCATGTAGAAAAAAAAAAAAACTCCCTCCTTCTTCACTTTCGTTTCCGTTTTCGTATGAACTGTTCAAGTGCACTATCTGTCTCAATTCCCAATTTTCACCGTTTTGATTTAACTCTTACTATCGTTACGCGTTTTTGTGTGCCCAGCTGCTTAAGGTTACTCCTCATCCTGCAATCTAGCTCAGCTGGCCACCCAACGATAAAGTCGATGCGAGGTAACCGAGGCGGGAAATCGGTAAGTCCAGCTTGGCCTATACTTGAGTACCGTCCAAAGTGCTTCAAACACCCTAAATTGGAGTTAGCTGATCTGCTAGCAACAGCAAACGTGGTAAGTAGCTTTAATCAGCTGTTTGATTGTAACGTACCTACATAAACCTTCAATTTTGCAACCGTTATTCTCGCATCAGTCTTATTTCTCTTTTCGTTTGAAATTACAGTCCATTCCCCGTCATGAAGTATTACTAATTTTGAAATTATTCCTTGTGATTGGTAAGATATTTGCGGATTAGAAGAAACACCAAATATAAATTCCTTAAAAGCCAAACTTAGATACAGTTACCTTCAATAGAGTTTTGCTAGAATAACTCGATGAATGAACAGTCGAACTTAAAATGACGCAAATTTGTATTTAATATTTTAATTAAAATGAAATCATAAAATTTTATCGTAGTGATTAAGATTTAATCGTAGTGATGGCATCACAATTAGTATGCTCAGTTCAAAAGATTGCTGTCTAGCTAGTCTATCAAAGTAGGATAGTTAAAATATCCTAGATAGTTATATTCACAAAATTCACTGGAGAAAATTATATTTCTTAACCACAATCACTTTATTATTTTACGAAACGAAATGTTATTTTTTGAAAATACGTACGTAGTTACGTTTTCCTTTGAGCACTGTAATCACTGAATCACACACTTTTTAATATTTATACTTATATATTCGATAATTTGTGGTAGGTAGTTTATTATTTAATACGCGTGGGCGCACCAATTGCTACGGGAATCAAAACGCCAATGAGGAAAGAATATCGCCGCACCTATTTTATAAGCTTACAGATGGCGCCACTGCCTACTGAGCAACGGAAATACGTCATTAAAGAGTACTAAAATGGTTAAAGACTACGGAAAGCGGATATGCCTATCTCATTTATAAGCTTCGAATAACGGTCAAGTACTTTTAATTTTTTATTAATTTTTAAACATTGCGACCCATGACGTCACAAATTTACTTAGTGTTCCCCGTATGTGTTCTTTCCCCGATTCGTGGTAAACAAATACTGAGGAGAAAATTACTGATTTACAGCACTTACGGCTGAAAATCATGTAGCATCTCACGAGAATGGGAGAAGTAGACTTCAGATACAATTTATTTGGCCAAGTGCTGAAACCAAGCCCTACCTGAAAGGGTTGGGATCGAAGCGAATGGCTATTTTAAGTCCTACCTATGGGTGTTAATTAATGTTCGTATTATTAAAAATAACTTTGTGGAAAAATATTTATCATCTGGAGAATTTAAAATCTGCTATCTGGAAACACCATAATACCATGCAGTAGAATCACTTAGCTAAAAATCTCACTTAAGATACAGATCGCGTCATTTGATTGGTTGCTGGATAGATTATCAACCAATCACGTGAAAGGACGTTTATACGACCCAATGGGTTTCAATTGTGAGATAACAATTTAACTACCGGCAAGAGTCCAATATGAATCTTAATTTACTCTTTCCGTACGTTGGCATTCTGGGTCAAATGAATGACCCCATTGCCAACGTATTTTATTAAAAATATCCTAGACCCTTTGCCTTTAAAATGTTAAATATTTAAATAATACCTTATTTAAAAACAAATACCTCGAATGGTTTTCGATTTAGGACATATTTGATTTTTTTCCCATATCCAGTTCAAAGTCTCCGAGAACGAATAATTACATGCATATCGAAACGTAATGTATGTATTACACTTAAAATATTAGTTACAGTAAAATTAAAGGTTTATTTCTCTAGTTAGAAATTTCAACTGAAAAAAATCATATTTTTAAACTTTAAGCGTCAGTTAAGCCCCAAAGATATTGTTTTATTTTAATTTCATGATCATTTCAGTAATCTACAATCAATAACGCTGGTTTGGGGGGTTTTGCGTTAAGGAAAACTGTTACATAGGAATGGTCGGGTCGCTGGTGGCGCTGTCTACAATCGCTTTGCGTTTTGTTACCCATTGGAGCCTCACTTCATCAAATCGACCGTTGCGCAGTGGCCAGACTGGAGTGGCGCACTGAAAAATATTGATTTGACTATGGTCGGCTCGTTTGACGTTTTGTAATTTTCGTGAGATTTTCAAGATTCTTTTCTAAATTTTCAGCAGTTCTATTTTAGGACGGATGAGTGTTAGAAGTTGAATTGTACATTTATGTTAATTTACATTTCAGTCATGTGCACTTAGTGTGTTTTGGCGTAAGCGGTATGAGTTTTATTCTATGAATAGTGCGGAGTCTCTGCGTGAAGGGTCGTTCTCGTCTTGATTGGTAATATGCTTTGGAAGTGCAAGGGTTGGAAAGGGCGATGGCTGTGGGCCCTGGTGGCCCTCACGCTGTTCCCGCTGGTGGCCGCCCAGAAGATAGGAGATCCGTACAAAACCCTCGGCATTCATCGCAGGGCCACTCTGCCTGAAATACGTAAAGTTTATCGGCAGCTTGCAAAGGAATGGTAAGTTATCATACAGTTATCAGATATTGAATGTAGAAGTATTTGTTTTATACAGTAAAAATGTATGAAACTCATTCTCAACTAACAATGATTTTTAGGATGTGTTGTTTGTTGGGTTCAGCAATAAATCAACATTTATTTAGTTTGCGATAAAAAAACATTGTTTACTATTTGAAAAGCACTCAATTCTTCAAATGTTTGCTTAATTTTTGAGTAATATTGTACTCCAAAGGCAATTCCTTTTCATTGGATCATGTCTATAATACTTTATTCATAAACATCCATTACTTAAAATACATCCCAAATATTAAGAGGTAGCGTTCCCACTGTGGTGATGAAAAGCAGGTTAAAATCAACCTAACCATATTAAAGAATGACCCTTTTTATTCAGGCATCCTGATAAAAACGAAGACCCAAATGCTGAGTCTCGCTTCGTAGAAATCAAGCAAGCATATGAGCTACTGTCTGATACCGAACGACGACAGGCATATGATTTGTATGGTATCACAAATGAAGATGAACACATGTACAAGCAAAGACATGACTATAGCCAATATGCACGATTTAGGTATGTAATATTGTCATCTCAATAAAAATAGCCTAAAACCTAAAATATAGAAATGAGTGTCTAGAAGTATGGAATCTGTTCTGAATTGTATTTCTTGTTATATTGTAAATTTTTAATTTTTTAGCAATGACCCATTTGAGGAGTTTTTTGGCACACATTTCCGCACCCAAGATCAAGATATTACTTTGTTTCACAAACTTTCTGTCACAACCCGGTAAGTTTTTATAAACTGATCTCATAAAGATTGAATGTTGTTTTAACTGCACTATTTGCTTATATTAGGCATTATAAAATAAAATTCCCTGAATTACTTTTCTGTATTATTTAGGCACATACTTGCCACTCTTTTACAATTTTTTCCCTACCATTATGTTGCCTGGAAGAGATCGCTATAAGCGATAAGGCCGCCTAAATTGTGTATTGTATTTAACATAAAACTTAGTTGTAAGTTTATTTGTTTACCTTGTGTACAAAAACACTATCATCTATCTATGTTTTGAGTTAACAGTAACTTTATTTATTCAAGACTAGTTGTCCGGCAGCGGCTTCGCCCACATAGACTGTTTCTCCTGTGAAAATATAGTCTAAATAAAAAAAAATACAGCCTAGGTCATTCGCTGTTAATGTAACTTTACTTTAGTGAATCAATTTTTTTCTCTTTATAATATCGGTATAGATCAAGTAAGAGTATAATTCCTGTCATATAAAAAGAACCCTGGCCGAGATCTGCGCAGTAAGCAAATTTAGGGCCAAATTGGTGGTATGAAACCCCTCTTCACACTGTACCCGTGTGCAGAACTATCTCCTCCACTGTCGCGTAGAGCTCTTTTAACGTGACGCTATCGGTAAAGATAGTCATCTTTACTCTTACTTGATTGATGACTACTATTTACCAAAACAGGCGACATTATGCATTATGTGTTATTTTATTGCAGCCATTTTGAAAACAATATAGTTGAAAAGAGTATTCACACTCCAGCCATCGTGCTATTCTACACTGACTGGTGCTTCGATTGTGTGCGCTCCGCCGCTGCGTGGCGGCGGCTGGTGGACGCTCTGCAGCCGTTGGGCGTGACGATGGCTACCGTCCACGCAGGGCACGAAGCTAATCTCGCTAGGCGTATAGGTGTACACGGAGTACCATGCCTGACGTTGGTGCTGGACAAACACATCTACATTTATAAAGAGGGACTGCAGTCATTGCCTAAGATTTTGGGTGAGTTTTCTGTTAAAATAATTTTATATTTGATAGGATTAGATAGTTGTACAAGCTATATGTTCTATCTATACCATTGTATACAGGGTGGTCCAAACGTAAGAATTAAGAATTCTTTTTAGGTTCCTCACACTTTGGGTATATCCAAAAATACCCCATGTATGTTACCTGATTTTTTGAAGTTTTTGAGCTATGAATGTTTTTACGAATTTTTGAAAATTTCTCGATCTGTAGAGATGTATGGGGAACGAGCGATGTCCTCTCAATTACTTACTTCAAGGGCATCATACCAGAATTTTCATTCAAAGTGTCAGAAGTGTAAAATTCTAGTAATCAGTGTTTTAACTAAAACTTGATTACAAGTTGACTTAATGGATGTATTTATAAAAAAATCAGATCAAGTGTTTAAAATGGTTACTTTTTAGTTTAAAAAAAAAAATTAAATCACAAAAAAATTGTCTTAACCTATAAATAAACGAATAGCCTTATTTTGATTGTTTAGATGCTGTATTATCTGTATTGAGCTATAAAGTGGTCTTTTGAAAGCGTTTTATGGCTTTTTTTCATTAAAATGTTTTTAGTTTACTTGAAAGCAAGTTTTAGTTGATACATAAATTACTTGAACTTTGCACTTCTGAAATTTTGAATGAAAATTTCAAGTACGTCATTGAAATTCGCTAAAGTTTTTTAAAAAGCTCCTTGAAGCTCCTTCGGCCTTCAAAGTTCAGGGAAAAAACAGCATTTCGAACATTTTAATTTCATATATTTTTTTTAGAGTTATGGTAAGTGAGTTATGTTAGATACAGAAACACTTTTGAATGGAATGGGCGAATGTGGCAGTAGCCATACTCCTAATGATTGGTTCCGTGACTACTTGACGTCACGCTCCTATCGTGTGAGGGTGGGCGACGCGCTCAGCGAGAAGGTGCAAGTGCGGTGCGGAGTGGCCCAGGGGTCAGGATGTGGCCCCGTTTGCTATTTGATGTACGTCAATAGTTTATGTGGAGTGCCGCGTCATTGTACAGCTCACATGTTTGCAGATAATTTATGCACGCTCCTGGCAGGTACTGACCTTGCTGACACGTGTCGCCTAGTTCAAAAGGTAGGATGGATGCGGTGGTAAAGTGGTCGCACGACAACGGAATAGTATTAAAGTCCGAAAATACAGAGCTTCTAATTATACATTCACCATATATAAGTCTTGAAGAAGCCCCACCGTTATTGTTCAGTCATAGTTATTCTTGCTTACGTCGTATACAAAAAGATTGTCATTCACTACCTTTCGAGAGAGTAGACTTACTTAGGTACTTATTTAGGTGTTAAAATAGATGTTAATTTTTCCTGGTCTAGTCACATTGATTATATTAGTAATAAGCTAAGATCGTTACTTGGAAAGTTTTACCATTTAAGTTCTAAAGTGCCTATAAGTACATTACAATGTTTATATTTTTCTTAAGTTGATTCAATTTTGGGTTATGCTATTGATAGTGTTATGGCCTGGCATTTAAAACATATATTGCGAAACTTGAATCACTACAAGATAGATTTTTAAAAATGGTTCTGAATAATAAAACTAAAAGAAACTATAGAGGTGACTATAAAAAAATGTTCAAACACTGCAAAATCTTACCAGTAAGCCTTAAGCAGAAATATTTGTTAGCATTAAACAACCACGGCAGTCTGGAGCGTGACTCTCAGTTGATACACGGCTATGGCACGAGGTCGGTGTGCGCGGGTAAATTTGAAGTACCGAGAGTTTCCAACTATTATGGTGACAGAACCCTAAAAAAGCGTCTACCTTATCTGCTAAATAGTTTGCCCGAGGGCATCCCCGCCTTGAACCGAATAAAAACAAATTCAAGAAAAGTTAAAAAAGCTTTTCTTGGATTCGCTTGTTGTGTGAAAATAACATAACTAACTAAGGCGTATATATTAAGTTGTTGAAGTGTTAAATACCTGTATTATTTGAGACTCCATCCTGCAGTCAAACTGTTAATACAGTTTTGCAGGGTATTGTTAACTGTATGATCGATCATTGTTCTGTATTAATAAAAAAAAAAAAGAATAAATAAGCGTTATGGATCAAAATCATCTAGCGCTATTATTCATCTAATAAAGAAAAAATAATCAGGTTTTTATCTCTACAGCTCGCGCTACAGTGACCGAAAGAGTGACTCAACCCAGGAATTTTCAAAAATTCGGAAAAAAATCATAACTTGAAAACTTAAAAATCGGGAGTGTGAGTCAGCTAAAACAAATTTACTGACGGGTATGTTTGGACCATCCTGTATGAGCCCGTATTACTGACTGTCTCTTGAACTGACTCTATAGGTTCCAACTTGGTGTGTAAATAAAAGTCAAAAGTTGAGAGTTACTGATGTTTTTATTTCGATGATATACTTAGTACACGAGCTAATGATAGCAGTAGGTAGTAGTCTTCGGCGCTACCTACTACCTACTCGGGACAGAATGCATGCGCCTACTGTATCCCTACACATTGTTTTTGCGGTCGATTTGGATGTGTTAGTGATGTTGAGTGGATGATTTCATACTGGTTCTAAGGAAATCAAATATTCATCGCGGTAGCTTGAATCTGACACAAGACACAAAGTGTCCACGTTTGCGCCCTGCCTAAGGAAAAGATTTAAACAATACTCAGCTTATCTCCTTTACAGAGTTCATCCGTTGGAAGTTCCCCTACAAGTTGGTACACGCCATCAACAATGGCAATGTGAAAGGCTTCGTGTCCGACTTCGAAGACAACAAAGTCAAGGCCATTATCTTTGAAGAGCGCTCCACTATACGCCTACGATACCTCATCGCCGCGTTCCACTACAGGGACAGAGTCGCCTTTGGGTAAGAATATTTCAGATTAAAATTTTGATTACATATACTACATTAATTATAGCATTAGACAGAAGTAAAAAAGGTTTTTTAGGGTACACTTTGCGGTAAAAGTACTTTAAACATTATTACTTTTAAGATTTATGCCGAATTTATTAAAAACTACTTATATAGCAGCTGTCACACCTAATTGTTCTCATTTAAAGTAAAGTAAGTTGCTTAAATAAATTATTTTGTCTTGCATCAAACTATATTCTCGATGTAAAAACCTAAAAAAAAGCAGTAGTTTTTATCCGAACACATTTTTACTGTCACTATAACTCTACCAAATATCTAAATATACATATATATATATATTCTAAATATTACATAATCCCTTCATACGTTGTGGCGGAGGGGGTTTTCAATTTTACAGGTTACACTCAGGTATGTCATCGTCATGGCAACGTCAAATATAAATTGTCATTCATTTTAGCACCCCTGTTTCTTATTTCTAATGTTATAATGAATGAAGTATAGGTAGGTTATTTAAAATATTTTCATAAGTTTGTACTGCCAGGGCGGAGGCTGTTGTATTGTGACAGAATAGATGGTTTGATGGGAAAACAAGTTCAACAGTTTGAAGGCACATGCTTTGAAGGAGGCTGGCGTCATTTTATTTTGAGTTAAGAATAGTATAACATTTTTATTTATCTCATTCAAGATCACCAACCCACATTTGGTTGTGGTGATTTAAGATTAAAGCCCAGTTTACATTACTCCAGTAGCATTCCAGTTCAGGGCTGGAATACCACTGGAATAATGCGAACCGGCACTGGAATGTCTACACTGGAATGTCCACATTGATTGAGCGCTGGACTGGAATAATTTAAACAGGCCAAACCCATCAAATGTGGAACTTCGCCCTACAATGGGATAGTGTTATAGGCTAATTAGTTTACTCCATCAACATGATCTAAGTCCTGGAGTCCTATTTTCACAATGTAGCATTCCATTTGCAGTTTCGTGGACATGACAGCTCGTGACACTCCGAACGTGACCTCTCGGTACAAGGTCCAGAGACAGACAGACACCATGGTGCTGCTAAAAGAAGATAGCGAGGAACCCGCGGCCACCGTCAGCACCACCGAGATACCGACGCAGACGCTGCATCAGCTTATCGAGGCTAACCAGATGTTGACACTGCCTAGGCTGTCTTCTCAGGTGAGGTTACATCGCAATCGATCTATAGGTATTGCAGGTTGGACATTAATCCGTTAAGGTGTTAAGGGGGGGAAGCCTTGTACTTGCAGTCAAGATATGCACCGTTAAATTTTCAGTAGAATAAAATAAATCCTGCCTTAAACTTTTTTGTTACTATTTTCGAAGGTTTGGTCAAAAATTATTGCGTTAACACTTCCATTCAATAGTTGTGAAAAGGGTACAAACCAAATGATTCTCCAACGAGAAGTTTTGTGCGGGGATCAGCGTGAAGCACCTTTCTGCATCTCTGCAGAAGGCAGTTTGTCGTATTAGCAACGCGGAATCGGCAGTATTCAGAAGCGATATCACATTTTTCTTGCATGGCTACTACCCGCAACTGTCTCATCCGACAACGGGTAAAGGAAAACACGAAAGAAGGTCCACCAAATCCAGCCTGGGACTGTAGCTTTCACAAGTAGAACTTACACCTCACGACTGTCGTTGCAAACTGTTGCCGTTAGCCTCTCCGAATGTTTCCGGCTTCAGGGATGTTGGAACTACTGTCAGTAGTCCAAGCTCAAGCAACTGATCATACTGACGGCGAAAGGAAGTTTGAACCAGTTAACCTTTATATTCTCTTCCAGAGCGTCCTTGAGCGGGTCTGCCCAGTAGAATGGCGGGCAGCCCGCCGCCGGCTCTGCTGCGTGCTCGTATCAACCGCCAGCGGGCAACTCACGTCCCTGCGCCGGCTCGCCGCGCTGCCCGCGCGCACGGATAGACTGCATTACGCCTATGTGTACGCGCATAAGCAGCGGGAGTTTGTCAACGCACTCGCTACAGGCGCAGGTAGGACAGATTAAAGCCATTTTATGTTTGTCAATAGCTCTTCATAGGTGTCCCATTTCGCCTTGAAATCTATTTGTATGTCTAAAAAATCCATAGTTGTTAGAAAAACAACGGCAGTTACAAAGCACCAATATTTCGAAAGGTCAAACTTTCATGATTGTTGTCTTAATTACTCTTCGCTTCACTTCATGTCTTTACCAGCCTGTATTTTTCGGTCTAACGATAATTGTGTGTGCAGGATTAATTTTCTAAGTGACAAAAGACAAACTTTCAATTTGCATCTTGTTTCTTGTTAGTTTTTATAGAATAAGTATTGATATTTTTATCGAAAATATCGTGTTAATGGATTTTTTCTCTCCAGGCGTCGACCCATCCCAAATGGAGCACCGCATCGTCATAATCTGGCGGCGCGAGCGCACCCGCGTGCAGTACTCGTGGCTGAACGAGACCTGGCCGCTAGGCCACTCGCCCGCGCACTCGCTGCTCGAGTACCAGCAGCGGCTCAACGGCACCAAGCGCGCGCTCGAGCTGCTCATCGAGCGCCTGCTTAAGCCGGACGAGCAGCTCGCCTACGAGGCCACAGTGCAGGTCGCTATGTACTCTATCTGAGGCGAAGAATGAGGGCCATGGCACAGATCACGGCTTAGCCATCTAAACGTTTCTAGTGTATTTTTCGCAGAAGGCAGGCGGCATTACAGCATTTCTTTCATCACAAGTAGGCGTTTGATTAAATACAAATGTAATCTTCTTAGAATTGGTAACAAATGAGCGATTCACACTCTATTACCGAGAATGTTATCAGTAGTTGACTCTTCTTCGAATGGTTTTTCTCACAATAAAAGTCTTTCTTCATTCTTCATGTAAAGTTTGTCAATCATTCTAAAATCGCTAACATTCTTTGTGAGCACCTGTATGACGTTTTTTGTCAGCATGAATTTGACAATGATTGTCACACTGACGTCAGTGTGAAAATCGCCATCCAGAATCGTTTCAAAACACTTCTATAAAATACAACTTTAATGATCGCAAGTGCGGTCTCTTTTTATTTCATTTTGAAATCACTCTTGCTATCTGTAGTTTAGCTTTGGAGTAGGGCCTAACATTGTTTTCAATATTTTTTACAGGAGCTAGTAGACGAAGCGGGCCGCAGCGCGTTTGGCGCGGCGGCAGCGCGCCTTTGCGAGTGGGCCGAGCGCTCGCTGCTCGCGCTGCGCTCGCATCACGCGCTGTCCGCGCTCTCCGTGCTCGCCACGGTCGCGCTCGTGCTCGCCGCGGGATACCTCATGGCGTACCTCATGTGAGTATGCGAGTGGGCCGAGCGCTCGCTGCTCGCGCTGCGCTCGCATCACGCGCTGTCCGCGCTCTCCGTGCTCGCCACGGTCGCGCTCGTGCTCGCCGCGGGATACCTCATGGCGTACCTCATGTGAGTATGCGAGTGGGCCGAGCGCTCGCTGCTCGCGCTGCGCTCGCATCACGCGCTGTCCGCGCTCTCCGTGCTCGCCACGGTCGCGCTCGTGCTCGCCGCGGGATACCTCATGGCGTACCTCATGTGAGTATGCGAGTGGGCCGAGCGCTCGCTGCTCGCGCTGCGCTCGCATAACGCGCTGTCCGCGCTCTCCGTGCTCGCCACGGTCGCGCTCGTGCTCGCCGCGGGATACCTCATGGCGTACCTCATGTGAGTATGCGAGTGGGCCGAGCGCTCGCTGCTCGCGCTGCGCTCGCATCACGCGCTGTCCGCGCTCTCCGTGCTCGCCACGGTCGCGCTCGTGCTCGCCGCGGGATACCTCATGGCGTACCTCATGTGAGTATGCGAGTGGGCCGAGCGCTCGCTGCTCGCGCTGCGCTCGCATCACGCGCTGTCCGCGCTCTCCGTGCTCGCCACGGTCGCGCTCGTGCTCGCCGCGGGATACCTCATGGCGTACCTCATGTGAGTATGCGAGTGGGCCGAGCGCTCGCTGCTCGCGCTGCGCTCGCATCACGCGCTGTCCGCGCTCTCCGTGCTCGCCACGGTCGCGCTCGTGCTCGCCGCGGGATACCTCATGGCGTACCTCATGTGAGTATGCGAGTGGGCCGAGCGCTCGCTGCTCGCGCTGCGCTCGCATCACGCGCTGTCCGCGCTCTCCGTGCTCGCCACGGTCGCGCTCGTGCTCGCCGCGGGATACCTCATGGCGTACCTCATGTGAGTATGCGAGTGGGCCGAGCGCTCGCTGCTCGCGCTGCGCTCGCATCACGCGCTGTCCGCGCTCTCCGTGCTCGCCACGGTCGCGCTCGTGCTCGCCGCGGGATACCTCATGGCGTACCTCATGTGAGTATGCGAGTGGGCCGAGCGCTCGCTGCTCGCGCTGCGCTCGCATCACGCGCTGTCCGCGCTCTCCGTGCTCGCCACGGTCGCGCTCGTGCTCGCCGCGGGATACCTCATGGCGTACCTCATGTGAGTATGCGAGTGGGCCGAGCGCTCGCTGCTCGCGCTGCGCTCGCATCACGCGCTGTCCGCGCTCTCCGTGCTCGCCACGGTCGCGCTCGTGCTCGCCGCGGGATACCTCATGGCGTACCTCATGTGAGTATGCGAGTGGGCCGAGCGCTCGCTGCTCGCGCTGCGCTCGCATCACGCGCTGTCCGCGCTCTCCGTGCTCGCCACGGTCGCGCTCGTGCTCGCCGCGGGATACCTCATGGCGTACCTCATGTGAGTATGCGAGTGGGCCGAGCGCTCGCTGCTCGCGCTGCGCTCGCATCACGCGCTGTCCGCGCTCTCCGTGCTCGCCACGGTCGCGCTCGTGCTCGCCGCGGGATACCTCATGGCGTACCTCATGTGAGTATGCGAGTGGGCCGAGCGCTGACTGCTCGCGCTGCGCTCGCATCACGCGCTGTCCGCGCTCTCCGTGCTCGCCACGGTCGCGCTCGTGCTCGCCGCGGGATACCTCATGGCGTACCTCATGTGAGTATGCGAGTGGGCCGAGCGCTGACTGCTCGCGCTGCGCTCGCATCACGCGCTGTCCGCGCTCTCCGTGCTCGCCACGGTCGCGCTCGTGCTCGCCGCGGGATACCTCATGGCGTACCTCATGTGAGTATGCGAGTGGGCCGAGCGCTCGCTGCTCGCGCTGCGCTCGCATCACGCGCTGTCCGCGCTCTCCGTGCTCGCCACGGTCGCGCTCGTGCTCGCCGCGGGATACCTCATGGCGTACCTCATGTGAGTATGCGAGTGGGCCGAGCGCTCGCTGCTCGCGCTGCGCTCGCATCACGCGCTGTCCGCGCTCTCCGTGCTCGCCACGGTCGCGCTCGTGCTCGCCGCGGGATACCTCATGGCGTACCTCATGTGAGTATGCGAGTGGGCCGAGCGCTCGCTGCTCGCGCTGCGCTCGCATCACGCGCTGTCCGCGCTCTCCGTGCTCGCCACGGTCGCGCTCGTGCTCGCCGCGGGATACCTCATGGCGTACCTCATGTGAGTATGCGAGTGGGCCGAGCGCTCGCTGCTCGCGCTGCGCTCGCATCACGCGCTGTCCGCGCTCTCCGTGCTCGCCACGGTCGCGCTCGTGCTCGCCGCGGGATACCTCATGGCGTACCTCATGTGAGTATGCGAGTGGGCCGAGCGCTCGCTGCTCGCGCTGCGCTCGCATCACGCGCTGTCCGCGCTCTCCGTGCTCGCCACGGTCGCGCTCGTGCTCGCCGCGGGATACCTCATGGCGTACCTCATGTGAGTATGCGAGTGGGCCGAGCGCTCGCTGCTCGCGCTGCGCTCGCATCACGCGCTGTCCGCGCTCTCCGTGCTCGCCACGGTCGCGCTCGTGCTCGCCGCGGGATACCTCATGGCGTACCTCATGTGAGTATGCGAGTGGGCCGAGCGCTCGCTGCTCGCGCTGCGCTCGCATCACGCGCTGTCCGCGCTCTCCGTGCTCGCCACGGTCGCGCTCGTGCTCGCCGCGGGATACCTCATGGCGTACCTCATGTGAGTATGCGAGTGGGCCGAGCGCTCGCTGCTCGCGCTGCGCTCGCATCACGCGCTGTCCGCGCTCTCCGTGCTCGCCACGGTCGCGCTCGTGCTCGCCGCGGGATACCTCATGGCGTACCTCATGTGAGTATGCGAGTGGGCCGAGCGCTCGCTGCTCGCGCTGCGCTCGCATCACGCGCTGTCCGCGCTCTCCGTGCTCGCCACGGTCGCGCTCGTGCTCGCCGCGGGATACCTCATGGCGTACCTCATGTGAGTATGCGAGTGGGCCGAGCGCTCGCTGCTCGCGCTGCGCTCGCATCACGCGCTGTCCGCGCTCTCCGTGCTCGCCACGGTCGCGCTCGTGCTCGCCGCGGGATACCTCATGGCGTACCTCATGTGAGTATGCGAGTGGGCCGAGCGCTCGCTGCTCGCGCTGCGCTCGCATCACGCGCTGTCCGCGCTCTCCGTGCTCGCCACGGTCGCGCTCGTGCTCGCCGCGGGATACCTCATGGCGTACCTCATGTGAGTATGCGAGTGGGCCGAGCGCTGACTGCTCGCGCTGCGCTCGCATCACGCGCTGTCCGCGCTCTCCGTGCTCGCCACGGTCGCGCTCGTGCTCGCCGCGGGATACCTCATGGCGTACCTCATGTGAGTATGCGAGTGGGCCGAGCGCTGACTGCTCGCGCTGCGCTCGCATCACGCGCTGTCCGCGCTCTCCGTGCTCGCCACGGTCGCGCTCGTGCTCGCCGCGGGATACCTCATGGCGTACCTCATGTGAGTATGCGAGTGGGCCGAGCGCTCGCTGCTCGCGCTGCGCTCGCATCACGCGCTGTCCGCGCTCTCCGTGCTCGCCACGGTCGCGCTCGTGCTCGCCGCGGGATACCTCATGGCGTACCTCATGTGAGTATGCGAGTGGGCCGAGCGCTCGCTGCTCGCGCTGCGCTCGCATCACGCGCTGTCCGCGCTCTCCGTGCTCGCCACGGTCGCGCTCGTGCTCGCCGCGGGATACCTCATGGCGTACCTCATGTGAGTATGCGAGTGGGCCGAGCGCTCGCTGCTCGCGCTGCGCTCGCATCACGCGCTGTCCGCGCTCTCCGTGCTCGCCACGGTCGCGCTCGTGCTCGCCGCGGGATACCTCATGGCGTACCTCATGTGAGTATGCGAGTGGGCCGAGCGCTCGCTGCTCGCGCTGCGCTCGCATCACGCGCTGTCCGCGCTCTCCGTGCTCGCCACGGTCGCGCTCGTGCTCGCCGCGGGATACCTCATGGCGTACCTCATGTGAGTATGCGAGTGGGCCGAGCGCTCGCTGCTCGCGCTGCGCTCGCATCACGCGCTGTCCGCGCTCTCCGTGCTCGCCACGGTCGCGCTCGTGCTCGCCGCGGGATACCTCATGGCGTACCTCATGTGAGTATGCGAGTGGGCCGAGCGCTCGCTGCTCGCGCTGCGCTCGCATCACGCGCTGTCCGCGCTCTCCGTGCTCGCCACGGTCGCGCTCGTGCTCGCCGCGGGATACCTCATGGCGTACCTCATGTGAGTATGCGAGTGGGCCGAGCGCTCGCTGCTCGCGCTGCGCTCGCATCACGCGCTGTCCGCGCTCTCCGTGCTCGCCACGGTCGCGCTCGTGCTCGCCGCGGGATACCTCATGGCGTACCTCATGTGAGTATGCGAGTGGGCCGAGCGCTCGCTGCTCGCGCTGCGCTCGCATCACGCGCTGTCCGCGCTCTCCGTGCTCGCCACGGTCGCGCTCGTGCTCGCCGCGGGATACCTCATGGCGTACCTCATGTGAGTATGCGAGTGGGCCGAGCGCTCGCTGCTCGCGCTGCGCTCGCATCACGCGCTGTCCGCGCTCTCCGTGCTCGCCACGGTCGCGCTCGTGCTCGCCGCGGGATACCTCATGGCGTACCTCATGTGAGTATGCGAGTGGGCCGAGCGCTCGCTGCTCGCGCTGCGCTCGCATCACGCGCTGTCCGCGCTCTCCGTGCTCGCCACGGTCGCGCTCGTGCTCGCCGCGGGATACCTCATGGCGTACCTCATGTGAGTATGCGAGTGGGCCGAGCGCTCGCTGCTCGCGCTGCGCTCGCATCACGCGCTGTCCGCGCTCTCCGTGCTCGCCACGGTCGCGCTCGTGCTCGCCGCGGGATACCTCATGGCGTACCTCATGTGAGTATGCGAGTGGGCCGAGCGCTCGCTGCTCGCGCTGCGCTCGCATCACGCGCTGTCCGCGCTCTCCGTGCTCGCCACGGTCGCGCTTGTGCTCGCCGCGGGATACCTCATGGCGAACCTCATGTGAGTATATAAAAAAAATTGCGCCAGACAACATACCACTTGTCATGGTCTCGAATTAAGGACTAATCTCCTTGCGTTCCGAGGCACCAGACAAGGAATTCAGCCAGGGGCGTCACCTAGCATACCCAGACCCGAGCCGATTTATAGAAGCTCGCTTCCTGTATTGAGCCAACCGGTAATCGAACCCAGAACACCACGCAAGTCAAGGCGAGAAACCGTGCCACAGCGCACTACGACAATCGTGTCGTATATCGCCATGACTTCAAGTTTCGCGCGAACTTATGTTCAATTGGCTATTTGACATTTGTAACGATAAATTATGGAATATGTTACTTACACATTACACATTAACTTTACAATGTTTTTTATTTTAAAATAAATTGTAAATATTTTATATTTGAAAAATAAACAATAGTTTTTTTGTCTGTACATAAAAAGAACCGTAACGCGGGCGGCCATTGTGTAACTTCACATTTTAATAAACAAACCAGAAGGCGTGTGTTGTATCGTTTGCTGTTTGCTGAGATTTAGAGCAGCGTCGTAGACAGTTTCGTTTGTTTTTTGAAATGTGACGTCACAGCTAGCAAATGTCACGTGACTGGCTGTTTTCGTGCCAATTTCAAATTAATGAATTAAAATATATTTTTACTAGAAAATAAAAGGCTTTTCAAGAAAAAGATAGTTGTAAGATGTATAAAATAAACTTACGAAAATTTTACAATAACCTTCCGAAAACTGTCAAGTAGCCAATTGCACATCTTGCTAACACTACTGCTGCTTCGCAGATTGATCAAAAGGGCATTGAACAAAATTCTACCGGTTTCACAACCACAATAAAGTTCCAAATCAAAAATAAATGTAATTTTGTTTTCTTCTCAAGTAAGTCTTCGTTTGGAGTGATTAACTACGCGTTCTAAGTGCGCATTTTTTTTTATATTGCCCGTCTAGATGACCTCACTCCACCTGATGGAAAGTGGTCATGAGGTTGACAAGCCCAGTCATTCAAACGAATCACTGGGCTGGCCATCCTCACCTTGAAGGCCTGCAGAAATGACTTTTCACGTCCCGCTTGAAGAACCCGGCTATAGTCCCGGCTATATAGGAAGGAAACACATGTGCTGGAAGAGCGTTCCACGTCTGGATGGTACGACAAAGAAGCGAGTCACCGAACCTTTTAATTCGGCATGACATATAGCACTTGGGTCAATAAGTCTCTGGACTAAATACTAAAAAACGTTTTTTTGATAAAAATATTTTTTATTCATCAACGTAGTCTCCTTCAGCTGCGATACATTCCCTCCAACGGTTCTCTAACTTTTCTATCCCATGAGTGTAGAACGATTTTTCTTTGGCTGTAAAATAAGCCTCCGTTGCTGCGATTACTTCACCATTTGTGTCAAATTTCTTACCTCGAAGCATTTTTTTCAAGTCTGCAAAGGGCCAGTAATCACTGGGGGCCAGATCTGGCAAATAAGGCAGATGTGGAAGTAATTCGAAGTGCAATTCGTTTAGTTTGGCCATCGTTACCATTGATTTGTGACACGGCGCAATGTCCTGGTGAAATTTTTTTTTTTTTCTTTAATTGAGGCCGTTTTTCCGCGATTTCGTACTTTAATCGCTCCAATAACCCCATGCTATTTATTATATATTCGCTATTTATTCTCTGTCCTTTATCAAGGTAGTCGATGAAGATTATTCCATGCGCATCCCAAAATACAGAGGCCATTCATAACCTTGCCAGCTGATTTTTGTGTCTTAGGCCGCTTCGGGCGGCTTTCACCGGGTGCTCTCCACTCTGCTGACTGCCGATTGGATTCCGGAGTGTAATAGTGAATCCATGTTTCATCCATTGTCACGTACCGACGTAAAAAATCCTTTTTATTCCTTGTCAAACATAGCCAAACAGCGCTCTGAAGCATCAATACGCTGTTGCTTTTGATCAATCGTGAGCAAACGCGGCACCCATTTGGAAAAAAGCTTTTTCATGGACAAATGTTTATGTAAAATGGTGAAGACACTACCAGTTGAAATCTTCACTATCTCAGCTATCTCACGCAATTTTACTTTTCTATCTTCCTTCACGATTTTCAGGACTTGGTTAATGTTTTGTTGAGTCACTGCTTCATTTGGACGACCAGAACGTTCAGCATCATTTGTATCCATACGACCGCGTTTGAATTCAGTATACCACCGACAAATTGTTGTTTTAGACGGAGCAGATTCTAAATAACACTTTTTAAGCCACTGCTGCGCTTGAACGGTGTTTTTTTTTTTTTAAAACAATGTTTTATCAACACGCGAAACTCTTTGTTATCCATTTTTTACGAATGTACTAAACTAGTCTCACTAAAAAGTGTGTAGCTCAATATTTTATCGTTCGATTTAAAAAAAAAATACACATATCATTTTGATGGCCAGTGCTTTCGAAAAATAAAAATGTTTTTAATATAATCCGCCATATCTATGTTAGTCCCGGGACTTATTGAACGATCTAGTATATCAAAATTAAATAATTTATTATATTTTACAGACGCGTAGAAGAAGAGTCGGTGCAACGCCAAAAGGACGAGAAAAGAAAACAAAATAGTTTAAAGAAGAACAATAACGAGCCTCAGCCCGAGATGCGGCTGCACGAATTGCGATCTGAAAAATATAACGGACTCGTCAGGTATACTTCAATATTTTTCGTGACTATACTTCTTTGCTGTAGTAATTGAACTTGAAGTTGGAAAGGTACAAATTCAAATTGCAAGTAATATAGTTCTGATAAAGTTACTGTCAGACTATTTTGGGGACTATCATAGGTCCGATTTTTTCGTTTCTGAATTCCATTTTTGCAAATCAAGCTATTATCACTTTTACAATAACTAAATTCACTGTTTTTGGGTACTGATCACCTGTTTTTATTTAATTATAACGATAAATGTATAATAGTATGTAGATAATAATAATGTGAAGTTTCATATTCAACTATAAAACCAAAAGACATGTTTTTACTCATGCAGGCTCTTGAAGCCCGGCTGCCGCACGATAGTGCTGCTGGTGGACATGCAGAGTCGCGTGCAGCTACTATCAAAGTTCCACAAGATTGTGTGGCCATATCGCAAGTAAGTTTACCGTTATAGTTATACTTTTGTCAACTGTATTCAATCGACAGTAACTTTATTTCAGTTCCATTTCATTACACCTGCTAACACCTCTCGAACACCTGCTGAAAGCCAGACCATATCACTTTCAATACCTGGAAGTCTCTTCTGCTATCTACCATATCTTTTAAGGGCGGCCAACCGCTTCAAAACTTCAATCAAATGTGCTTGTTTTGGACAAATGAAAACTACAACGAAGCTGTTAAATAGTAGTTTTGTAAAAGTTTTGGTCCCATATAGGGTTGAGAAGCTAAGACATGATTTTAGCACATAAAGTGATTATGAAGTTAATTGTAAAAGGTTTAACGGATAAAGCTTCAGATTCAAGAATATAATTTCACTATTGGAGAACCAGAATCAAATAGTCTTCGGCTAGTTTTAAACATAATAAGATTTATACTCTTCACAAAAACAAAGGCCCGTTTTGACATTTGTGTTCACGACGTAACTAGTGATGTACCCATACGAATCAATCATTCACTCAATCGCAAGAAAAAATCGAAAAAAAGTGAATCTTCGGTCAGTCATTTTCTTCAGATGATGAGCCAAAATTGTCATAGTCATCCTTTATTATTTTTCGAGTTTTTACTACCACTTTTGCCCAGTCTTTTAATTTTGGCACAAGCTCCATTCAGCAATGTCCTCATTTTCTTAGTGGAGAATGGCGGCTCGGTTTTTTTTTTTTTTTTTATTGCCCGTCAAGATGACCTCACTCCACCTGATGGAAAGCGGTCGTGAGGTCCAGATATGAGGCTGACAAGCCCAGTCATTCAAACGAATCACTAGGCTGGCCATCCTCACCTTGAAGGCCTGCAGAAATGCCTTTTCACGCCCCGCTTGAAGAACCCGGGACTATAAAAGGAAGGAAACACATGTGCTGGAAGAGCGTTCCACGTCTGGATGGTACGACAAAGAAACGAGTCACCGAACCTTTTAGTTCGGGCCAACAAATGTTGAATTGTGTGTGGGTGACGCCGTAGTCCAGCACGCGTGGTACGGGAGTGGAAAGGTGAGGGTGGGATAAGCTGGAATAACTCGTCAGAGCATTCCCCATTGTAGAAGCGATAGAGAACACTTAGCCTGGCAATGTCTCTACGCAATTGGAGAGGCTCAAGGGTCAAAGTTGCCTCTGGGTTTCCAATAATACGGATAGCACGCCGCTGCAACCTGTCAAGAGCTTCGAGTAGGTACTTAGCGGAACCGTCCCAGAGATGAGAGCAGTATTCCACACACGAGCGAACTTGTGTCTTATACAAGAGACAGAGCTGCTCAGGCGTGAAGAATCGTCTCACTCTGTTCAGGACTCCGAGTTTACGGGATGCAGTTCTAATGACGCTCTCAATGTAGTCCCGCTGGTTTAGGTTGCTACGAACATCCATGCCAAGGATTTTATTGTGGCTTGCTGCGTATCCTTTCACTTGAGCCATAGGTGTTGACTTCCTTTATTAGGCAGGGGAGCTCCTGTGTTAGAAGAAGCCACTCAATCAATCAATCAATCAAAATCACTCTTTTTTTTTTTTTAGCTAAAACATTTTATCTAAAAACTTATACTATTACACTTTGCACAGAAAGTTGCAATTATTATTTTAATAAAAACCAACAGTTAGTGAACTAATTTTAAGTAAACAGATAAGAAAAAAACCGGCCAAGTGTGAGTCAGACTCGCGCACCGAGGGTTCCGTACAAAAAATATTTTCATTATATGATGTAACTAAAAATTTACGGTTTTCGCAATTTTTCCTTTATCTGTGCTGTAAGACGTGGCTTCGTACCAAATTTCAAGATTCTAAGTTCACGGGAAGTACCCTGTAGGATTTGATTCCCCTGGGAGTATCGAAAATCTGCAGAAATTTGCGGCATAGACGGCTATATCTTTTGATTGCGATGGCTTAGAAGTTTGATTTTCACAGCTCCAAGGGACAATAGACCTGAGTATTTGATATAAATTCCAGCTTGATACCTCCACGCGTTCTTGAGAAAAAGGGTCTTGACAGACAGACAGACGGACGGACGGACGGACAACAAAGTGATCCTATAAGGGTTCCGTTTTTTCCTTTCGAAGTACGGTAGTACCCTAAAAAAGACAAAAATAATATTTAGTACAAAAAGATGTGTGTGTGTTATTCTAATATATTCTTCTTTCCCAGGAACAAGACGCTCCTCTTCGCGTACCTAATGGTGGAGCGCAACATCGAGTGGTTCCGGCGCGTGCTGCAGCTGTCCCTCGGCGGCGGCGAGCTGCGCGTGAACGCGCGCAACTGCGTCGGCACCGTGCTCGCGCTCAACCCGCACCGCAAGTACTTCTGCATCTACCACGCCAAGCATCCGGAGAGCGCCAAGCCGCACAAGGTGACTACTACTGCCAGATATGTGTCACTCGCAGTATAAGCCGCCTCACCCCACCGAGGGGCGCAACTGCGTCGGCACCGTGCTCGCGCTCAACCCGCACCGCAAGTACTTCTGCATCTACCACGCCAAGCATCCGGAGAGCGCCAAGCCGCACAAGGTGACTACTACTGCCAGATATGTGTCACTCGCAGTATAAGCCGCCTCACCCCACCGAGGGGCGCAACTGCGTCGGCACCGTGCTCGCGCTCAACCCGCACCGCAAGTACTTCTGCATCTACCACGCCAAGCATCCGGAGAGCGCCAAGCCGCACAAGGTGACTACTACTGCCAGATATGTGTCACTCGCAGTATAAGCCGCCTCACCCCACCGAGTGGCGCAACTGCGTCGGCACCGTGCTCGCGCTCAACCCGCAACGCAAGTACTTCTGCATCTACCACGCCAAGCATCCGGAGAGCGCCAAGCCGCACAAGGTGACTACTACTGCCAGATATGTGTCACTCGCAGTATAAGCCGCCTCACCCCACCGAGGGGCGCAACTGCGTCGGCACCGTGCTCGCGCTCAACCCGCACCGCAAGTACTTCTGCATCTACCACGCCAAGCATCCGGAGAGCGCCAAGCCGCACAAGGTGACTACTACTGCCAGATATGTGTCACTCGCAGTATAAGCCGCCTCACCCCACCGAGGGGCGCAACTGCGTCGGCACCGTGCTCGCGCTCAACCCGCACCGCAAGTACTTCTGCATCTACCACGCCAAGCATCCGGAGAGCGCCAAGCCGCACAAGGTGACTACTACTGCCAGATATGTGTCACTCGCAGTATAAGCCGCCTCACCCCACCGAGGGGCGCAACTGCGTCGGCACCGTGCTCGCGCTCAACCCGCACCGCAAGTACTTCTGCATCTACCACGCCAAGCATCCGGAGAGCGCCAAGCCGCACAAGGTGACTACTACTGCCAGATATGTGTCACTCGCAGTATAAGCCGCCTCACCCCACCGAGGGGCGCAACTGCGTCGGCACCGTGCTCGCGCTCAACCCGCACCGCAAGTACTTCTGCATCTACCACGCCAAGCATCCGGAGAGCGCCAAGCCGCACAAGGTGACTACTACTGCCAGATATGTGTCACTCGCAGTATAAGCCGCCTCACCCCACCGAGGGGCGCAACTGCGTCGGCACCGTGCTCGCGCTCAACCCGCACCGCAAGTACTTCTGCATCTACCACGCCAAGCATCCGGAGAGCGCCAAGCCGCACAAGGTGACTACTACTGCCAGATATGTGTCACTCGCAGTATAAGCCGCCTCACCCCACCGAGGGGCGCAACTGCGTCGGCACCGTGCTCGCGCTCAACCCGCACCGCAAGTACTTCTGCATCTACCACGCCAAGCATCCGGAGAGCGCCAAGCCGCACAAGGTGACTACTACTGCCAGATATGTGTCACTCGCAGTATAAGCCGCCTCACCCCACCGAGGGGCGCAACTGCGTCGGCACCGTGCTCGCTTAATTATGACACTTCGCTGTAAGGGCCGCTCTGCCGCCACACCCCACGAGGGGCCCATGGCAATTATAGGTGGCCGATCGCCGTATCGCGGCGCGCGTTATCGAATGTTTTGTTTCTAATTTGTTTTGCGAAACAGTTACCGCAGCTGCAGCGGGCAGGCTGCGTTCTGCGACTATTAAATCGAGAGGTGCCTAACGGATTATATGAACGCTTGCTTAAAATCGCATAATCTCTGTCGCGAAAATTTTATTTGGTTCTTTTATTGCCCTGTTAGATAGAGAGAGATGTAGGCGGTAAGTCCTAGAGCATAGAATTATTTCCGTAGTTCTGGGCTTCTTACAAAGCTCGACCTGAAATCTGGCTTCTTACAGAGTTCGACCTAAAATCCTTAAGTTCTGGGTTCATTTTAGTTTTTTTTTTTAAATCTTGGTGGCGGATTAATTGTAGCGAGGACTTTATTTCGTTGCAGCGCTGATTACTCAATAATTTTTCCATAAAAAAATACCGATTGCAATTTTATTTGAAAAAATAAGTACAACTGCAATGCTTTGTTTGTTTCAGCGCATGTCACGAATGACCCGGTCGCTGGGCGGCTCGCGCGGCGACCCGGAGGCCGGCGCCTTCATCGGCTTCCACACCGAGCCCGGCTCCTCCTGCGACGAGGCGCCCGACCCAGTGCTGCTGCAGGGCAAGTGCCCTTTTCTGTTCGCTCGTAAGCATACTGCGGTGCGCTGGCATACTGGAGATGTGGTAGTTGGCTTCTCTGACGTCCCCAGCGGGGATTGAAGCCGCTAGCGTTTGGGATGCGCTTGATGAGCGACTATAACTGCTCCGGTACCATTCTGGATAAATTGGAGTGGGTTATGCCACGGGCTACTCGCCTATGAGTACCATAATGTGTAATGCATTGTGCTTTGTGGCGGCAGGACCTACCGCAGATGGTCCCTGGTACACTTCACGGTGTGCTAGGAATAGTGTGCCTTTCTACATAACCGGGAGGATGGTCGGGGGGGCCACTAAAATAAACCTCAGTAAAAAAGAGGGGGGGTGTTCGGTCGGAAGTTTAACTGACTGATCTGTTTTAGCGGTTAAACAAGCGCTACACACTAATAATAAGTCAGTCAGCGAATTAATATTTTTAACTTTACGTGTTGTCTTTGTCTTAACCCTGTGTCACACCAACGTTTTAAAGGCGATTTTACAATACGCATCTGCCAGAGTCATAGAATTGTGTGATAGGCACCCATTCATCCTGCGGCATCCTGCTTACATCTGCTCGATCTAATAAAATAAATAACTATTACAGAGAACCTCCTAGACAGTCTCGAGAACTGGCTCGACCGGCTGTTCGAAGGCAGCACGCACCGCTACTACGTCAACTACTGGCCCGACATGACCACCAAGTGATCCGCCGCCGACCGGCCTCCGGTGAGTGCCAGCGACGAACGTAGATGTACTTGCGATTACAAATGTGAAATGACTGAATCTGACATGTCATTCATTGACAAATTCAGTCAAATTTCTAACCAAAAATAACCGTTTTTGACCGTAAATGACAGTCCAATTCAGTCCTTTTGGTCATTTTCAACACTAATTTTAAGTTAGTTATAGTAGTAATTTGACTGAATTTAACAATAAATGAACATACACATTTAAGGTCAGATTCAGTCATCTTTTATCTCTACTATACTATTTTCACTTTAAGATGATATGCCTGACAGTTCACATTTTTCCGTGTCACGCATTATATTTAAAACTAAATAAAAATAAATATGCAGAAGAAAACGTAATAAACTATTCAGAAAACTATTGTGCTTTCGAAACTTATTAAGTAAATTATGAACTGTCAGGGACATCATCGTACGGCGAAAGTAGTGTAGTGAGTGATACCTTGTTCTGATGGATAGCTACGTTAAAATGTAACGCTGACATGTCGAATCGTTTCATTTGCTGAATGTATTGTCTTTTTAACACTTTTCAGAACGAAGAGTCACGAGCAAATATCTGTTTCTCGTTTTCTGTATTATCTGGTTTATCGGCAAAGCAAAGTACTTGTGACATTACTGAATTCAAAAAGATGAAATATTCTAAATTCAACTTTTACATTAAATTTAGTTTGAAGAAGGTATAGCAAAGTTGAAGATGATACTATAACGGGATTCGTTGGACTTAACTTGTGGTCTTTTACAATATATCGATAAAAAATATGTGAAACGCAAATCGCACGATTCGACATGTCAGTGTAAATATTGAATCTCTCTTCGGCTTCTACTCGCCAGCGATTATGGCAATCATTTTATCAAGCAATTATACTGCCCTTTTTTACTGTCCAAGGTTTCGACCCCAGTCTTCATGTACTAGCTTTTAAGTCATTAATCTTATTAGTTTACGAGATTTCTAATTTGTGAATAGTGGGACCTGTAGCCCTTTACCCTTAATACTTGAAACTTTGGCCACACCTGCTTCTATCGTATATGGTGAAGTATTTCAGGGTGAAGTTTTACTAATTATATCGCATGCAGAGAATGAAATGTTGCTTGTTTTATAATGTTTGCGAGTACCTATAAAATATTTAAAAATAAATGTTTTACAATCTAGTAATGGAAGAACCTGTAACATTTGGGAAACATTAACAAGGATAACTGTTATGTAGGAAATGAAAATGGCTAAAAAGCCTCCATTTATTTCGCTGAAGTATATTTCAAGGAAAGATTGTTTTGGATTACTTTCATTTTGAGTTTGCGATATTGTGATAGGTAGTACATAAATCGAACGAGGAGCAACAGTCGAGCTTTTGACAATAGATGTAGGTGCAGCTAAGGGAAGATAAGAATTTTAGAAATATATCACAGCACTACCATGTTCACACTGTCTGAAATCACAACATTCACAACAGTGTGATGATAAGATTTTGACTTTCCTGAAAACTACGCATTGATTTGATTTAAGAAGCATTATTTTTGTCATTAGTTCCACTCCCTACCTCTGTTTTGAGGGACAAAAGTCTAGAGGAGTAGGTAGGGGGTTTATGAAAGTTAATTTTAGCTTACCTGGTGTCAGGATGACTTTTTGTTAGGATAAAGTAATGTATTATCTTATTATAATGTTGAAATATTTGAGCAACGATAATTCTCTTAGGTTTGTTCTACTATAGTAGTGATGGTGACAAAAAATATGTTTTATCCGCCGTTGAAGCATTACACAGTTTCATGTATTTTCTGTTCTACCCTTGTTTCTACCTCTATAGACGAATGTTTGCGATGTGGATAGTGCGTAAAGTTTTTATCAAGAGTTTTTAAAATATTTTCATCATCTGTTATTACAATAACATAGCCAAAACTTATAATGGATGAAAACTTACAAAACTACAGTGTGATGTTCGTTTCATATTAAAGGGGAACATATTAAATTATTACGAATCTGATATTTTAACTGTCGATTTAGTGCCTGTCTCAAATAGGGTATATCTATCTGTAGGGTAGGGGAAATGACCGTTATTGAGTCGTGTCGTAGCTGTTAAAGTAATCTAGCGAAAAAATGGCTCAGGAAAGAGTTTATCAGTATACTAAGAACATTATTGGTGCAAATGTCTTCAATGTTAAAAGTGTATTTAAGAAATGCGCTAACAACTGACTTTACTAATGGAATTAATTGTGCTGTCCAAACACGGGACACATTTACACCAGTTTTGAAAAATAATTAACACTTTTATAAATAATAATAACTAGCTGTACATTAGCCATTTCACGAGACATCACAAATAGCGTTTAATATAAGGACAGTATTAGGTCACCGTGCACTTCCTCTATAATGACAATATGAAGTAATTGTGTGTCTGGACGATTTAGTTAAATTATACACCTTTCATTTCTGCGCTACGTCTGCTGCGATACGACAGCTATTTCCACAGTTTAACTGCATGGAATGTACGATGAACCTCGTCACACATGGGCCAATTGCAATGAAACACCACCAAAAGCTCGCGTACAACAGTTTATGGTGGGTAGCCGCCCATTGGTAACATACACACATCAAAAGTGTCTAGGGATCAACATATATTTTTGCAATAACTTTTCTCCTGATTGATATTAATTAAAAATTTCTTTAAGGATTCATCAAATAAAGTGTTTTCGTTTGTCTACAGTAACGATAAACCAAGTCACCTTTGCATTAATAAAGAAATTTGCCATTTTCCTAATAAAGGGATTTTTGACATTTGAACCACTAACATTAAAGTTCGAAAAAAAGACTGAAATAACAGTTTTCTTTAAAATTTTATTGGGTAACTTAAACAATTAATAATCCGTGTTTCTACCGCGAACACTAACAACACAAGAACATCGTTTTGGCATACTCAAAATGAGTTCATCCAAATCACGCTGTGGAATGTCCGCCCATGTTCGTTGCAACAACAAAAAAAGGTCTTCTTGCGACTGGATACCCTCCATATTCGGCAGAGCTCTTCTCTGTAGCATATCCCATGCATGCTCAATCGGGTTCAAGTCTGGCGACTGAGCAGGCCAGGGCAGGACATTGATGTTAGCTGCGGCGAGAGTCTGTCTTACAACTCTTGCGGTGTGCGGTCGTGCATTATCATGCATTAACTGAAATAAGGGACCGATTTGCACTTGTAGAGGAACGATGACGTCTGATACAATCGTCTCAGCATAAATTTGAGCGTTGAGGTTGCCTCTGATCCAAATCAACTCAGTTCTTCCGCCGATCCAAATACCCGCCCATACCATGATGGTTCCACCACTATAAGGATGGACTTCCTGGCAGGATTTTAATCGCTGTTGGCGTCCAGGGGTTCTCCAGTGTCGTATACGTCTTGTATCCGGTCTCATACCAAAACGAGACTCATCAGAAAAGCACACGAAACGCCATTGCTCTTCTGCCCAATTTCTGTGTTCAAGAGCCCATTGATATCGAATCCTACGATTGTGCATTGCTATAGGTGGTACCCTTAGCGGTCTTCGGGAATGAAGGTTCACTTCATGCAAGCGGTTTCTGACTGTTTGGTCGCTAATTAAGTTCCCTGAAGAGTGATGAAGCCTCACGGCTAACATCATGGCGGTTATTGTTGGAGCTCTTCGAGTTGTGATTTGAATGTATCGGTCTTGTCTCCGTGTGGTGCAGCGATACCGTTCTCCATGGCGCTCAGCCACGGTACCAGTGCTTCGGTAACGTGTCCAAAGTCGACTGATAACACTCTGACTTGTATTCAGAGCTAAAGCCACAGTACGTTGCCGGGAACCAGCTTCTATCATTCCCACGGCTCTGAGCATTTCTTCCCTGCTTAAATGACGTCGCCGCTCCATAATAACGTTGGTTTTAATCAGTAGTAGGGAAACAGTAGCACTAATAATGTCTTCAATGCGTTGTATGTTTTTATAGGGAAAATATTGACAGCTGATTTTCATCTTTTACTCGAATTTGATTGACAGTTCCTGTTTCAAATTATGAAATGCACCAAAAAGGATCCATATAAATTTATAAAATCATAAATTTACTACAAAGCCACATCTCAATCTCAAGAAATCCGCATAAAAATGCTTGATCCCTAGACACTTTTGATGTGTGTAGTTGGTAGTAGTCTGCGGCGGTAGCAGGAAATAAGGTACCTGCGTCTCGGGGGGTGTAGAGAACGTAAGCTTTATCCAATATCGAAAGGCGTGCGCATTTGCAATTGCTAAAGAAAGGTGGGTCCAAATTTATATACAACTTAGCCGGCTGCATGCGGATATAACACGAACGATATAAATGCATTTTGCATTAGCAAATATTACATAAATGCGCGTATATCGCGCTCTGACGCTCACGGTTTGGTGGGAATCATACTTTAGATAGGTATTTAACTTAGCTTTCAAGACACATAATTGCAATTTTACACGTTTATATCTTGTAGACTTTCCATGTCCTGCTTGGTTGATATTAATACGGACCTTTCAAAGGTAAAATAGTTAAATTAAATTATCCAATACTGTTAAGTACCTACACACTAATTTTAATATTTACACGAACACTACTTGAATTATAGAGCTTTACGAATTCTACTTGCAATTTATTATTTTTTACATTCATAACCCGACCGTTGCGATTGCTTTTAGAATTTGTGATTACGAGATAGCTACGAGTGGAATGCATAAAGTTCTTTTTAATTACTGTCTTGTTTTGTCTACATTTTTGGAGGGAACTCAATTAAACAATACCATACATTACTAAGCGTTTCAATTAAGAAGTTATCTATAAACTACAGAAAGGATATCTACAAACTTGACATTATATTACTAAATACAGAGGTGATCACATCAACCTTTACAAAGGGGCAACTTATGCTGCTGATATTTGCAATGATTTTGTAAAGGTTGATGTGAACGCGTCTGTACTTGCACAAAAGTAGCTCTGCAGATTCATAATAAAATTGAGTAAACTCCTTTCTTTTGAAGATAGCGAATAACAATCGCATTTTTTAGAACAATGAAAATGTTGTGTCCCGGGGTCATATTACGGTCTCCTAAAGCTTGCTCGCATTGGTCTGTGAATCGAGCGTCCTGGCATTTTGGTATTATCTCTTAATCTCAGTCACGCGACCATTACGTCATGCAAACTCAACTTCTGCGCGGCGTATCAGTATTACGAACTCTTAATTGACGTTTTATAGGTTTCATACCATTGTTTATCTATCAAATATTAACAGTCTAAAACTTTTCAGCTGCAGAAGTAGCTCTAAAAAATTGACATCGTAATACCAATACAAAGTGAGTATTTTAGAACCGTAAACGGTCAAGCTGCGGTAGTGGCAAAAGATTGTGATAACGGCCCCTGGATTAAAGTTTGAACGTTCTTTTTGACATTTCTGTTCTTATTTCAAACGCTTAGTTAAGGGGTTTTTAAATATATAATTCAGTTTTCTCCAAATACAGAGATATTCGTCCTACATCTTTTAATAGCAAACTATTCATTAGGCGTATTTATCTAATGCCCAACCAACCTGTATTGGATAAGGCCATATTTTATTATTATCATATATGTCTTTACTTAGTATAAAACAACATGCATTTGAATGTCAAACAGAATACAAATGAACTTTTATAATCCGTGACATCGAATCTCAGACTACCTACATGAAGACTAATAACTGTAACAGTTTTGCAGATGGTCGTCTCGCTTATTTAAACAATATACCTACATGGAAAATAAAGTAATAATCATTATATCATTTGTATTTTTATTGAACCATTTAAATGCCATGTTGTATTGTAATACAAGCTGAGAAAATTTGTAAATGCTTTAAAAAGTGTCAAAATTCTGAATTTGTGGATCCATCAATTTTAATAATAATTTTACTAAAGGACGTGTAAGGTATTTTAGCCTTAAAAAAGTATATCGATTTCTACAAATACCTAGTTAAATTTGTTGTCACTTTCACACTCTTACCTAGTAAATTTAATTATATGTAGTAGCAAAATTACTATCGTGAGAGAGGTCGGGTATTATTGTGCTAGTCATTTTTTACCAAATATAAATTGTAATTTAGCGAATTATTGTATAGTTACGATAAAAAAATCGGATAAGTTACATGCTGGGACCCCGATTCTCGGCAATCCGATATAACATCAAACTAGATAAACATTATGAAAATTTGAATAAATACTGAATTCAATTCGAAAATAAGCAAAACAGCAGTTTTTGCAATGGCGTACATACCTATTTGATCCTACGATACGTATCGGAAGAGTGAGAATTGTTGTAAAGCGCAGGGGCTCTCAAATTTATCCGCGGGTTGTTTCAGTCTGATATTATTAATAGCAATGTATGTTGACTAAAATTTCCATTTGAAGTCAAATATTTCATCATGACTGTATGATTAGACTAAAATAATAATTTAGTACCATCGCAAGTAAGAGATATCCGATCATTCAATCATTACCTAATTTGTGAAATCTTAATCTTTTTAACACAAGTCACATTTGTATAACCTTGGGTAATGGGTATGTATGGCTGTTGTGTAGTTAGGTTATGGTGTTCGGTTGTTTCGTCGCGCGGTAAAAAATGTTTTTAGGTTCATCTTCTTTTGAATGAAGTTATGAAATGCATTTTATATTTATTGGTTTGATTTTAAAAAGACAAATTTGAATTGTTGTTAATGCCAATTTTACGAGTATCATCGTGTTTTGTGGAAGTTAATATTTGTTACTTGTTAATCAATCAATTACGTTTACAGGATGTCTATATAAATTTACCTACTAACAAAATGATTATTATCAATTATTCTTAAGTAATAGAATTAGCTGTGTAAGTAAGATGGTACTCAATGACCGATTTTGATACTATCCCCTGTCAATTTATAAACACCATACAATAAAGATAACAGCATACAAACTTCGAGGTGGGTCAACAATCATAATGATTGCAAAATGTAGCAATTTACCTTTATAATCAGTTATATTATTTGAATTTACTAAATGGAAGACAACAGCACTATTCTATGCAGCTCTTCCATTCTCTCAGCAGATAAAAAGTATCTCAATTGGAATGAGGATAGGTTCAGAGCCATATTAAGACTAGAATGTTGATTGTTTGTATAGACATCCTGTAAACAATGATTGAAGGTTGTAGTGTGGGCCATTCCCAAACTAAAATGGTGCCATCACTTACATAACTTTGGTATTATAGGTTAAATGCTACTGCTCCACCTGCGTTAGTGTTAACGCCTGTGCCAATATGCGCCGATTTACAGATTATTAACACACTCAACTCGGAGGAATTAACGCGCTATTCAACGCTTTACGGCGCAGGTGGCGCATTAGCGTGAGTGCAACAGCGTGCCGGTTTCTCCAATGCTGGCAAAGTTGGAATATTATGTCTAACTAACAAGTGTTGCTATGTTTTAAATTTCCACCATGTTGGGTGTTTGTATATGGGTTGTTGGTGAAGCTTTCGTCTATTTTTACTAAACGTAAATATAATTATGTATTTAAATTATTTTTATTATAAGAAACATTAAATCTATCCTTATCTTTATTCCAGTATCAATTTGTACAATAAATGATTAAATATTGTTCTTTTAAGTGTGCGTTTTCTTCCATGAATACCTGTTTTAAATAATTCAAGAGTTGAAATAAATAAGACATTTATTATTATAAGATAATCATTTGTACATGCACATTATTGTCTAAATAAAATGTCTACAGGACCTGTTACAGAGTTAACAAGTGTCGCTTAAATGCGAATTGATCTAAACATGATTGTTCTAACTTGCTGTAAGCCCTTACATTATCTGAAAAGACAAGAAAAAACAATATAGTCGTAATGTATAACAATATAATCATGCATGTTTAATTACTAGAATATGCATTGGTGGCTGTTTAAAGCTGGCTGGTCAGAGTAACTGGTCAAGTGATATTTAATAAAAACTTACACTAGGCCTTCTATACTAGGACTGCCTGTAAGAGATGCATTTTTCCTACTGCACCTGGTTTCCAGACAAGAATAGTTTACATTCAACAGATAACAGTACCACCTAAGTAATGCAAGCTATAGTGAAGTCAAATCAAACCTAATCAAATTTGAATGCCTCGTGAACCTGATTGCAATTTTTTGAATTTACATGGAAACAAAGATCTGAACTAGGGCTTCCAATACCGGGATCCCGGTATTGCTTAATACCGGTATTAGGCGATTTTTTGGCCTCTTCTCAATACCGGTATTGAAATCCAATACCGGTTTTAATACCGTAAGTGTCGATGCTTGGAATTCTCACGAATAAACTGCAAAATGTCCCTTATTTTTGGCCAATCTGCACACTTTTTACCAAAAATAGTTGTTTAACGGACGGATTACCTTATCTACTGAAATAAATGAATAAAGTCGCAGTTATTGCGTTCCTTCGACCCTCACATTCGACTAAAATTCAACAAAATTGTATCTTACTTTATTTTACAACTAGCTGTTTGTCCACGGCTTTGGCCTATCGGCTGTTTCTCCCGTCAAAATAAAGCCTAAATAAAAAAATAGCCTATGTCACTGGTTGATAATGTAGCTTTATATTGGTGAATGAATTTTTAAAATAGTACTTGCAGAGCCTATTTGATACAAACAGTTAAATCTTTCCTCTTTATAATATTAGTATAGATGCGTTGTTTGTGGCATTTGTCCTTTTAATGAATACGCCATACTTGATCATAATTATAAACCTTAATTGATTTATTAAGGTTTAAAACTAATGATTTATTTTGAGTCGTGCGGCTGAGAAATCTGACAATCAACCAAATTTTCAAAAGTGGTTTTTTTGCCCCAACAATAAGTAAGGAAAAAAATTAATGACTATGATTTTTGATGGTGTTTTGGTTAGTAGTAAACATTTTGATAGGTGAAAATACTACTTTTGTTTTAAATTTTTCATAGAAAATTGGAGGGTACTGTTTTCAATTCAGCTGTTAAACTTTGTGCAGCAGAATAAAATAAAGCTATTAGTAATTGCTTTTACTTAAGTACATTATCATGAACAAAAATATATTATAGGAATACGGTTCTAAATACTATTTGTTTGCACTGGTAAAATCATAAACCCGAAACAAGTGAGTAACTGCTGAGTTTCTCGCCGGGTCTTCTCAGCAAGAAACAACTCCGACGCGGTGGTAAAATCGCATTATGTCTGTATACTGTGTATTTATATATCTATATTATTATAATAATTATGTCTATTATTTAGTATATCTTGCTTTTAATTTGACGATTTGAAAGTACTTACTGTGAAAGTGTATTTGAATAAAGTTATTTGAGTTTGAGTTCATACGCGTTTTTTAAGTGTCGTTTACAATAACAGACAACAAACATGTCAGATTATTTCATATACCTTCATGATACTTACGATATTTTTTTCAGTTTTAGTATAAAAATTTTAGTAGTCTAAAGCAAAACTAAATTGAGTTGGTTACCGTAAGGGGTTTGCAATTACGATATTATAGCCTAAAAGCAGATGTAAATATTAGATGTTGTGCGAGTTTATCCCTTACACTATTTGGTGATTCCGGTGTTAGTTTCTTAAAAAGAGCTTGCACCTTAAAAAAAAACTAATAGTTCAGTGACAATTTTAAAAAGGTAATATAGTTTTAATTTTTAAATTTACCTACTTTTTAACTTGTAAAAATCATAAACGCATAAAACAAATCACTGAAATCGATATAATTATGCTTTGTATATTTATAAAAGTTCATTTTCAATGAAATCTGCTACTATTTCAGCTTAATTTTTCAAAAAACGCATTTTACAATAATAATTATAAATTTTCACCTCAATACCGTAATACCGGTATTAATACCGGATTCGAAAAAAGATCCGGTATTGATACCGGTATTAAAAATATCCGGTATTTGGAAGCCCTAATCTGAACATTATTGTTATACCTGTGATTTACAATAAAGTCTATTTGTATTTACCTGATTATCATACATCCTAATAGTAAGAATGATCCTAAGCTGCACTCTTCTTAGGATTCAGTTCATACTCGCAGTTGGCATATGCTAGACCAATGCCCATTCCCATGCCAGCTATGACAGGCCATCTCCGCCTGCCCAGGAAAAGCACTGATGTCAGTGCTCCAAGCAACACTCCACTTCCTAAAAACAGAATAATGTTAGTGATAATAACTATCACAACCTAAATCATATATTACATAAGGTTTCTATATTAACATAAAAATATGACACATCAATTTTGTTGAGTGGCTTGACATAATAAATAATGAAAGCCTTCACTTTTTTGCAGCATTAGACCCTAAATAAAACCAGTACAAATCTAATAGCGAAAGATCTCAAAGTAAAAGAATTTCCATGTCTGGATGGTGCAATAAAGAAACAAGTCTAGTTTTTTGGTGTGGTTCTAAAATGCTGCATTGTGTGTGGATGATACTATGGGTTCAACACAGTACAGGGAGCAGGGAGAGGACATTATCAGTTGGAACAACTATCAACGATCAGAGCAGCAGCAGATCAACCTACTAGAGGTTGTCTAATTTGAAATGACGCACCCTACTTTTTTAATAAAAGACATGCTACTAGGTTCGAGTCCAACTAGCTACTGAACAACTTCCTGTGGTATGTTTATATATATTGCATTATGTGTGCGTTAATGGCGGATGGAGAGGCGTGTCATTTTAGACAGCGCTAACTACCTAATCGCACAATGATAATTCCCAAAATAAGTAGGTAATGAGGCTATACTGTCCCACTGTAGTTGATGAATTTTATTATACTTTACAAATAGATCTAAAAAACACTTGTCTGACATAGGATTGTAACCCAGCATTTTAGGACTAACATTTTTCCTTAGAAACGCAAGAGTCCCAGCATCTATGCCTGCTGCAAGCTAACCTTGGGTTGGGTTAGCATTAGGATGTAAATAGTAAATAGGTTTATACAAGCCAATAGTGAGCATGTAACAACTTATAGTGGTAAATTTAAATAAATTTAACATATATTCAAATACGATTACATTTGTACTTGGACTTACACTAAAATGGGAATTCACCAAGGCTTTTTTATAACTTGTGAGTAATTATTTCTTTGGTGCCTTGGATTGTTATCTTGTAGTTCAAATCCAAAATATAACACATTAGCGTAATTATAGCAAATATGAATGATTAAACACTCCGAAATTACCGGTTTTTACGATTCCGTCAGTAAGACACATGTCCAGTTTTGCGGAATAGGTGTCTTCCACATCTTCCTTCTTCCCTTTAGACATTTCGATGATGGAGTGTGATGACTTTCTTTTTGTAAAACAGTCTACAATTTTACTCGTGATTAATCAACAGGAAACTGGGTAAAAGCAATATTCATTCACTCGCGTTTACATAATTCGGCAGTGAAAATTTTGACTGTAGAGACGAACAATTTCTTCGCTTGACAGTTGACACTTAGCAGTGGTTTGGTTTGACGTTTGCCTTGACGTTTTGATTTTTTTTTACCGTTCCTGAACCCTGCACGCATCTCAAGGTGTTTTGTGTTGTGTTGTGGGTAGGTAGATTTATGGAAAGGCTTTTAACCATTATAGAACGGCTAAAATGAACACTGACTCGCCATCCATACAAAGATTTAGAAAAAAGCGCAGTGATTACTCTTTGGTCAACAGCTGTTTTTGACACTTCGTTGACAGGAGACTAGATTTTACTTTGATTTGATTACACAAGTGAAACAAATAAGTTTAGTGAAATAGTGTAAGAAAATGATATCCACGAGGACACCAGCAGCTCACAGGCGAAGAACCTATTTATTTTTGTATTCGATACAATCAAGAGGAGTGGCCGATACAAAGTCCGTACAAAGCCCTAATCCAAAGAAGATAACCAGTGATATGGTAGGACCGCCAGATCCTGTTTCTAATTTAAGGAAGATCATATTCAGACAGCCTACAAATGAAACTTCGTTGGAGAAAAAATATAGAGACCTCCGAACAGAGGTACAAAATTGGAACCAAAACTTTTGGACTCAACATAACTCTAGATTTTTTCAGGTATGAGGTTGTTATATTTAAAAAAATAATAATGGTAGTATGATAATACGTTTAAGGACTACCAGGAATATTCCTGGTAGTATGATATACTATTGTGGATGATGACTATTTACCTCTTATGTGTAAGTTTAATTCAGAGCATTTCATCAGTGAGTGAGTGAATAGTCATTTTATGTACTAACCATTTAATATATATTTCGCTTGTATTACAGGAGCGAGAGAAATACCTCAAGAAGAATTTACCAGAAGGCAAACAGAACTTAACAGCTGATGAAATGAGTGTATTTTATAAGGCATTTCTTGACAAAAACTGGAAAGCCCACATAGCATACAACAAGGAGTGGTACAAAAAAAATGTCATCTTGTTAGGTTTAGCATTACAGATTAAAATCAGAAAATTATTTAGAATAAAAGATTCCAAGTAATTTTAAGTTGTTTAATTTTAAAGTATCAAATCATAAATAATAAACATCAACAGGAATATGGAACATAACAATGAACAAATATACTCACATGTGGGGAGTCTTGTTGATCCTTGTAGAGAGAACTTACAAAACAGAACACCTATTTCTTTTTCAAATACATCTTGATAGAGAAATATTAATTTCAGGGTTACCTATCTTGAGATCAATTTTTTTTTGACCGAATTTCATATAACCTTTTTCACTTCGTCGAAGCATGTTTGCCACTGTATCAGTTGATCTATGTTTTTCGTTACTCCAACGTTAGTCCAAAGTTATGCTTGGCCGAATTAACATTTGTTTGAAAATTCAAAAAAAAAAATGTTTCCGAATATTGAAAATGAAATATTTAATAGAACCTTCGAAAGTAGTGTTATTAAGTATTTCTAAAGATTAAAAATTAGATAAAATTTAATTACAAAAACAAGAACTATGAAACTAAAAAAAATTAAAGAAATAATGTAATTAAGGTTCAATAAAAATACATGCAGAAGAACTACCGTATACCATACTTTTTTATTTTACTGAGCATACATGCAAGTCGGCAAGCAAGTATGCAAGCAATCAAGCATTAATGTAAGCATGCAAGGAAGCATGTAAACATGCAAGCAAGCATGCAAACAAGCATGCAAGCAAGCAAGCAGGTGAACAAGCATGCAAGCAAGCAAGCATTGTAAAATGCAAGCAAACAAGCATGCAAGGCAAGAAAGCAAGCAAGCATTGTAAAATAGGATGCAAGCAAACAAGCATGCAAGGTAGCACGCAAGCAAGCATAAAAGCAAGCAAGCATGAAAGCAAACATGCAAAATCTGTGAAACGTAGTTTGGTAAAATAATAAATATCTGGGACAATTCACACCAAGATCATCTGACCCCAAACTAAGCAGAGCTTGTAATATGGGCGTCAGAGACTGATAAACATACTTAAATATTTCTAAATACATACTTAAATAGATAACACCCAGACACACAACAAATACAAATGTTCGTCACACAAATATTTGTCATGGGTGGGGATCGAACCCACGACCTCCGGCGCTAAAGGCAGGATCGCTGCCATTGCGCCAACAGGCCAGTCAATACTTATGTCAAATGATATTTCGATGGTTTAAAAATCTGGCAATTAATTCAGAAAAAGACGTCGGTCAACCGTTTACGGTCAAATGAAATTCGAATTGGTAAATTGCGGACAAGTAATCGGTTCCCTAGTTTCAGTTTTATAGGAGTTAGAGGAGCCTTTCCGGAGGACCCTATTGATTGTTTAATTGCTGTTAACCCTGCCTCCTTATTAAACCTCATCTTGAAGAGCTCCCTCACTCTCTCTCTCTTCTCCAGTCGGTCCCTCATATCTAAGAATCGTGGTTAGTTTCAAGGTTGCATCTGTCCTGCGCGTCTCTTACAACGGTGCAGAATTTGCAGGACGGTGAGCTTTTCCTTGATCGGTCCACCTTGTTAGTGAACGAGCTTCGGTGTTCCCGACCAAAAACATTTTTTCCAAACTATTGTCGTCTCTGAGCACTGTGTGACCGAAATATGAAAGGATGCGATGTTGACATATTATGGTGGACAGGCAAGTTTTTATTCGGAGCTGGTTCAGGATTGATGCATTGGTGCGTTTCGCCGTCCAAGGTATTCTGCCTCCTCACCGAACCTCATCTTAGAGAGCTGCCACACACTCTGTCACAGATGCGCCGATTAGTGGTGCAGCTGTCTCACTAGACGTGGCTACCAAACGTGACCGCTAGTGGCTGAGATCAAGCCACTAAACGTGGGACGCCGTGAAAACCGACGTTTGTGGTGCGGGAAGCGGGCCACTGAATGACGCCAAAGACGCGGCCACTCGAACGCTCAGTTTGTGCCGATTTAAAACCCTGCTAATAATAAAACGTGACAGTCCGCCAATTGTATGAAAAATGACGTCCACAGCTAGTGGCGGCCACTAGAGGGCCAGAATTTCTTTGCAAAAACACTGTTGCTGCTTGTACTTCGTCTGCTTCTGCTGTTGTAGCGCCAGAGGTCGTTGGTTCGCTCCCTAAAAATATCCATGTGACGAACATTTGTGTATGGTGTGTTATCGGGTGTTATTATCTGTCTAAGTACTTATTCAGAAATATTCAAGTGAGTATGTTTATAAGTCTCGGACACCCATAGTACAAGCTCTGTTTAGTTTTGGGTCAGAATCTAAAGAAATAAAAGAATCTGGGACAATTTACTCCAAGATTATTTCTGACGATATTTGTGTAAATTGTCCCAGATTCTTTTATTTCTTTAAATAACACAAGATAAATAAGAAGACCGATTTTTAAAGAACTTATTTACTTTTACAAAAAGACAGCAAACGTTTTAAATTAAGTATGACTTCTGACTGTATATGTTTGAACACCACCTGAACCATCACACAGAGAACCACACACATCTGAACAACACAGATTTGACAGTGTTGAGTTGGGCTCTTGGCCAGATGTCATCAGGGTGATGTGGCTCAGTCAGCTGAAGGCCATAACTTCTTCTTGCTGACTACACAAAATATCTCCTAATCTTTCGTGGTCAGCAAAGTGCGAGTAATACGACTAGTGTTGGACGTATTCATAGGCTGCGGTAACTAATTTATCATCACTCGGGTCGCATTTGCCACTGACGCGTCTTCAGATAATAGTTAGTCTGTGATGAAACCAAAATAGTGTCCTTCTCTTGGACAAGAAGTAAATCTTTGTTACATGCATGGGTAATAACCATTGGAACCACTGGCCACGTGTTTAAAAAAAGTTGATAATTGTTCTATGGAAATGTCGTGTGTCATGGATTTTGGAAAATGCAAAATGTGGATTGATGTGGTTCAGATAGATTGAAATAAATTCATGTTATTCTTCAGTGCGAAACTCAAAATAAAATATTGTGAATTTCAAATGATGCGTTACTATTTCTTTTAAGAAATACATAATAATAATTTTAAAATGTATATTGCATTCAAATGGTTGACTGGTTTGGCTCTAGCTATGTGGTTAGCCATGTGTATTATCGACTTTTATGTGAAATATAGTAAGGAAATTATAAAAAAAGGTAAGAAAAGTATAAACATATTAACTTACGATAGTAATGCTCACAGGAATATTAGAAAAAACAAATGGATACCTCATCATCTACTTTTTTTGTAACAGGATTAGAACAAGATGCAATTCGATTCACCTTTAGAAATACATCTTTAACATTGGAGGCAGACTCTGACACTTCTGATGCTAAGAAGATGTACGCACAAAAATATGATACTGCGGTACTGCACTACACAATGTTTTTTGCCGGGGCAATAGCAGTGTCAGTCTTCAACAAAAAGAGAGAAATAATATCATACACCAAAACTACAATCGCTAAAATTAATTTATATTCTGTCGTGCAAGTTATGAAGAACTGTTTGAAAGAAACCGCCATCGTACTATGTGCTGCCACTTCTAAATATTCTTCCTCTGTGTGGGTAATCTTGCAAACACTTGCATGTAAATTGAAAACTTTTAAGCGTGAAGAAAACACAATCCCAATAGATAAACATAAGCAGTTAAACTTGAATTTAATAAAAAAATTAAAAGAAATTGGAGAAGAACGAAGAAAATTAGGTCATCTCTTGATTGCAGCCATTAACGAAAATAAAAACATTAAAATGCAATTCCAGCTAGAAAATATGGCGAAGAATAGACTTGTAAGTTACATTGAGCAAACGCAAAAGAAAATAAAGGAAAATAGATCAAAATATATTAGCTTTCAGCATCTTTACCTAGTTACCCACCAGGAAAACACATTTTTAAACGCTCGAATCCAAAAAGTTACTAAAGAAAAGGATGATATCGAAAAAGATCTCATGACAATAATCAATCGAGTGTATCAATCTAACAATAACGATCTTAAAGTTTTTTGTAGCCAATTCATAGTCAGGCCTGTAGACAATTTTTTAAATAGCGACATGAGCGCTGAAGTTCATAAGTTTTTACGGAAGTCTTGCCTTTCTCCTGAAGCTACCTCAACCTTGACAGCTCCTAGCCGAACAAATATACAATATGAAGACTTAAATCACTACCCATATTATTCTAGTAATACGTGTATGACAGAAGTGCTACAAGATGGCACGAGTTTGATACCACTCGTATCCGATGCTCCGAAACTCAAGGGACTTCCTGGCGAAATTATATGGACTGTGAAAGATAAAGACGGGATTATTGAAAAGTTATATGAATACGATTACGAAACTGATTTTGATAACGGTGACACGATTAGAAGGATAAGAGAGTATTCTGTTTACCATGACAAAGATTGCTTGCTAGATTTTTCAAGGTAGTGCTAACAAGGTTTATATTGGACGTAGTTAAACGAAAAGGATCCAGTCTGTGACTGTATGTGGACTATATGACAACCATGAGTTTCCGTCACGTAAACGGCGATAGTTGCGCTCAGAAATTTGTATGCCATTTTTGGTTACCTTTCAAATCAATAGGGGAGCTGTACCGAAATCCCATACCAATAAGGTGCTCGGTTTACGCGGACGATAGCTACTGTCATTGGTGTAAACTCATGGTACTGGAATCCTTTTCGTTTTACTATCAATTTTGTGAGTTTTTTCTATGAACAGTCCCTGCAGTGAAGAGACTAACAATAAGATAGGTTCTTAATTGGCTATGGGAAAAAAATCAAACAAATCGAAAACTATTTCGAGGTATTTGTATTTTATACCTTATTTTTTTAAGGCAGAGGATCTAGGATATTTTTAATTAAATGAGTTTGACCTTCATTTGACCCCACATAGGCAACGTACGCAAAGAGAACATTAATAAACCTTTGGGTTCATAATGAACTCTTGACGGTAATCAAATTGACATTTCACAATTGAAACCTATCTATCCATCAACCAATCAAATGACTGATCTGTATCATACTTGAGATTTTAAGCTAGGTGGTTCTGCTGCATGGTATTAATAGTGTTTCCAGATAGAAGATTTTAAATTCCCCCAGATTTTCCACAAGGTCAAATTTTTGCTGGCTGTGCAAAGTTATTTTTAATAATACGTAGGTACTTACATTATTTTCACTCATTGCCCAAACGGGTAGGCAGGACTTGACAGTATATTTTATATCGAGGGACTAAACGAAGCCATAATATACCAAAGGTGGTTGTTTGACGACCGACTTGGTGTAATGGTTAAGAAGTTGGCTACTACACCAGAGGTCGCGGGTTCGATCCCCGCACAGTACAAACATTTGTGTGCATGAACATGTCTGTTTGTACTGGTCTGGGTGTCTCCTATGTATAATAAGTATGTATTTACAAAAAGAAAATGTATTTAAGTATAAATAAATAAATAATAAATAAATAATATGTTTATCCGTTGTCTAGTATCCCATAACACAAGCTTTAATTAGCTTACTTTGGGGCTAGATGGCGCTGTGTGGAATAATGTCCAGGGATATTTATTATTATTATTATTTATTAAACCCCGCACGCTCTGGAGTCAATGAAACCGAGGGTATATTAAGTTGGCGTTTAGTCTCGAGGTGCAAACTGTACTTTTTACTTTAAGTGCGAGAAAAATAGTCAATTTAGTACAAAAACATTAAATAAATATAATTTAATAAAATAGAAATCACAAAAGATTTAAAACACATGGCGCCGACTTTTTTACGCACAAACCATGGAACTAAAACTCTCATCATTTTCGCAATGAAGATGGTCCACACTCCACAGATAGTATATTTACTGGCTGTTTGAGTTTGTCTATGTCACATGAAGGAAATAAAAAACTAATTACCTTTTACTCCCGAGAGACTAAAGTGGTCACTTTAGTCCCGCTTCGTGGGGCTATATTGGCGTACTTTTAGAGCATGAGAAGTGAAAAATAGCCATTCGCTATAATCCCAATACTTTCAGGTAGGGCTTGGTTTCAGAACTTGGCAATATAAATTGTATCTGAAGTCTACTTCTCACATTCTCGTGAGATGCTACATACACGATGAACGGCAAGCTCTGTTTCAGCCGTAAGTGGTAAAACAATATTTTTCTCCTCATTATTTATTTGCTACGAATCGGGGTAAAAACACATTTGGGAACATTGAGCGAATTTATGATGTCATGAGTTTGCAATGTTTAAAAATTAATAAAAAAATAACTACCAGCTAGATCTAAAAATAAATTCAAATTAGTTCCTTAATAGGAAAAGGCATTGAATAAAAGTAATGAAACAATACCTAAAAGTTGTTCCCATACCCAATTAAAGAAAAAAATTGCATTTTAACAGTATGTAACCAAATATTTTATTACTCCGTTATCATCATTTATGTTCTTGTTTCAGTTCTAGGACGGCAGTTCCAGAACCTGTCCAGCCTACATACCGCAGTTTATACCCCACGAGTGTGAGGTTTCTCACGGGCTCAGAAGCTTTTCAGAAGTTTTTACTAAACAACAAAAACATCGTGCCAAGGGCAAAGTCGTCTACACCATCCCTACTTTGTAGGTAATTTTAGAATGATTTATATTTGGATTATGTGTTGTTTGAGAAGAATACATTTTTGTTTTCTTTATTCGTAGTTTTATTTTTGTAGTTATTAGTACATATTTTACAATAAATACATTGGTTTGCGTAACAATAATATATTAGGATTTGACATTATTATGTCATGTCATGTCAAATCCCAATACAATTTTTTAATAACTTAATTCCAAAGCTTTTTTAATAACTTTATTTTCAAAATCTATCAACCATTTAACAAGCTGATTTTAATTGGGAATTCAACTACATCATCCTTAAGTTTTTATTTAATGAATCAGAAAATAGGGTATCGAATAAATCTTAAATAATGGTAAACTAAATTAATTGATTCACAAAAAATAACACAAAAAGTTTTACATTTGGCGACTATTTAAGAAAATCCACCTAATCCACCGTTTCGTAGCTGTAAAATATATTTTTCCTGTAATTTGATTACGTCTGTATTGAATATTGTATTTAACCATTCAGCCCCCCGATTCAGAACGAAGTCGATTCCGATTCGGTAATTTTGTTCTAAATAGTAAATGATCTGCTTAACGGTAGCCATCAATATTTTTATATGTTAAAGTCAAAGGTTTTCATAAACTAAATTACAAGAACTTCCCTACTTAAAAATGATTTAAAAATAAAAGAACATAACCGAATCGGTCGATAAGTTTGTTCTGCATCGGGGGGCTGAAAACGTTTAAGATATTTTTTTATTAATGAGGGAGGCTCTTGCATTTAGAGTAAATATATATTTTTTGAAAGTCTTCAAAGGTTTCATATTTAATTTTTTTGGGCGTTTCTGGTTCAGCCTGAAACAATATTTCAATATTGATGGGTGAATATATTTTTGATCGATAAAATATCTGATTTTCCGAATAATTGTAAGATGTTAAAAAACCGTGAAGATTGAAGAAAAAAATTTCAAGTCACTTAAACGCTTCTACAGTTGACATAATTTTGCTTTTATTTCATCCAAACAACAGAAAAACAGAGAAATGCAAAAATGGAAAAGCGTTTTTATAAATTACGGCTTTTACTACATACTTATGTACGAATACCTACGTTATCTTAAACTTCTTTCGCCGTATGATGATGATCCCTGACAGTTCATGATTGTCAATTATAGTGATGTAAAGAATGTAATTTAATCGAGTTGGCAAAGGAAATGGAATCGGATTTACCGATTTTTTATTTTTAAATAAATTCTTAAGGGTTATGGCTAATAAGTTATAGGATAAAACGCGGTATCTCGAAAAGAATAGTTGAAAAATAGCACACAAGGCAGACGCACTGGTACCCACTGATGCGAATGACGTGATTACAAAATGGTCGCTCCTATTCATCGATTTTTTGTCGATTCAGTAGTGTCAATACACTATTGAATGGCGTTCCTTTTCACGCATCAGGTGCTGTAAAGATATATTATTAACATTTAATTTACTTCATTTGTTAACAGTTAATAATCAGAACAATAATTTACTTGATAAGATTCGAAAGAACAATAGTTTTTTAATAGATATAACATTTTCTTTCGCCAGTTTCTTTTTATTTAGTTTGAAATAGTGCGTGACACGGAACAATAATAGCTGTCAGGCATATCATCTTACAGTGAAAACAGCATAGATAAGCTGGTTCTGGTTGATAAAAGTTGGAAAGCCGATGAAGTCGATAATGTTTCAGGCAAGAACATAAGCAAAGGTGAAATTCAACTGTCATCAGAACTGCTACTCTTTAGATACTATCTATACCAGGGATCACAAATTAGTTCCGCTCGGGGTCGGTTTTAAGAAATGAAATGACCATCGCGGTCCGCACAACATTTTATAGAAAAAATAGTTATTGAACAAATGTAATTACAGAAATAACAAAGGTATACATATCAATAAGAAAAACATCATTTATTGTTGCGGACTATCTGTCTGATGTTTGGAGTAAAATTGGTGCAAGCTATTGATATTAAATCCTGGAGATGTTCATCAGAAAGTCGAGATCGAAATTTATTCTTAATGAAGTTCATCTTCGGAAATGCTGCTTCACAAATATATATGTTGACCCAAACAAAGTAAGAAGTTTCAAAGCTAATTTTTGTAGTTCTGGATATTTATCACCACACACAAATTTTATCACTAACTCTTCACTGGAAACTTCCGCATGTTTGTGTTTTAAAACTGTGTTTTCTTGGAAATCGATCATTTCCATCTGCCGAGTAGCTTTATTACTCCCGAAAACATTTGTAGCTTCGTTGCTCCATTCACCATCAGGATGCAGAGAGTAAATGCTGCTAAGGATTTCTAAAACATTCTCAATTTTCTTAAAATCTGCGAACCTGTTTTTAAATTCCATTTTAAGATCCGTAATGAACGTTTTGTATTGGCCGACGTCAATCTCGTTGTCACTGCTGATTATTTTGCTAACAGACTTCAAAAAAGGAGGAGGTTCTTTGTTCCACTCAAGAAGGCTAGAAACTAAGGAGAGATAACTCCCGAAGTGGGGGTAAGCTTTCGAGGGCCGAAAGTCGTATACTCTGTGCCGGGCAAAACGCTGTATTGCGCATGTGCAGCGGCAGCTATTTGTCATTTCATGGACACATGGTTTTGTTTTGAACGGTGTCACGTGCGACAGTTGTTGTTTTTCGAGGTTGTGTTGACCAATTTTGACACTTCGCGAGGATCGCGGCAAAGAAGCGTAATGCGCATGCGTCACTGTGGGATACGGATTTAGTCCAACCCTTTCCAGGGAGTTATCTCTCCTTAGTCTCTAGCCTTCTTGGTTCCACTGTATATATATATATATTTTAAATAAGGGTAGTGTGAGCATTCATTACCAAGATCATTAATAAAGAAATCTAGTTTTCGCGAAAAACTTTTTACTTCTGACATGAGCTCCTATACAAGCTTTCCATTGCTTTGAAGTTCAAGGTTTAGGTCATTGATATGTTTAAAAATATCCGTCAAGAAAGCAATGGCAGCTTATATTTTCTTTTTCGTTTAGGAAATTATTAGATTTCAATGAATATCTTGGGAGATATCGCAGTTTTAAAATAGCATCGCAGCAAAAAAATGATCAAGTACTGCGCGCGCATTTATGATGTGTGCAAGGCCGGTGGGCAGTCATGAGGGGGAAGGGCGGTGGCCCCAGTTAGCTCTGCGAGATACCATGCCGCGCTAAAGTGAAGCTAGAGTTGGCGTTAGACGCAAGTAACTATTCCACGCGGACGAAGTCGCGGGTAGAAGCTAGTTAGTAATAAAACTCACTTTTTTTTTTATTTAAAATGGGTTTGCGTTTGGCCTCAGTCTCGCCTGGTGGTAAGCGATGACGAGGCCGATGGTGGTACACGCTTACCCAGAAAATGCCTATTCACTCTGGCCTTGAAGACACCAAGGTTGTAAGTATCCGGAAACACAGACGCAGGGAGAGCGTTCCACTCCCTAGCGGTCCGTACCAGAAAAGACGCAGCAAACCGTTGGGTACGGACTGTCGGAAACTCAACCACATGGGGGTGGAAGACCTCCAGGCGTTTAGTGGTCCGGTGGTAGAAAGTAGACGGTGGTATCAGGTTGTGTAGTTCCTGCGCACACTCTCCAAAATACACCTTATAGAAAACCGATAGACAGGCGACTTTACGCCGATGCTCCAAACTCTAAAGTTTGGTTCCAACGAGCGCATCGTCGCCTATGAGTCTTCTAGCCCTTCGGTCCACTGAGTTCATTGCATCCAACTGGTACTTGGCAGAGCCATCCCACAGGTGGCAGCAGTACTCCATACACGACCGAACTTGTGCTTGATACAAGTGGAGCAGCTGTTCCGGTGTGAAGTATCGCCGAACCTTAAAGAGGATACCAAGTTATTTGGCAACGGTTTTTGCTTTTAACTCAATAGACCTACCAAAGTTAAGGTTGGAAGAGAGTTCCATACCTAGGAGCTCGAGGTGGTTGGTTATCGGTATCGGTGTATCCAGGAAAGTAGGAGTCAGATTGAATGGACTCCGTTTGGCGGAGAACAGACAAGCCTGGGTTTTGCTGGCGTTGAACTCAACGAGGTTAGCTTCGCCCCAGTATATTGTTGAACCATGGCCTCTCTAAGGGACTCAATCTCAGCGACACTGACGCGGGCACTGGACATATATCTCTCTGTAACAGTGCTGTCGTCTGCGTATCCAAAGATACCTGTGCACAATAGATCATTAATGTGCAGCAGGAAAAGTGTCGCAGAAAGAACAGACCCCTGAGGTACTCCGGCATTTATAGCCAATAAGTCAGAAGAGCAGCCATCAATGATTACCCTTATTGACCGTTCGCTCAGGAAGTCAGATATCCAGTCACACCGTGCGGTGGGAATTACGTATGAAGGAAGCTTGAATTTGAGACTGTCGTGCCAAACCCTGTCAAATGCCTTCGAGATGTCGAGAGAGACAGCGAGTGCTTCGCCGTGTTTGTCGATGGCTTCGCCCCACAAGTGAGTGGCATATGCAAGAAGATCACCAGTTGATCGTTCACGATGAAAACCGTACTGTCGATCACTGAGCAAACTGCTGTCCTCGAGGTACGCCAGGAGCTTGCTGTTTAATACACGTTCCATACTTTTGCAAAGTATGGAGGTGATTGCGATTGGTCTATAATTGGCAGGGTCAGCTCGACTACCTTTTTTGGGCACTGGTTGCACGTTGGCAAGCTTCCAGGACTTAGGAACTTGTCCCGTTTTGAGAGAAAGGCGGTACAGGCGTGTCAGTACAGGAGACAACTCGGGCGCACAATTCCGCAAAACCACTGCAGGAATCCCATCGGGACCACTGGTTTTGTTCACGTCCAGAGTCCGAAGCGTTTTCAGTACCTCTTTTTGGCGGATACGGATTTCTGCCATTAGAGAACCACTTTGAGGTAGCACAGGTGGTGTTTTACTTCCAGAATTGAGACGTGAATGGCTTGCAAATAGAAAAGCAAAAAGATTTGCTTTCTCTTCCGCAGAGAGAGATCCAGCAGAGATCCGTCGGGCTTCATCAGTAGCGGCAGAGATGGGCGGAAAACCTTTGAGAAATTCAGAGTTGGTTCAGCCCACTGTTCGAATCTCTTTTTGTTATTAGCTTGCATGATAAAACTGAACTTTCAAAATGCAGTAAGCAAATGGTGCTAGGAGTACACGATATATGTTTTGCACAAGCTTGGACCCACACATCCCGAGTTTTCGCATCTTTTGGAAATCTGAATAATAAATAAACTTTTTAAAAATCCGATATCGATATTTTGTTCGTCCCTCAGCACTAACTTTGATGGATGTGTTCAAATTAAAAGTTGCTGTTCTGAACAGTAAATTTTAATGGTCTTTATATTAAATTGTAAAAATGAAGTAGGTGGATCTATAAAATACAATTATAGAATTAACATTTTTAGAGTATTTTTATATGTAATTTGAAAATATGTTGAAAATCTTAGTAAAATTTACTAATTTGCAAACAGTAATCTCATTTTGTATCTATAGCTATAAATATTAAAATAATTACAAATGACAATAGTTAATGTGAAAATAAGGTATCAGTAATGTTAGTTTATTCGACTTTAAATGTTACGCACAATAAATCATGTACCGTAATCGTAACTTAAGTGGCAACACTTATTGATTGATTTTTTTTGTAGGTTTTTTTCTAAATTTTGTGAATTATTTGAAAATATTTAGACGAAATTATACTATCAGATGGAAAGAAACGATCCTTTTGTACAGTGGATGTTTTTGATCTCTTTTTGCAAGAAAACACGCTGCGAATAGGCATTTTTTGTTCTTGGCGTACCGCGTGTACCGTCATCATCATCATCCGTTCTGTCTATCCCGGTTGTGAACTCACACTGGTGTGTGGGGTCCCAGGGTCCGCCTTTCTTATTTCCTTGGCCCACTTCGCGCGGTCTTGTGCGTCCTTAGTGGTAAGTCTGTTGGCACGCATGTCACCCTTTACAACGTCGAGCCAGCGCTTCTTGGGCTGACCTCTTCTACCAGTACCTGGTGGGGGCCGCATGGCCAGACATTTGTTGCCCACGTAGTTTGCTGAACTCCGTGAGACATGACCATAATCATAATCATTATTTATTTGTACTATACACATATAAAGTTATACAAATGTAAAAACTAAAATGTACTTAGACCCTTTACGGGTGTTGCAAAGACATCTTACAAAAACTCAAATTGAAATATAATTCAAAAGTACAATAGGTGTACCAAGGTAATTAAATAGTAATAGTTAACACTTAAAAGACTACATAATAATTAATCAAAACAAAAAAAAACATGAATTAAATTATCATTTTATTCTCATAATATTCTTTCAAATTGTAATATGCTTTGCCGATGAGAAATGTTTTAAGCAAATCTTCAAATTTATCACATTGGGGGCTTTTAAGGATTTTGGTAAATGATTAAACACTTTAACAGCCATGTAATGAGAACCATGCATCAGAAGGGTGAGTCGCGCCGTTGGTAAAATTAAATCATTTTCTCGGCGTGAGATGTACCGTGTTCGTTTATCGCCAACTCTTTCAAAATTGTGTTTGTTTTTTAACTAAACGACATAATTCAATAATATATAGGCAAGTAACTGTAAGGATCTTCATTTTTACAAACGGGCCTGCATGAGATTTTCGGTCCTGTCAATGTTATTATTCTAAGGCAGCGTTTTTGTAGAACAAACACAGATTGTACGTCTGTTGCATTGCCCCAGAGTGCAATTCCATACCTCATCCACGCACCGGCATGGCTGTGGTAGGCAATCAGCGTACATTCTTCGTGCGTACTTTTACGAAGTTCCCCTAGCCGTTGAGTCCATAGTTATTCCTAGCAGCGAAAACGAATTTACTTCCTCAATCTTTTTGCTTTCATGAAGTACACAGAGAGGTACTGAAATTGCATGATTTTGGTTTTTTCTAAATTTAGTATAAGTCCTATTTCTTTTAAGTGTCGGTCTATTTTTGTTAGTAAATCTGTAATTGAATTGTGTAATGTATGTAAATCGTCATAGTCGCCAGAAATTAACAGAGTTGCGTCATCGGTAAACAAAACTAGGTTATGGGGAACTACAAAGGAAAGGTTGTTGATGTATATAAGAAATAATAAAGATCCTAGTACACTTCCTTGCGGTATAGATCCAGAAACAACTTCAGTCGAAGAGTTAATACGTACTAGTTCTCCTGTCTCTTCGCTAAAATGAGTAATTTGGACAGCTTGTTACCTGTTTCTGAGGTAAGATGTTAGCCACTTTAGCGCTTGTCCGCGTATGCCTAGAGATTCCATTTTCTTTATTAAGACGTTATGAAAAACTCGATCATACGCTTTAGACATATCCATGAAAATAGCGACAGCACACTGATTTCGGTCTAATGTATTTAGAAATTCAAAATTGCAACACAAAAACAGCAGAAGTTGTCGAATGATTTTTGCGGAAACCATGTTGGTTTTTACTTATAGTATTATACTTTTCAAGGAATCCAACGAAGGCGGGGCACTCCTGCAGCTTGTCTGCGATGTCACGAACACGAAGGCTGCCGCGGATGTGGGTGTTGAGCACGCGATCTTTGCGTGAGACTCCACACATCCACCGCAGCGTCTTCATTTCCGTGACGCGCAGCTCCTGCTTGTGTCGCTCTGGTAACGGCCATGTTACTCTGCCATATAAAAGGACAGGCCTAATGATGGTTTTATAGACCTGTCCCTTCAGCTTGATCGGCATTTTGGGGTCACAAATGACACCAGTCACCTCACGCGATTTGGCCCAAGCCGCGGAAATTCGCGCTCTGACGTCGCGGTCGATGTCCCCGGACGCGCTTAACACAGATCCCAGGTATTTGACACGGTCCGTGCGCTCGACCACGTCAACGCCTATGCGGACGGACTGGGTATCTGTGGTGTTGCAGGCCATGTACTCCGTCTTCGCCACATTAAGTTTCAGACCGCCGTTTTCAAGTGAATTTTTCCACGTATTCACCCGTTGTACCAGCCGTCCCCTGTCCGAATCTGCTAGCGCTATATCATCAGCATACATAAGCAACCAGGGTGGTTGCTCATGGTGGTCTCGGATGCTGTTTGACAGAACGTCTAATATTACGCTGAACAGAAATGGGCTAAGCACGGAGCCTTGGTGTACTCCAACGGTGATAGGGAAGGGAAGCGTGTCACCAACCGCAGTCCTAACTATGGAACTGGAATCGTGGTACATGTCCTGCATAATGTCAATAAAGACTTCGGGAACGGCCCTGGGCCGCAGCGCCCAGCCGATCATCTCACGAGGGACACAGTCGAAGGCATGCATGCCTTCATTGCATTGCATTGCATGTCTAAGAAAACTAGATACAGAGGTATATTCTTCAGTCTGTATCCCTCCATGAGCGTTTTCAAGGCAAATACGGGGTCCATGGTCCCGCAACCCGGTCGAAACCCATACTGACACCCCGAGATTGTACACTCCTGTCGGATCCGAGAGTCTACAATGCGCTCGAGGAGCTTCATGGTGTGGGACATAACTTTTATGGTGCGATAATTGCTGCACTCCTGCACCGAGCCCTTGCCCTTGAAGACTGGCGTGATAATGCTCAGTCTCCATTGGTCAGGTATCTTCCCGGTGAGGAGAATGCGGTTGAAAAGGTGGGTAAGTATGCCCACACCACGAGAGCCCATCGATTTCCACGCTTCGATAGGGAATCCATCGGGTCCGACAGCTTTTCGGTTCTTCATGCGGCGAAGAGCCGACTGGACTTCATCAGGCGTTACCGGGGGCACTAGTCCCTGATTTGGAGGGAGTTCAGGTGGCCTGCACCTCTTTGTGCTGCTTGTTGAGCAGCTCGTAGAAGTAAGAGCGCCATCTCTCCTTCACCGCGCGGTCCTCGCATAGCAGGATACCAAGAGTGTCATTTACACAGCAGCACATGGAAATATTCTGGGCCGCTTTGACTCTCGAACGTGCCAATTTGTAAACGAGCTTCTGCCCCTCAGACGACTCCGACTTATCGTACAAAGGACGTAAGTGGTCACGTCTGGCTCTGGCTACAGCTCGTTTAGAGGCACGTTTGGCATTCCTGTTAGCGGCGTGATTTGGACTTACTATCCGCTGCGATGCACAGGTCACCGACAGCGGCAGCAAATTCATGGGATCTGGCTCCTACAAGCACCCGCCACCTGGTTCGGGGCGGGCAGCGCTCCCGGCATTTGCCTCGAGGCGTCACTCGCAGGTCCATCACCCTGAATCACTTTCATATTCATTATCCTCATATTTCATATTTATTTATTTGCTTGTCACATGGTTTTACAGATGGAATAATAAAAGCCAGTACATTAAACACATGACACCCCGCTGGGGCACCGAAGTATAAAAGAAGAAGCCGCCATTCAATTACGATTCCATTGGCTTATAAATCGCAAACTCGGGGCCCAGTTGTGTGCACTGTGAAGTGGCGGTGGCTTCTATCAGTGAACGATTGCGCTGTTTTATTGCGATAGTAATAAACTTAACTAACTTATTAATAACTTATCAACAGTAACGTGGCCTTTGAAATGAGTCGCACTTTCGATAGTGCTATGAGTTTATGTACATACAATATAAGTTTTGATAACCTTAGGATGGATAAAACGTTACAAATGGGAAATTATTGCCATAAGTTGGTATCATTTTCGGCTTACCTTAAAATAGATGAAAGCAAAATTGCTTTCTTAAAAGGCTAGAACACTTTAAATCTATGGCTACCACCCACCACTCATTGCAACATTGCAGAAACCAACAACAAAATATTGGAAAAGGATTTGCGATATTTTAAGATTAAACGCATACGGCATATCTGTAATAATCTGTGGCAACTCACGGTTAACAATCCACAATTCCACACCGCTAGCTTCTTCTTGGATTTTTTCCACTCCAATCTACAACTAGAAAGACGTTGTGTAGTTAGATCTATAATAAATAAGCAGCTATCTGACTAAAGGTATGTTTTTGTGTTTAGATTTTACTTTATCAAAAATAGATAAATCCAAATTAGAATAATTTGCCTTAACCGTTGTTTCATAAAAAAAATACGATGATGTTGCCAAATATTGCTAACATTTTTAATATATGCATGACATTGTTTAAAGTACACTGCTTTAAGCTGCTAGGCTCGCACTACAAACTTACCTATTTCATAATCCATTAGATTTTAATTTTGTTGTGATGCGTAATACAGGCTGGTCCAAACATACACGTCAATACATTTTTTTAGCTTCCTCACACACAGGGGTATCCGAAAATACCCCATGTATGTTACCCGATTTTTTTTAGCTATCGAGTTATGAATTTTTCTACGAATTTTTGAAAATTTCTGGTTTGGGTCTTTTTTTCGGTCACCGTAGTGCGATCTGTCGAGATGCATGCCTGGTTTTTTTTTCTTCACTAGATGATTGATAGCGCCAGATGATTCTGAAGAATTCACATCCATACCGCTTATCATAACTATAAAAAAGAAATATGAAATTGAAAAAGTTAGAAATGCTGTTTTCTCCCTGAACTTTAAATGCCGTTTTAAAAAAAAAGTTACCGAAAGTTTTTCATCCAAATCTTTTTAAAAAACTTCTCTACACTTTTAATTATTTACCATGCAAATTTCAATGAGTTACTTTTACGGCATCATACCTAAATTTTCCTTCAAAGTGTCACAAGTGTAAAATTCAAATAATCAGTGTATCAACTAAAACTCGATTACAAGTTGACTTAGTGGATTTATTTATAAAAAACGTCACAATAAGTGTTTAAAATGGTGACTTTTTAGTTCACATTAGATTTGACGTTGTTTAAAAAAAATATTAATCAGTTGTCTGAATAAACGCATTTAAAGCCTTAATTTGTTTGTTTGTTTTGGCGATGTATTATCTGTATTGAGCAATAAAATAGTCATTTTGATAGCGTTTTATAGCTTTTTTTTCATTAAATTTAGTTTTCATATAATCAAGTTTTAGTTGGTGCACAGGTTTCTTGAATTTTACACTTCTTACATTTTTAATGAAAATTTATGTATGATGCCGTTAAAGTAACTCATTGAAATTTACATGGTAATCAGTTAAAAGTGTAGTAAAGTTTTTGAAAAAGATTTGGATGAAAAATTTAAAGTAACTTTTTTTTAAAACGGCCTTCAAAGTTCAGGGAATAAACAGCATTTCTGACTTTTTTAATTTCATGTTTTTTTTTTACAGTTGTGATAAGCGTTATGGATGTGAATCAGAATCATCTCTAGCGCTACTATTCACGTAATAATAAAAAAAATTAAGACATTCGGCGCCGCCGAACCGCAGTGCACAGGGGAAACCAGCCACGGATCACTGACCCCCTCCAAACACCGTTGTGCACCGCTGCCCCCACCTCGCGCCCTAAGGCGCCACGCCCGGCGGCAGGCAATGGGTGGGTGGGAAGTCCTCCGCACTGCCATGCCTGAGCCCTCTTAGCTTCCCGATGGTTCCACCTGCCACCAGTACTTAGCCCCCACCCCCGCCACGGCAAGGCAAAGGCTCATGGGGGGATGTTTGGACCATCCTGTATTAACCTCTTTATTATCTAAAATAATTGCTAATTTAACCGCTCTACAGCTAATGATAATTCATTATGAGACGGCAAATAGCCATAATTGCATAAAATGATCACACCGCGATTTTAATTAATACATGTTTTTTCGCCGTGAGAATCTACGGTTAATTCGCCGTATGTAGGCAGTGTTGTATGAATCACTACTTGCGGCGTGATAGCCGACGTGCCGTGAACAAGAGGCCTAAAACACCACTCAATCATAAAGATGATGCGCCCTTTGATTGGGATGGGATGAGGATTGATGAGGATGGGATTTACGACCCCAATTTTACTATATTTTATAAAAACCTTTATTTAATTAGCATAACAGCAGCATAATCATGAAGGTTTGGTTCAGCCTCGAGTCTAGAATCATTAAAATAATGCAAATATAGGTATAGTTAAACAAAGTCATTAAGTAGTTCTAATTATGAATAATTATTTTAATGCAAAACAATTACAATAGATGGACACTAACTTTTTCGTAATAGTACCTGAAACTAAGTAGGTATTTAGAAAATGAATCTTAGGTTTAGATAATAAAATGTATTTTTCGTTTACAAATAATGATTATTTTCAATTTTATTCTGTTTCTAGAAAACAGTAGCTTTGAAAAGTTTTTTAGAATAGGTAACTAAAAAACCAACAGGTTACAATTTTCAGACGCTCTAGCAGTCTCACTTACATAATTATATTGATATTGATATTCGTTATTTTGCTGCTGATCTGACTGACGCACATCCCAGACTCGCTCGACTCTGAACCACCCCTTTGAATTTGAAAGTATTTCCTCACACTCGGGGCGGTTTCAGACCAGCGTTTGAGCGCATCTAGGCGCACCTTTTGCCACACACGTAACTCGTCGAGCGAACACGTCGAAATATGCCTGTGTACGCAAGTAAGGTTTTTTGAAGCGCGAAATGTAGCGCGTGTATATCCGCGCATGCCAAAGCGACCGTACCTTTATGCGCGCATGCTAAAATGACCGTATATGCGCCAAAAAAACGCTAGACTGAAACCGCTCTCAATGCTGCTTATCGGCCGAATTTGCACAATCAATGAAAGCAAGGCTATTCCTGTAACATAACATTTTTGTGATCAGCCAGGCAAAGTACAGTCCTTACTGCAGTGTATGCATGAGGACTTTTATTAAAACATGGACAAACTCGAAGCTATTGACGTTAAAGCAATTAAGTGGAAATCAATTGAACATGATGACCTTAACCTAGATTACGCTGTTGCGATACCAAGGATTATTGCTGATAGTTTCTTGGCAGAACTGGAAGAAACTTTGGAATATTTCTCAGGGGATTTAGCTCAAGTTAAGTAAGTGCCAAATTTTTTGCTGGTCAACAAAATAATTAATACTTTTGCGTTAAGCACTCACTAAAAGAGCATTTGCTAGAATAAGCTGGCAGTGCAAGCCTTCCAATCTGTCAAGTGCAAGAATGCCATCTCAGTGGTGTCGTGAATCCTTTCTTTTAGCAGTGAAATTTTGGGACGGAGAGAAGAAGAGTATAGATAGTCACTGTATTTTTTCAACTGTTTGCTTTTTTGTGATTTTTTTTCTCAGCCTTAATTTTCCTAATTTTAGGGTTTTTGGAGAAATACATGCTCTACCACGTCAACAAGTTGCCTACGGAGATCCTGGAATAACATATACATATTCCGGGACCAAAGTGCCCGCTCTACCCTGGCCGCCACCGGTACTTGCACTCAGAGATTTTTTGTTTACTCTAAAGGCTGTTAAGTTTGACTTCGTTTTGGTGAACAAGTAAGTTATGGGCATGACTTCACGGATTTCGTTTCTAATTGTTTAGCCACCGAGTTCTCAAACGTCGCTCAAAGTTAACTACAAGTGGCAGTTTCTGTTTTACTGACGTGGTGAAACATGAAACTCTTTATTCTAAGAGATGATTTACAATTTGGGGGTAACGGAAACTAATATATTTTATAGTACTACCTAATAACTTGCTATGCACATTTTAGTAAGTCCAAATAAATTGTTATTACTTATAAATAGTTCCTGAATCCTGACGACGTCATTTATAGTGTCTGCTCTCGATATGATAGAAGCAACCAATGGGTGATTCTAAATGATAAAGATCTTAATAATTATTAACTTCAATTATAGATACAGAAATGGAAATGACCACATGGGTGAACACAGAGACAATGAACCTGAATTAGACCCAAATTGTCCTATAGCGTCCATTTCCTTCGGACAGGAAAGAGATTTCGTTTTGAAACACAAAGACGCTAGAAAACCAGGAAAAGATAGGAAGCAATTTCCGACAGGTACTTATTATTATTTCAAATCCTCATATTTGTTAATTGTGACAGAATCATCAATATTCTTAAGCTTATAAAACATGTATCTCAGGAGGCGCGCTTCGTAAGTAACCGTCTGTTTGGCTTTAGTGTTGGCATCTTCCTCTTGAAAAGGACTCTCGATAACAGTGCTCACGCGTCGACCATATGTCTCACACCCTTCGAGAAATTGCAAACATTCTTTTATAGTGTTATCTTTTACAACTATCAGGTGCTTAGCTAAGTTCTCGAGAAAGGATAAAAAGCAACGCTTAGCGTAGAACCACGTGTCAGTGCCTAGACGCTTGTTGAAGGGTTCTAAAGATTTGATAACTCTAGATACACCGAACTCGTAATTACCCTTTGCACAGTACAGTGTTCCTATCACTAAGTTTACGATGCACAAATGATAAAATTTCTTTTGTGGATCTTCGAATATTTGTTGCTCCTCTTCTTTTTCTATTTTACGCATAATATCCTCGGCTTCCTCGTTTTGGGATGTCATAATATATGACACGCATAAATTTGCTAAAACAACTGCGCTTACATCTAAAATATTATCGTACTGCTTCTTCACTATTGGCTCATAAAAGCTAGCTGCTTCTTTGTACTTATTTTCTTGCATAAATAACACATGGGCTACGTTTAGGCGCCAAACATCAGATTCGTTACAGAATTCTACAGATTTACGAAATATTTTCTCTACTTGCCCATAATTTTCCATGTCCCAATAAATCTTAGCCTGCGCCATAACTACTGGTATGTACCTCTCTAGAGCTTCTTCGTATTCTACAACAGCTTTTTTCACTTGATCGTTATCTCCTTGAGCTCGACTTTCTTGGACTACTTTAGTCAATTTTCTCAATTGTTCTGCATGCTTGGAAGCAATGTCTTCATACTTTTGAAACGCCTCTTCTGGTGAAGTCTGGCTGGTGATTATAGCATCTAAGAAGTCATATAAATATGGAGTCAAATATTTGTAAGTGAACTGAGCATTTTCAGCCAGAACATCTGCAGCTAGGTCAAAGTATTCAAACTTGCAGTAAAGAAGCAATAAGTTGGCGAATGTTTCTGGTGGGAAAGGATCTTGCTGAAGAAGAAAATGTAATTTTTCGAACCCGTCTGTCGGTTTGATGTCAATTGAAGTTAACGCTAAGTTGTGTAGTGTCACAGCGTCAAGTTCGTGTTCATGTCTAGGAGGCATGTCGCTGAGGGCTTCTCTTGCTGACTCTACATTCTTTAACTGATATTCTATAGCTGCCTTTAAATTAAACACTTCAGTAAGTGCTGTCTCATGGAGAGTCAGAGTATTACCGACAGACTTTACTTCAGATGTTTCAGCTTGCATTCCCACTGCCAACTCTGGATGGTCACGGATGCCTCTTTCAATTACAAGCGTTATGTGTTTCAATGCCTGTGGATATTCTTTCAATTTGAAGTAGCATAAAGCTACATTGTAATGTAAATGGGCGTTAAACCCTAAAACATTCAGACTCCTTGAAAATTTCTGCAGTGCTTCCTCGTATTGATTCTCCTTGAACATTAAGCATCCGAGATTAATATCTTTATCGGAATCTTCTTGAGGATATGATTCCACAAGTCCTTTGGCGCTTATGGTATCGTCTTCGCCATATTTGATAGCGGATTGTAATTTAATGACTTTCCTTTCTAATTCTGCAGCGTTGATTTGCATTGTTACTTTATAAGCTTCATCAAACATCGAAGCTTCGTATAGGGCCTGGGCGAAATAAAGTTTGTATTCTGGAACGTCAGGATGCATTGCTGTTAACTGTTCATAGCAATTGGCGGCTTCAACAAACGCTTGGGTCCTGAAGTAACAATATCCCAGTAAAGATAAGCCGGCGCGGTTGGGGTTGAAGTTAATAGCGTCGTTCAATGCTTTGATTGCGTCCTCAAATCTGGCTTCCTTTATCTGGAAAAAGGAAAATCTGGTCAAAGGTTGCTATTTCAGAATGACGTTAACGATCACCTCGGCGATAAGACTGTAGAAGTCCTTTCTGATTGATTATCATAATTGATAGATTAGTTCGGTGAATAAAGTGTGTAAACAAGGGGGCATTAAAAAGATACCGAGCACGAATTAGGTGAGTGTCTCTTTTTGTGTGTATTGTGGATTTTATATCAAATAAAGTCAAGTAAAAGCTTATTTTGTGATAACTTTGCTCGTGCAAAGTCCTAAGACTTATAATCTGAAAATAGGAAGGATGTCTGAGTGGTTTATTAACCTCAACTTAATCAATAAGTAGGACGGAAGTAACACCATTAGAATGTCTTTGTATTTTATAATATCTAAAACGATGATTAATTTTTAAGTGGCTAGATGTCTTTGGAAGATAGAAAGGCTGTTCGAGTAAGTATTGTGAAATAAACAAATACTTAAGTATGTGGATTGTAGACTCGTGTCGAATGAATGCGTAATGAAGATAAAAGCAGTGCTCTAACTGTGATGTCGTTTCAATGGTTTATATATTTTTTTTCTTTATATACCTAATAAATTACTGGTTTTAACTAGGTTTTTTCATTTATCTATGACTACACCGCTACTATGTTGTATTTCTGACGACTAGAGACCTGACTTTTTACTTGCTTATCCAACTTCAGTGCCTATAAGGGGTTTAAATACCTTTGAACTTATGATGTTTCGAATGTATTTTTCTTAATCTTTACAAGCCTTTGTGCTTATTTCAAGCCCGCTTATATGGGGCACTCATAAATTTACTGATATCTTGTAATCTTTAAAGTTGCATCGTTAATCTTATCAACGCCCCGTTTAACGAATTATGACCCAATGCTTAGTATCAGCCAACGACAAGGGTCTTGATAAATTTCGTTTATCGAAATAAATTAATTCGAAATATTATTATAATTCGGGTAATTATTTCCGCATGGGTGCGGTGATTGATTTAGCACAAAAACTGGGTGCGTATGCTATTATTATGACATAATAAGATAAGGATAGGTGTTGCACAACAAAAGGAAAACCTTTGGTAGATTACTTCGGCGCGCCTTGTGAAAAATTCGTGCCAGTAGGTATACATTGTTGCCAAGCCTGGATTTAAGTGTTAAATCATACCTAAAGTAGAAATGCATAAAATGCAGCTGAGCCACGCGGCCATTATAACAATACCTAATTGGACGAAAAATTTACGGTTCCAATTCCTGGGGAATGTCATGCCAATCCGGCGAAACTAATTCAAGAGTCAGGGGCCAGGATTGCATTATATCGGCCTTGAAGAAAATAATGTCCAATTTAAAAAGGTAAGAACGTTTTTTCAAAGCAAATGTCAGCCAAAATCCCAATTTTCATGCAATTGAAGTCAGTGAAATGCCCAAGGCTCTATCTGAGTAACAAGTAACAACCCTGGTGTCCCTGGTTCTGTGGGGTGTAGGGTGGAGGATTTTAATAGGAGCTTTATACTTTTATCTCAGGTTCCATACAGTGACTAGCTAGTTCATTTGCTAGTTTCATGACAGCGAAGTGCTTAATAAAATGAACTTATATTTAATTCAATTTCATTTCTCACCATTGTATAAATAGTTTTAGTATATTGACCATCCTTTATTTGTAAGTAATCCATTTTTAGTAACGGTTATACACCGAAACAGTAACACGTTCACCCAGAGTTTTACTTTTCTCATGACCAAAGAGGACTCATGACGTTCCGCTAGTTATTCACCCACTGTTTACAATAAAATTTTTAGTTGCTATGGTTACAAAATGTCGAAGCAGGCGTTCAAGAGCTACATGCTTTATAGGTTGGGGAAAAAGTTTCTTCGCATTTTTCTTCGGAAAATTCAAAACATTATTTATTATAGTTTATTTACATTTAACTAAAGTATGTAGGTAGGGACATGATCCCATTGCTATAGGAATTTTGAGGCTTCAGATCAAAATACCGTGACAAGTGGTTTTGGCAGTCCTCTCGTGAACCTGACACTGCCTAAAGAATTCTGAAGAGACCGAAACAGGTGAAAATCTGAAGTTGCAAGGTCAGGACTATACGGCGGATGCATGAACACCTCCTAGCCAAACTCTCTTAATTTTTGCTGAGTGGCGTTATCATGATGAAAAACCACACCCTTTCTGTTAATTAATTCCGGCCGCTTTCTCTCAACTTCTTGCCTTAATCTCATTAGTTGTTCGCAGTAGAGTTCAGAATCGATGGTCCTGCCTGGTGGTAACAGCTCATAATGAATAATGCAATTCCAATCCCACCATACACACAGCATCACCTTGTTGCGAGTTAACCCGGGTTTCGCCACAGTCTGTGAAGCCTGACCGGTGTTGACCACGACCTTTTTCGCACGTTCTTGTCGTACGTGATCCATTTTTCATCACCATGCAGTTATCAGCTTCTTCAAAAATAGTTCGGTTTCATTACGTCGTAGTAAAGAATTACAAATGAGTACACGGGTTCATTAGGTTTCTTTCAGTGAGCTCGTGAGGTACCCAAATATCGAGCTTTTTTGTGTACCCAGTTTTTTTCAAATGCGCCAAAATTGTTTTATGGTCAATTCCCAGTTCTTCAACTACGTCGTAACTACTGATATGCAAATCTTGCTCCACTTTTTCAAAAATGACATACATTTTATCCTGAATAGGGCGACTACAGCGACGTGCATCTTTGACATCAAAATTTCCGGATTAAAAAAAACTCTTAAACCAAATTTGTGCTACTCTCACAGACACTGCACTAGGTCCATCATCATCATCATCATCCGTGCGGTCTACCTCGGTTGTGAACCCACACTGGTGTGAGGGGTCCCAGGGTCCGCCTTTCTTATGTTCTTGGCCCACTTCACGCGGTCTTGTGCATCCTCAGTGGTGAGTTTGTTGGCACACATGTCACCCTTAACGACGTCGAGCCACCGCTTCTTGGATCGACCTCTTCTACCGGTACCTGGTGGGGGCGGCATGGCCAGACATTTGTTGCTCACGTAGTTTGCCGATCTCCGTGAGACATGACCATACCAACGAAGGCGGCAATCCTGCGGCTTGTCTGCGATGTCTCGAACACGAAGGCTGCCGCGGATGTGTGTGTTCCGCACGCGATCGTTGCGTGAGACTCCACACATCCACCGCAGCATCTTCATTTCCGTGACACGCAGTTCCTGCTTGTGTCGCTCTAGTAACGGCCATGTTTCACTGCCACATAAAAGGACAGGCCTAATGACGGTTTTATAGACCTGCCCCTCCAGCTTGATCGACATTTTGGGGCACAAATGACACCAGTCACGTCACGCCATTTGGCCCAAGCCGCGGAAATTCGGGTTCTGACGTCGCCGTCGATGTCCCCGGACGCGTTTAACACAGATCCAAGGTATTTGACACGGTCCGTGCGCTCGACTACGTCAACGCATATGCGGACGGACTGAGGATTTGTGGTGTTGCAGCAATGTACTTCGTCTTCGCCACATTAAGTTTCAGACCGCCGTTTTCAAGTGATTTTTTCTACTTCATCACCCGTTGTACCAGCCTTACCCTGTCTGAATCTGCTAGCGCATAGCATACATGAGCACCAGGGTGGTTGCTCGTTGTGGTCTCGGATGCTGTTTGACAGAACGTCTAATATTACGCTGAACAGAAACGGGCTAAGCACGGAGCCTTTGTGTACTCCAACGGTGATAGGGAAGGGAAGCGACGTGTCACCAACCGCAGTCCTAACTATGGAACTGGAATCGTGGCACATGTCCCGGATAATGTCAATAAAGACTTCGGGAACGGCCCTGGACCGCAGCGCCCAGCCGATCGTCTCACGAGGGACAAAATTCTTCAGTTTGTATCCCTCCATGAGCGTTCTCAAGGCGAATACGGGGTCCATGGTCCCGCAACCCGGTCAAAACCCATACTGACACTCCGAGATTGTACACTCCTGTCGAATCCGAGAGTCCACAATGCGCTCGAGGACCGTCATGGTGTGGGGACATCACCTTTATGCCGCGATAATTGCCGCACTCCTGCACCGAGCCCTTGCCCTTCAAGCCCGGCCGGATAATGCTCAGTCTCTATTGGTCAGGTATCTTCCCGGTGAGGAGAATGCGTTTGAAAAGGTAGAAGTATGCCCAGACCACGAGAGCCCATCGATTTCCACGCTTCGATGGGGACTCCATCGGGTCCGACAGCTTTCTGGTTCTTCATGCGGCGAAGAGCCGACTGGACTTCATCAGGCGTTACCGGGGGCACTAGTCCCTGATTCGGAGGGAGTTCAGGTGTCTACACCTCTTTGTGCTGCTTGTTGAGCAGCTCGTGGAAATCAGAGCGCCGTCTCTCCTTCACCGCGCAGTCCTCGCATAGTTACTGAGAGTGTCATTTACACAGCGGCACATGGAAATATCCTGGGCTGCTTTGACTCTCGAACGTGCCAACTTGTAAACGAGCTTCTGCCCCTCAGACGACTCCACCTTATCGTACAAAGGACGTAAGTGGTCACGTCTGGCTCTGACTGCACTAGGTCCATAAACATCACAATTTTTTTTCGCGGCTTGCGTTGTATTTTTACCTTTTTTGTAGTCAAATTGTAAAATGTATCGAATTTTTTCATTAGATTCACTCATCTTGATAGTAAAAAAACGAATGAAATTCACACATTTTCCTAATTTGAATTTGGAATATCTTCTTTAAAATTTAAACTTTTGATGATACCAAAACCAGCCAGATACAAGTAGTACTTATAGCCAAAGAGATTTTATTACAAGTTCATACATACTACATGCGAAAAGACTTTTTCCCCAACTTATTAGTATGTAGAAGGAGCTAAGGCATCTATGAATAAAATTGTAGGCCAGAACCGCCGAAACTGGCAAAAGTACGCCAAGGCAAAAACTTTCAGTTTGATTGTTCAACTTCAAAGTATTGAAACAAACTTTCTCTTTCCAGTAAAATTGAATTTGGAGCACGGCAGCGTCTTGTGCATGAATCCACCCACAAATGAAGTGTGGTATCATTCTTTACCTGTGAGGAAGAAAGCTTTAGGTCTAAGAATCAATTTTACATTTAGAAAAATGCGTACGTGCAGTAACAAATAAAACTTAATTTTAAAACAATGTTCATTTAAAATCATTGTCTTTGTGTTATTAGAAAAAAAAGAATGTCACTTGCCTTACGTCAAAAAATTGTCAAAATATTTTTTGTTCCTTGTTGTATTTGGAGTTTGGAGGTAATCTGCTGCAGTTTTAGTTAGAATTTCCTCTTCCTTCGAGTTAAAATTGATCCTGACCTCCGAATATTGGACCTGGAAACGTAAGTTTTTTCTAAAATTCTTATTTCAATAATACATTTCTGTACATTTACGTGTTCGGTATTGTTAACGATTGATTTGGTTATCGCTGCCACTCATACATTATCCTGATAAGCGTCGCCTATAAAGCGATGAAAATCGTTCAACGGCATCCGTTAGCGACTTGCACTGCGATGTATGCTAATTTACGTTCAAAAAGTCTTATCGATTGCGGTTCTCTGCTTGCAAGATGGGCTGAATGTACTAGACGTGTTCTCGGGGGGCTAAATGAGCTTAGGGTACTGAAAAAGGGAATAATAGAACTGTGAACATGTGGTTTGGGCCTAATTTGCAGAGGTCTTACAAATACATGAGCGTCGCGTCCAAGATGCCGTCGCTCCGGATCGACCAGAGCGACCTGAAGTGCAAGAATGGTTGTGACTACTTCGGCAATCCGCAGTGGCAGGGCTACTGCTCCAAGTGCCACCGGGAGCAAATGTCCAGACAGCGAAGAGCAGGTTTGTACTAGTAGAAGTGTAATATTAATTAACTTAAACACGATTCATTTGTTCTCTTTTGTTTAGAATAAAATAACTGCACCAGGCTTAACAAAAAATTACAGTCAAAGGCATGTGTGCACCCTACCTTTCTATCACATCTAAATTAATATTTCCTATTATCATTGGGCTAGTAAATACATTGCTTTATATTGCTATTGACTTCATTATGATTGTGTTAGCTTGAGTTGCACAAAAAAACCCTGGGAATTTGTTCTTCTTTAAATCTACATATATTACTCTATCTATATTATTATGATTACTAAGAAGAAGAAGAGAGTTAACATTTGTTACTTAAATGGAAATTTTTTTAAATAATAATTATAGCTAAAAAATAACAAAGATTTTAATTTAAGGTTGCAACAGTCTACTCTGTTATTGTATCACTGATTTATTTTCCTTATCCCTTTCGTATTGAATAATTCAGCTGCATGCAAGTGCAAAATCGATGTAAGTACATTGATTGATCTTTTTACTACCATTTTACTTATTGAAGCAGCCGGGAAATGCACATTATAAAGGGTGCTTCTGCTCTTAGTACCTTTTTGCCCAATTGACTGGCTGTGAAAGCTTATCTACAAAAGGGTACACGGAATGGCATAGTGACTAAGTTTATTTTTAATTTCTGGGTTATATACTGGGATTATCCACTCAAAGATAGAAATTAGAAAAATTTGACCTGGTCCTGGGGCTCAAGCGATAAGCCCTAGGATCAGGGTGAATTTTTTTAGTTTCTATCTTTGAGTGGAAAATAGTGTATTGTTGAATGCTAAAAATAAAAAAAACTTATTTACCGGGTTTGTAGATTATTCATGTGTTGAACATTTATGATGAATCAGAGTCTGGTTGATAGTCTCCATTAAAGAACTTACTAAGAATGATTCAAGTAAATATTTATATCAGACATTGTACTAACAAGCGCTCCTTTCGGGAATTGACTCGGGTCTCGGTTTGCATTGAGACGCCCCTGGCTTTTTACCTTGTGTGGTACTTCGTAGCACAGGGATATTACTCCCTACTTCGAGACCATTACAAGAGGTGTGTAGTCTGGCGCATATTTATTTATATTTTATTTATTTATTTAATTGAAGCTCAAACAAGCCATATTATTTTAAAAGAAAAATAAGATTTCTATCATTTAAAGATAAACCTGAACTTAACCTTCCTGTGATTTTATCACGATATAACATAACAATTTGATAAAAACTTTTTTTGACATAACTTTTGATAAATTGTCAAGGTGTGCCTCAAGGTTGTGATTATGTGGAATGTAGACATTTATAAAATGGTATTAAATCTAAGCAAATTTACGTCAAATTACAGACATCTCATTCTAATAATGCATACATATTAAACAATTTAGAGACACTCGGTGATCCTTAGGTTTTTATTTTATTCTGTGCTAAATAGTTTACGGCGTATCGCGAGGCCATATTTACGCATTTATAGGCGATCTTAAACTAGTGGTGTATTATTTACTACCAAACCGTTCGATCTAAATTACGGAAGTCAGCCAATTGGGTACTGTTATTGCAAAAAAACAGTAAGAGCCTTTTCACACTGGCAATTTCCCGACGAAATCACGTCTTGCAAATAGCCAGCAGTGGCGTGGCGGTGAAATAGTAGAAATTTCGCTGTGGTGTGAATTGGGACGCCACTGCTTGCTGCGTGCACGCCGCGAATTCACCTTGGCGGGATATCACGTGGACTAATCGCTAGTCTGAAAAGGCTCTTACTGATTAACGTTCAGCCCTCGATGGATGACCTTGATACATGCAAGTGCCTTCATAGTTTTCATTTTATACTTATCCATACGAAGTATTTTAAAATATCGCATACCATATACTATCCTCCAATCCAAAAACCTTTTAATGATGGGGCTGAACAGACAGACAGTCAAGAGTTGATGGAATGGTTCTTCTTCAGAAAAAGCGTCAACCAACCCGTCAGCGACGCTGCCCAAGCCGGAGCAGAAGAAGCCCGAGCGTGGCCTCAAGCTGGCCGCAAACTCCTCGTTCTCGAAGTTTGAGGAGAAGCGCCTGCGGCAGACTGAGACTCTGAAGAAGACGCTCAAATTCAGCGTGTTCAAGAAAAGTACAGGTATTGACCTTTATAAAGTGATTACCGACGGTGCTAACCTTCGCGCAGTATAAAATCGCTTTTTCCAGGGTTCCAAATAATAAATATATTTTCGGATTACGATCATGATATTAATCAGATTATTATCATAATAGTTATCGGATTATTATCATGAAAAGTACCTGATTATTGTCGTAATAATCAACGGATTATTATCATAATAATCATATGATTATTATCATGAAAAAATATCGGATGGTTATTATAATAATTATCGGATTATAATAAAATAATTATGCATACAAATGTATATCTTTATCTCCCTAATTGTTTAATAACTCACCTGTATTCAATTCACTAAAATGTCTATGATTTAAATCTGAAACATTTATAGAAAAAAATATAATTAAGATTGGGAGTCACATTTACTAAACTCGTCGCAATCTAATATGCCCGTTTCAACACCTGTCATCGTGGCGTAACTAGGGATGTGAGTGAACGCCATCGTCGGTAACCTGATTAGCGATTCCCGGTCAGGCTTGCTGGGAATTTCTGTTCTAAGGCCTCATTGTTCCAAAAAAATAGCTATAACATGTGTATTAAGGTCTAAAACAAAATTCCAAATTAGTTCAAGATAAGACTCATGTGCGTGATTATGCGTAAATTGCGTGAATGGTTGGTGGATTGTTGTATCTTTAGTGTTTGCCTAAAACCTACAACAAGTTCTTTTCTGACATCGATATATTTACCACATCTAAAGCTGTATTTAAAGCTGCAGTTCATAAATCGAAGTCTAGTAATTAATTTAGTCATTATATCATATTATAATCAATTAATTTCTACTACTATCACTACTAATTTCGAGCATCCATGTAAACCAACCACGCACGACAATACGCATACACACATTACACACAACCACACCCTTCACTCACACTGCACGTTATCTTGCGATATTCAATTCAATTTGTGTCTCTCATTTGTAACTTGAAAAATTGTTTTTGTTGTTAATATTTTAGGTAACAAAGTATGTTTCTTTAATTGGCTTATGTCAAGTAATGTTAGTGTCTATTTCGTTGTATGAACGCTGTTGAAACATTTTTGAATTCAAATAAATAAATAAATAATGATTTTTTAACTCACATTTTGCATGATGTTAATATTTAAGCAGAATAGTCTGTGTTTATTAAATTAAATTTATATTTTTTTGGGAGTGATTCGTACCAATGAACGAACTTTCTGGTTTTAGGAAAGAATTGGTTACATCACTATAATTTAAGAACAGAGGACTGAGAACTCAATTGTTTACGAGTCGTTTCGAAATGATTCAAAGTATCATAATAGGTTGGGCAAAAAGTTTCTTCGCATTTTTAAGAAAATTCAAAACATTTTTTAATATAGTTTATTTACATTTAACTAAAGTATGTAGGTGCCATTTTGTTCGATTATTTTTTGTATGATACAGTACATGATCCCATTGCTATAGGAATTTTGAGGCTCCTGATCAAAATACCGCGACAAGTGGTTATGGCAGTCGTCTCGTGATGTTAAGCTGACACTGCCTAAAGCATTCAGAAGATACCGAAACAGGTGGAAATCTGAAAGTGCAAGGTCAGGACTATACTGCGGATGCATTAACATCTCCCAACCAAACTCTCTTAATTTTTGCTGAGTGGCGGAAATGTGTGAGGTCTCGCGTTATCATGATGAAAAACAACACCCTTTCTGTTGATTAATTCCGGCCGCTTTCTCTCAACTTCTTGCTTTAATCTCATCAGTTGTTCGCAGTAGAGTTCAGAATCGATGGTCCTGCCTGGTGGTAACAGCTCATAATTAATAATGCCCTTCCAATCCCACCCCACACACAGCATCACCTTGTTGCGAGTTAACCCGGGTTTCGCCAGTCTGTGAAGCCTGACCGGCCTTTGACCACGACCTTTTTCGCACGTTCTTGTCGTACGTGATCCACTTCTCATCACCAGTTATCAGCTTCTTCAAAAATGGTTCGGTTTCATTTCGTCGTAATAAAGAATCACAAATGAGTACACGGTTCATTAGGTTTCTTTCAGTGAGCTCGTGAGGTACCCAAATATCGATCAAAACTGGCATCCATTTTATCCGTAATAGGGCGACCAGAGCGACGTGCATCTTTGACATCAAAACTTCCGGATTGAAAACGCTTAAACCAAATTTGTGCTACTCTCACAGACACAGCACTAGGACCATAAACATCGCAATTTTTTTCGCGGCTTGCGTTGCATTTTTACTTTTTTGTAGTAAAATTTTAAAATGTATCGAATTTCTTCATTAGATTCACTCATCTTGACAGTAAGAAAAACAAATGAAAATCACACATTCTCCTAATTTGAATTTGGAATTATCTTCTTTAAAATTTAAACTTTTAATGATACCAAAACCAGCCAGATACAAATAGTATAGCCAAAGAGATTTTATTACAAGTTCATACATACTTTATGCGAAAAGACTTTTTTCCCAACAGAATATTTCTTTGGAATGGCGTAAAAATATAAAAACCCCAACAAATTTTCTGACAGATATGTGCCCTCTCAATGTGTATGTGTTAATTTCAACGCAAAAATTGAATATTTATTTATTAGTTATTCGAAGGGCTACTACTCGGTTAATGAATATTTGTCTGACATTTTTTATTTTATTTTATTTTATCTACTATCTGACATTCATGTTATTTATAATGGATTCTAGATGTAATAATATTTTAATAGCTCGTGACTTGAAATGAATCTGTAAAATGATATTTTTAAATTGTATTTATGCCTGTTTTGAGTGTAATTTAGTGTTTTCAAATGTTATTTGCATGCCGAGAGGCCGAATATGGAGATACTTATCGTATCCATAACATCAAATGTACCCATGATTCGCAAATAAAGAACTTTGACTTGACTTAAAAAAAAAGTTTTTGTGCTGAGTATTGCCTAGTTACATTCTACGGTCTTTGTTAGCTGTCAAAACGGGCCTCTTAGATTGCGACGACTTTTACAAGTACACATGATATCAGTTTCACTAATAAATAATTCCTGATCCTTACGCATCGGAGGGCCATTGTATTATTATTATTGATTCTTGTTGAAAGTGAAAATTATTGTTATAATAATAATTTTGAACCTTGATTTTTAGAGTATTAAAAAAGTGTGAAATTTCTTGAGGAATAGTTAATAGAATGAACAAATGTTTATAATCATGCCTGGGGTCTTGATTTTCAAGGTCAGCTACCAATAGCAATAACCTGGCCATCGATAGTCTGGCATCACTATCTTCCACTGTATCTACACACACCTTGAGCAGATGGCGAGCACACACCAGAGAAGAGGCCGGCAGAGTTCAAGATCCCCGCGTCTGTAAACGATGGGATGAAGCATGAATTCCGCGCGCGGTTCCCATGGTGCGGCCAGCAGGTGGAGCGCGACGCGCGCGTGTTCGTCCACAACTTCATCATGGACGTCATCAAGTGTTCGGAGGTGATGACTGTAGATGAGCTGTCGGAGCGCGTGCAGAGGCAGTATCAGGTGAGGGGGACTTCTGTGTGGGCACAGACCTGGGTTCTTAATGCTAGTTGCACAAAGAGATTTGAATGGCTTCACCATCGCGTTTTGCGCGAATTTGTGTGGCATCGAGTCAGCGCCACCTAGCGGCCTTAATGTTGCCCGATGCTTTGTGCAACTCTCACTTAGACCTCTACTCATTGTGCGAATGAGTCCGCCAAATAAAATTTCTAACATTGGCATTGATAAGCTTTGTTTTCTTGAAATTCAAACGCTAGCATGAAACCGCTCTAATTGTTTTTGAAAATATCTTTATTTAAGTATAATACCTGTATACTGTCCACCACTGAGTGGGCTTGCGCTTTCGTAATAACGACTTATGAAACGAAATGAGTTGTTGATTTTATGTAAAGCATAACCTATAAAGGTAATTCTAATGGTACTAGTGATTACCAACAGCCTAATCTACTAAGCCGATAATTGAGGAAATCGTTGTTGAGCATAATCCAGATTACATGTCACTATTTATTAGCCTTTGGTCTACGCTCCTCGGTCCACGGTATGCCTGCGGACAATCAATTTCGTTATTCGCAAATGCGATAACGGTGGCTGGGTACTTTACTGTGTAAAAATAATTAATTTATTTATCACTCATGTTTTCATAATAGAAACAGCGAATGATATTACTATAATATATGCAATTAAAATGGTCACTCATGTTCGATTGGGTACAACAAAATAAATGAATGAAAATTGATGCATTGAATAGAAAGCGTTACGCGTATTAGGTATACCCTGTCATGATAGTTGTAAGTTTGGTAAATAAATAATTAAATAAAAGTTAATGATAGAATCAGAAATAGCGTAAATTCATAGAGTTTAAATGGATGATCAAAATAAATTAATATTAATTTACTTCTCTAATATAAATCACATTAAATAGCAATAACATATTCAGATGAAATAACCGTGACTGCAGGTTCTGAAATTGAAAGTAAAATTTACAAGAAAATATTAAATTAGCATGTTATAGTGCTAGATCAACGTAACTTGGACAAGTTGATACATTTCTAGAATCAAGTCAGGAATATACCAAGGGGAAAAATGTGATCTCTGCGTACCCCGGGTGCAAAGGCGTGTAAGAAAGTATGTTTATTGCCTTTGCAGCGGTTCATCAAGCATATGGACACATCCACACACTTCGAAAACATCGACTCCGACAACAGGGAGCTGCTGATAGACTTCGTAGAGAAACACGCGATGACGTACCTTCATGAGTAAGTGCAACAATGTCACAAAAATACGCGTTTTTTGTCCGAAACCAGGGCCAAGAATGCGGTTTTCGGAATAAAATATATTTGAATTTACCATCGGGCAGGCGGTCCTTAAGCTTATTTTGCCGTCGAAATTCTTCTTTTTCAATGAGAAAAAACATCGTCAACAAACCTTCAAAAAAAATTTTTTGCATTTTAAATTTTTTGGGTTTTGTTATTTTGAAAAACAGCTTTTCTACGAATAAATATAAATAAATATGCGCCAGACAACACACCCCTTGTCATGGTCTCGAAGTAAGGATAAAATCAATGATGTTTGGTTAAAAAATTCAGGGAAATGTGTCACTACATGTTTTCTGAAAGCAGGTCGAATCATTTACGCACACAAACAATTCAAGCCGCATTAAACCGTGACAGTTACGCAAAAGTGAACTCTAATTCCATTGCAGGCTCCCATCGGTGGTGTTCTCCCCGCAAGGCACGGATGACGAGCGATTGGACCGCGCGATGTCGGAGCGCATCCAGCAGCTGAGCTGGGTCGGCGAGCGCCACCTGGAGTGCAAGCTGGACAGAAACGACCCTAAATGTCGGCAGCTGCTGTACAAAGCCATTAGCGGTGAGTGACCTGCGCCGTGAGCGAATTTAGGGTTAGGTTTAAGACCTTTACATTTTAATAACGGCGCGGGCGACAGCACTTGGATCAATCCACGAAATAAGGAATCTTTCGGTGTCGAACTCGCTCATTTTGTTGTATGTCAACAAAAACGTTCGCTTACAGCACTAGCTCGGTGCCCACTGTTTCGTCGGTCGTTTACAGTATGAAATTATCAGCAGCGTTTGTCGCACTGCTGAAGTCGCCTTAATGTGAAAGCGCTCTATACTCCATTCGTTATAGCATTAGACAGAAGTTAAAAAAGGTCCTATATAGGGTACAATTTGTGGTAAAAGTACAATAAACATTGTTACTTTTAAAATGTATGCCGAATTTATCAAAATCTAGTTATATACCAGTTGTCACATTTAATTGTTCTAATTTAAAGTAACTTTACTTCAGAATTTAGGAGGCTTTTGCTTCAATAAATTATTTTGTCATGCATCAAACTAGGTATATTGTCGATGTGAAATCCAAGCTACTAAATAATTCCTTCATACATTGTGACAGAAGGGGTTTCCAATTTTGCCAGGTTATACTCAGGTATGTCATCGTCATGGCAACGTTAAATAAATAATAATCATATATTCATTTATTTTCTCTCACAAAGTTGTTACATGGAGTAAAATAAAACTTATCTTATGCTACGGCAACTTCTGTGTGAGAGATTGGTGCCTCAGATAGGTTTTTTAGAAAACCCGTATTACAGGTCACCAGTGCTCCACTCCCCAAGAGGGTGTATGCAGACACATTAGGTAGAACTCCACTGGGGTGTACTGCGGGAGAGAAACTACATAATATTATCGTTGAAAATAATAAATGGAATTGTCATTCATTTTCGCACCCCTGCTTCTTATTTCTAATGCTATATGAATGAAGTATAATTTAAGATTTGTCATGGGTGGATCTGCTACAGACCCCCGTTTATACTGTGCTCGTGTTAGGAACCTTTCCCTCTAGTCTCCTAGCGTTATTTTTTAATCAAGTTTCAAGACGTAACAGTTAGTTATGCCCCACAGAACTCCTTGGCATGGATAGCGCCCCGTCCCCGGGCGGCAAGCTGGCGCGCGTGCGGCGCTGCTGCCGCCACGTGCTGGCGCTGGCCGAGGCGCCCGCCTCCGCCGACGACCTGCTGCCCGCGCTCATCTTCACTGTGAGTGTAGCCTTCCCACTGTCCCACTGCTGTCCCTATCTACTCCACCCGGGTAGGTAGGGTTTTCGCAGCCGGAACTATGGGTCTTGCTGTTAGGATCAGGGTACCACGGGTGTTGGGGGTCCCAGCTCTGCCTTTGTTAAGGTAGGCCCCAACTTGGAGTTGGATTTGTGGTGGCATGTGGTTAGTTGCAGAGGTGGGGCATGTTCGTCTGCTCGGTAGTGTGTACCGAGCGTCTCTCCTCGCGCGCAACGAGTATCTAAATTCACTGGTCTAGGGCGTTGGGCCGCTAAGTGTTTAGATGCGGGGTTAGTGAGACCCTTATAGCGGCTTGCTGCTCCTCCGGTACTTGCCTGGATAGCAAGGAGATGGGTATCCGCTAGATTGCCCATCCGGCCACCCTGCTGTAGCTAAGGGTAGATGTACGGCAGTGCATCGAGATGTGAGCGTGCTATACAGCTCCGGCACCATTCTGGAGAAATGGTAGTTGGCTTCTCTGACGTCCCCAGCGGGGATTGAAGCCGCTAGCGTTCTTTGGATGCGCGTGGTGAGCGACTATAACTGCTCCGGTACCATTCTGGATAAATGGGAGTGGGTAATGCCACGGGCTACTCGCCTATGAGTACCGTAATGTGTAATGCATCGTGCATTGTGCTTTATGGCGGCAGGACCTACCGCAGATGGTCCCTAGTACACTTCACGGTGTGCTAGGAATAATGTGCCTTTCTGCATAACCACGAGGTTGGTCGGGGGGGCCACTAAAATAAATCTCAGTAGTTTGAGAAGGGACTTGTCCCGCTGCTGGACACAAGCTGGCGCTGGCCGAGGCGCCCGCCTCCGCCGACGACCTGCTGCCCGCGCTCATCTAGCCTCATATTGGTGAAACAATTTTTAAAATCGGTCCAGTAGTTTCGGAGCCTATTCAATACTTGCAAACAAACAATCAAATCTTTCCTCTATAATATTAGAATAGATTAGGCATGCATGTATTTGGTTGCCATCACCAAGAAGATAGTTGAATAAACTATATGGTTTCAGGTTCTGAAGGCGAATCCCCCGCGCCTGGTGAGCAACATAAACTTCGTGACGCGTTTCTGCAACGCGCAGCGGCTCATGACCGGAGAGGGGGGATATTATTTTACAAATCTGGTAAATGCATTAATGTAAAAAAACATAGGTGGCAGAGTACGCAGCAAAAAATGTGTACTGTATAAATCCGCCGAGTTATATCTCAGGGCGCTTTCGGTGGGTGACATGGTCATGAAATTTGCCTGCATAGTGAATTGGAGTTCCATTTGAGACAAAGACATTTCCCTCTATGTTATTGAGAAAGAAAATGAAGTAGTTATTTGTTGCAACACCACGGAACGGGATAGAAATCTTGGTTACGTGTAGATTAATTTGTAATAAAAGTAAAAGCTAATTTATAATACTCAATGTATGAATTTCTATATTAATATCATCATTAAATGTGAATTTTGATTGTTTCAGTGCTGTGCCGTGTCGTTCATAGAAAATTTGACTGCAGAATCTCTTAGTATGGATAAGAAGGAGTTTGACTGTTACATGGCTATGCCGGCGTCTATCGGCGGGAGTGCTTGGGTAAGTAAACATTTTCACCCATTTTTTATACCATTTTCCATTTGATACCCAGTTCATTTACATATTCAGTTCATCTCGTAAAAGTCCATTAATTAACAAAAAAAATCATGTATCACATCTATTCGCGCCAGTGACCAAAAAAAAGCCAAATTTACTGACAAATCGTAACTCTAAAAATATCGAAAATCGCGGAACGTACTTGGGAGAAAATTCGGGTGGTGGGACACCAGTGCTGAATAATTTTTGTGCGATGTGATATCTGGGCCCCTGCTTGCTATACTATTTTCACTGTAAGATGATATGCCTGACAGCTCTTATTGTTCCGTGTCACGCATACTATTTTAGACCATTAAAAACGATTGTCCTTTCGAATCTTATCAAATAAATTATTATTAACTGCTAATGAATGAAGTAAATGAAATGAAATTAATATATCTTTACAGCGCCTGATGCGTGAAAAGGAACGCCATTAAATAGTGTATTGACACTACTAAATCGACAAAAATCGATGAATGAGCGACCATTTGTAATCACCTCATTCGCATCATTCTTACGAGTGCGTCTACCTTGTGTGCTATTTTTTAACTATTATTTTCGAGATACCGCGTTTAATTCTATAACTTATTAGCCATCACCCGTTTATTATGAATTTACATAAAACATTCTAAATCGGTAAATCCAATTCCATTTACTTTGCCAACTCGATTAAATTACATCCGTTACATCACTTTTATTGTCAATTTTGAACCGTCAGGGATATCATCATAGTATTTTTTGGGCCTCATTGTATTGCAATCGAAAATAATTCAAAAAGTTTATGGAAAATATTTTAGAATCAAAGTACATATTACAATCTAGATTATACAATACACATCTTCGAAATCATCAAGCAAACCGGACCCTCAAAATTACTAGGCGAGGAGAGCCAATCGATCACTGTAGTAAGCCTACGTACCTGGGTGTTGTAGTAGACAGATCTCTCACATACAAAGCCAACTACGCTAACATCAGGCAGAAACTGAGTGCCCGTAATAATCTCCTACGGCGACTTACTTCCACAAAATGGGGTGCATCTGCTGAAGTCCTGCGGACGACCGGTTTGGCACTTTGCTATTTGGCGGGCGAATATGCTAGCCCTGTTTGGAGCTGCTCAGCGCACGCAAAGCAAGTGGATACAGCATTGAATGAAACTTGCCGGATAATCACAGGCTGCCTCAAGCCGACCCCGGTAAACATGCTGTATCCGCTGGCTGGAATTGCTCCACCGCTGAGCAGAGCAGTCCGCTGAGCAGTTGCTAGTTCTACTGAGAGAACTAAATCTGATCAGGACCCCGCCACCCCCTCTACCACAGCTCTGATGTACCACAGCTACTGAGGAGCCGGAAAAGCTTTCTTAAGTCCGTCTGTCCAGTTTCTGGCAACCCACCTCAAGCCAGACTAGACTTGTGGCAGGAGCAAAAACCTTCCAACCCATTCGCTGCCATGGTCGACCTGGACAGACTGCGGACCCAGGTCGGCCGCTGCCAGGACAGCCTGTGTAGATAAGGCTTCATCGCCAGCGCCAACAACTCAAGGGAGTGTGGCGTTTCCCCACAAAACATGAGTCACCTTTTATCGTGCCCTCCATGCCCGGCTAGTTGCACATATGAGGACTTCATGAGTGCCAGCAACGATGCCGTGCAAGTGGCGGAATTCTGGTCACACGTAGTGTAGTGTTGCCACTCGACACGATAAGAAGAATCTAGATTTATTCTGTTATTTGTGTGATAGTCATTTGTTCTTGTTGCCATTGCAATTTAAGGTTCATAATGTTTGTGGGTTGCCAGGTAATTTCTCTCAGCGTTTTTGGTAGTTTTTGAAAAATCGACCGAAAACATCTAGCTAGCATGCTGCATTGCCCAGAAGCTAGTTGTCTCATAACGTAACATTGTGCTCTCAGGCGGCGGCGTTATCTCTATGCGGCGCGACGCGCGAGTCCGCGGCGGCGCGCGCGGCGGCGGCGCGGCTGCTGGCGGCGGCGCGCGCGGTCTGCGCCGACGCCACCGAGCTGCACACCAACGCTGACATCTTCGAGGTGAGCCTTCGAGAATCTAAAAAATGGACAGATTTTCAGCTGTGTTCAAACATCCAGAAATTTATTTGATCAGATTATTAAAAAAAAGTATCTAATAAAAGTTATTCAATCGGTCAAGTTTTCGAAAAGAGATCAGGGGACTACGAAGCGTCGATTTGTGTACTTTTAGATAATTTCGGTCCGAGTTGCAGTTAAATAAATAAATATGCGCCAGACAACACACCATTTGCCATGGTCTCGAAGTAAGAATAAATATCCTTGTGTTACGAGGTATAGGGAAATAAGCCAGGGGCGTCTCCCAGCACACTCAGACCCGAGCCAATTTAGAAAAAAACATTTTTCTTAATTGACCCGACCGGGAATCGAACCCGGGACACCACGGAAGCCAAGGCGAGAAACCGTGCTACAGCACACTGCGCCAATCGTGTCGTCAAACAGTTGTCTCTATCGCACTCTGCGGGGGGCTCGAGGTCAGCAACAGACAGCAATGGATTTTACAAATACCTATTGTGTCTTAATCATTGTTAACAGCCCCAAATTCACTGCTGGAGATAGGCTCTTTAGATAACATGCAAGCAATTGCATCCAAAAGCTTCCTGCAACTTGCACATCGTACAGTTTTTCATGACTTGAACGTTTTGTTACAGCGGATATTATAAGACATAAAATCTTTATCTCTGCTTGTTAATGCGGGAAATCTATAATTGTAGGGTGAAATCTTCGTCAATTTGAAAAATCATGAAGGAGAATGGGCACTTTTGGGCGGTCGACGGCCAAATTACGGTTAAAGACATTTATTTCTCAAAAAGAATACACAATTCACTTAACAGAGAAATAAGAGAACATAACTTTTAATTATTAGTACGCGAGTGTACAGTAAAACAGTGTTACAAAATTATAAATATTAATGTGGGTAAGATGTTACAAAAATTGGATTCAATTACGTATCAATGGCACTTGCTATTCAACGGCTATTTCATGGACATTACGATAATTATATTGCCATGGTCTAAATAACATCGGTACTTAAAATGTGGTGTTTTAGCTTTTTCTTAAAAGAGACAAACGACTTTAATTGTTTCATATGGTTTATAGTTGTGCTCCTCCTAAATTATATAGTGTTGAATGAAAGCAGCGGTAACTAGGAACAACTTTTGCCACTGAAGTTATCACTTTTTTCACATTGCAGTATCCTGCAATCTATTTAGGATAAAATATTCCATATAAACATAATGGAATTGCATAGCAAATGATAACAATCATTCCGTTTGTATAATGCTCCTAAAACGTTCGTGGAAAGCACGTGGCGGCAATGAAATGTCTACACCGAAGTACAGCAAACTCAAGTTTGGCCGCGGATTTGACTCCAAACAATTTTGCCCGTTCTCCTTTGTGGTAACCACCGTATGTGTATACTCTGTGTTACCTTATCCATCACATAGATAAAAGTATTTTTTTCCTCTATCCAGGAGCAGATAGCGAAAAAGGTGCAAGACGTATTATCGAAAACGCCCTTAGAAATAAAGCCGAGACGCGAGTTGCCTGGCTTGGGAAAGTTTAAGAATAATACAAAGCAGCTCATAGACATAGAAACGACTACACCTGTAGAAAATATATCAGAGGTGCCAACACGACTTCTCGAAGAAGCTTCCACAGTAGATTCTAGGCCACTAGTGAACTACGAAGATTCACCGATAGAACAACAGGAGCCGGCAGAAAGCCAAGAGCCCACAGAGAAAAGAGCAGTAACAATAGCCCTTCAAGAACCCATGAAAGCAGAGAGAACATTGCACCAGCCCAGCATTACCTTAGCAGACACAGGAACCGAAGAAATCGAGCAGAAACTCAATATCTTAGGATTCGAAGAAATAGACAAATCTCCGCCTAAATCACCTCAAAATCTAGACCAAACTTGGGACCTTAAGCAGACGAGTTCACTAGAACTGCTGACTCCTTCGCCCTTAGGCTTCATCCCCTTCGATTCTAGATCTCTCGATGAGCTAATGACTCCAGATGATTACGTTTCAGATCATTTAGCTCCAGGCCTTAGTAATATAAACTACGATATAGATCTATCAGACTTCAGCGGGGACAATAGTATAGCTGAGGACCCGCCCAAAGAACCGAAAGACCCCTTCAGCCCAGAAGCACTCAAGAAGCGATTCGACCCATTCTCGCCTGAGAGTGCATTCAATGGGACGCTAGATAAGTTCGACGAGTTTAGTCTATTAGACGCTAACACGAGTCGCAATTCGGAACCTTATGAGATTGTGCATAGGGACGTGGATCCTTTCAGTCCAGTTACGACGAATTCGCCGCAGCGAACCCGAGACCCCTTCAGACCGCAGCAAAAAGAGGGCACTTCGATACTGGACGGAAATGACTCGCCGACGGACGCCTGCATGTTGCCTTCGCCGTTGCTACCTCAAAGTAGTGGAAAACCATAGCTTTAAATTGTAAATTAGATATGTAAATAGACAAATTTTGATTGGTGCTTACGAAGATCAACTGTTAAACACCAAAACTCGCCAATAAGTGACTTGAAATATTGATATTAGAAATATGCCTTAAACCTTGTTAACGATGGTATCAATATTGAGCAATAATAATCAGAATTAAATAAATAGCTAAAATAAATAACATGAAAAAATAAAATCACCCAAAAAAAATAACATTGAGCATGTTAAAATTTTATTTTCAAATGTTGCTTTATTATTTGTTATTCTTTTTCATTATAGGTACTCTTCTGGAACTTACTAATCTGAATTATTTATATCACAAAAGAGGACATTTTATTCAATGTTAATGGTTCTATTTATGTTATTAATTTATAAAGTGTTATTATGCACGTAAATCAAGAAACGACTTCAGGATGTAACTTGTTATAAAAAATAAATGATATTTTAAATAAACATGTCGTTTTCTTTTTAGATCTTCATGTGTTTTTAACTAAAGAGAGCAATCCAAACACTTTTTGATTATCCGCGGAGTTATTTTTTCTTCGTCAAAATAGACACGGCGGCGTTCGGCGTACTTTTAGTGGTCCGTGTGCGTTGCTCAAAACAGTTTGTAGGGATCTATTTCGACGGACAAAAAAGTACGCCGCGGATAATCCGTCGTCTGCGCAGGCCTTTATAGACACAATAGTTCATAGACCAGGCTATGAAGTACAGATTGTGCTTTAAAAAATCAACAGGAGGATCGACCGGCTAGGGTGTAGCTGTTGTCCCTTATTCTTATTTACCTAATTAGGGACTGTCTTTCATGCGAAGTGGAAACACAATTTTATGAATGTTTACTTTTTTTTTGTAAGGACGCCGCTGCTTGGCCTCGACGGCCTTAGCAGCTTCACCGGTCTGTACTGTACAGCAATTCGTAGCGTAATTCGACCAATTTGGCCATGGCAACGGCAGACGTGTGAACCGGTGCGTTGTCGTGGTGAAACAGCACTTTTTTCAACCAATTCTTGACGGTGGGCATCGATGGAGAAGAGTCACCGTACACAGCATCCAAGCGCTCTTTGATTTCGATGCGCGTTTTCCCTTCGAATCGAATCACCGAACGATATTGCTCTTTTTCCATTTTTGTAAAACCGATCGACACGTTCGCTTCCATAAGTTGTCAAATTAAAACAAATGAAGGGATTGGAATGAAAATTTGAAAAAAGAATTAAAAAAGAATGTGCTACACTGTGGTTAAACTCTTTTGAAACTACAGCGCCCTCTGGCGATGAGGCTAGGTACTTATTGAATGCACCTCGTAAATACCACGGGACTCCCGTCGCTTTACGCATGAACCTATGAATGTTTACTAAATCTTTTTTTTGGATAGGCCTTGACAGCCACGAGAAGTACCTACCCTGAACCGCCTTGCCCACTTGCATGGCGATAAAAGTTGCACCAGTGACACTGAACCTTTTTACCATTCAGTGAGCAAAAATTTACTGGCATTAAAATACGTGAGCTGATCATTTTAGTAGTTTAGTACTTTGACATGGCAGTCCCTTGTTTAACACGCTACAGCTATATTCGTTATTGTACAGAGGCGTTTACATCAACCTTTACAAAACCATTGCAAAATAGGGCCTACATCAGCAGCATAAGGTGCCCCTATGTAAAGGTTGATGTGAACGCCTCTGTACATAGCAGGGCCAGGAACTTATTGCATTATTAACTCACCCATTTTCATTATTGTTATCCTATGCTACAAGTACAAATAAGCTACATAAGTTTTGCCAATCTTATCAGATAAGACAGTGAAGCGGTTACTCATCAAGGTTCGTCGCTCTAGCAACTTCTATGAAACAAAGAATGAAGGTAATGACAATGTCATTAAGTATGAGTTTTTTTAAAAACACTAAATATTGTTCACCTTATTTTACTAAAAGGAAGCTTAGAAAGAATAATAATAAACGATGGCAAATACATTACAAAAATTTATTTCTAGTATTTTATAAATTTATACAGCTTTATTGTAGGGAATAGAACACTTCTCAAATAAAGTTTCTATTGTGGACATCACTTTTGCACCACCAAAGTGGAAACATGGTTCTGCTGAATCAGAAAAAGAAAATGAGGAAATTATAACTAAAATTAAGTAACATCATGTTTATATAAATAAAATGAAGCCTAATAAACCTAAATAATTCAGTCAAGACAAACATATAAACTGGTTTACTTACATATGTATCGAGCTTTTGTTGTTTGCAAAGCTTTATTCTTTTCTCACAGAAGTTTCTTTGTTACCAGATTTAATTTAATGAATACAAGTATATCATATTCCAACCCGTTAAACAGTTAAATTATTAAAAAGGGTAAGATAAAGGCTTGAGTGTTATTATGTGAAGCCAGAAAACTATACACAAGTCAAAATGGTGATGTTAGCATAGTATTGTAAAAGAATTACTAATAATGAGATTGTCAATTCGAGAATTAGATATTTTCATGCAGTTGTTTCGACTTTCATACAGTTTTTGACCTTACGTGTATATTTCATGTGGCACATCATTAAGCTATTATTTTGAGGGCAGTGTTTAAAGGCAATCCATTCAGGCAAAGTTCAATAGTCACAATTTTGTACTACTGCTTTGCATACACTTGTGATATTTCATACACATACTCAGTTAATGCCAGCATACTAAGTAAATATTTCATAATGAAAGCAACATCACATAGTTGCTTAAAACTCCTTATAGTTTAGGTATTTTCTCATGCATTTATATACAAATGAGTAATTTTAGTACAAATATTTGTTCATTGTTTGGAATTAAATAATCACATTCTCTTGCGAGAGGTCATAATTTGTTTTATATCTATGTTTACAGGGCATCTCATAGTGACTGAAATCACTAGAAGAATTTAAACTTTCTCTACCTAACTCTAAAGATGAACACACATGTACTATCAAAGACACCGCCACCTTACTACTTCAGGAAAATATTCTAGTGCACACTGCACTACAATAAGGGCCCAGTATTTGCTGTGCAGTGTTTCCACATTATAGGGGTGGCAGTAGTGTCTTCGATTGTACATCCAAAACAATCAAAGAAATAGTGTTTTTGGCTTACTTTACTGCTGTTTCATTATTACAAAAAATGAAAATTTTACAGTGAGCTTTCTGCAAACAGTATCAAAAAGTATGAGTTCACATCTTCAACAATGTGATTTGAAAATATTACTTCTCATACAGTTATAGGGCGACAGTACACAGTTGACATAGTATTATAATTTTATTATTGTTAGTTTGTCAACAAATGCCCCTATGTTTATTTGCTACAACAGATGCAGGCAGCACGGCACAGATGATAATACATAAGGCTGAATTGCCCGTTATATATTATATATTGTGACATTGATGCCCAAGTTCCCATTATCAGCAAACAGTTGTGCTAGAGATGTGTCAAATACAAGACAGTCTGAGTTCATTATAGCAGAAGACACCCCTTCATGAATTGAGCGAGGCATCGCTTCCCATGTCAGCCGTCGGCGATGCCCATTTAGCTCTAAGCGGTAGCCAAATTTCTCAGCTTCTTTACGAGAACCTATGAGTTGAACAATGGCAAAGAATTGTTGGTGTCCGTCAAATTTTTCTTGTTTTTCAAGTACTAACATAAAGTGGTGGTTGAAACATGACTGCATCATTACCCAGTCTACAGCTCCTGGTAGGTTAATGTCTGTAGCTAAGAACACAATGTCTTCTCCTTGTAATGTGGTGATACTCTTATGGGACATCATTAGATGGGGCATCACCTGGTCCAATCCTCCTTGCCATTTGCATGATGCACCTGGACAAGGGCAAGAGTAAGGTCTGAATTCACAAGCTTCCTCATGTTCTGCTTTCTCAGTGTGCACGAGAGTGACTGTGCAGCCTGTATTTGAGTGCTTGCAGGGAAACATGACATTGCTAGCAACTTTTTCCATTGCGAGGTTCCGTATGTTGCCGAGAGGGCCGCGGCAGGTCGGGCAGCAGGAGAGTTTAGGCCTACAACTGGAGCACACCAGGTGCCCGCTCTGACACTGCAGGATTGGGGGCAGCACATAGTCGAAGCAGACGGGGCACTCGAACAGCGAGGCTAGATCGGCAGACATCGCCGTGGGCACGTTGACGAGGGCAGGCACCCCGGTCACTGAACAACTGGAACCGCTCGCTCCTCGCCGCTTGTTGTTTGGGCTCATGACACCGTCACGCGCACATAAAACTGTCCATCAGCGATCAACTGGGTCCCCACTCACGTTTCACTTTTTCACAGAACACCAACAGCACGCACCTCATTTGTAACCTTCCACAGCTGATTTTCTCCGCCTTGCTGCTGCACCAAAATTAGTTTCCATTACAACTGCAACTGTATCCCACAGAACTGTGGTGTGAAAATAGGTCTACTGTTTTTCAAGGACTTAATGGGCACTTGTTTTTTGTACAACTAGGAATTTTGTGTAAGAACAGCCAGTACTTTGGAGTTAATTAAAATCAATCAATTGCGAATGTTCTATTTCAACACAAAAAGATGAAATACGTAAAAATCTCTGATCAAATGACGACCAATCGAATGATCTTACAACATGACATGACAGGATGACAGATGGCGACCATGTTGACAAACCACAGAGAAAAGACCAACTCCAACCAAATGACGTTTAGAAAAAGCCGTTCTCTGTTACAAGCTTAAAAATTTGAGTTCATATGAATCACGTGATTTTTGATTTGAATTTTGAATTTTATAACTCAATCTAATTATAATACAGAATAATAAAAAATTTTTCTTCAGCTATTTTATTCCTTCACGTAGCTTCGCGATTCTATTGGTTTTTAACGAACACATTCCTCGCAAGGCATCCTTGCACATCTCTGGTGGAAACGCACCCTTATGCTGCTGACATAAGACCCATCTTGCAATGGTTTTGTGAAGGGGTTTTGTAAAAGTTGATGTGAACGCCTCTGTACAACGGCGTCGTGGGAATTGCTGGACGCGAGAGTTGTTTCAGTCCAATCGATGCCACACCACAGAAATTGTTGTGAACGGCCTTTTTTTTCATTTCACAATTTTGAAGCCGTTGTTTTTGCAATTTCCGTGTACTGCTACAACAGGCGAAGCAACCTGAATAGTCTCCAGAATGGTCTCCAGGCTGCTTTTATCTATCGTAGTTTACGTGGTGAAAACTATTGGCTGACGTACCTACTGCTCACTCAACGGTGAGCTTGACGGCTGGACCGCACTAAGGTCAAGATCTATATAATCGTTACATAATTAATCACAGACCTATATCATTATATTGAGTATTGTTAGAATTATTATATAAGTCTTGTTGTGAGCTTGACGGAGTGTTGGACCGCATTTCAGAATGGGGTGCATGCAATCTTGTCGCGTTCAACGCCAAGGAAACGCAGGTGTGTACATACACAGCAACGGCGTCGCCGTTCGTTTCCCATCCCACTCTTCAGAGCACCCGCTACCGATAAAGGATAGCCTAAACATCCTTGGCATGGATGTTCGTAGCAACCTAAACCAGCGGGACTACATTGAGAGCGTCATTAGAACTGCATCCCGTAAACTTGGAATCCTGAACAGAGTGAGACGATTCTTCACGCCTGGGCAGCTCTGTCTCTTGTATAAGACACAAGTTCGCTCGTGTGTGGAATACTGCTCTCATTTCTGGGACGGTTCCGCCAAGTACCTACTCGAAGCTCTTGACAAATTGCAGCGGCGTGCTATCCGTATTATTGGAAACCCAGAGGTTTGACCCTTAAATCTCTCCAATCGCGTAGAGACATTGCCAGGCTAAGTATTCTCTATCGCTTCTACAATTGGGAATGCTCTGACGAGTTATTCCAGCTTATTCCACTTTCACCTTTCCACTCCCGTACCTCGCTTGCTGGACTCCGGCGTCACCCACACACAATTCAACATTTGTTGGGCCGAACTAAAAGGTTCGGTGACTAGTTTCTTTGTCGTACCATCCAGACGTGGAACACTCTTCCAGCACATGTGTTTCCTTCCTCTATAGTCCCGGGGTCTTCAAGCGGGGCGTGAAAAATAATTTAACATCGTTATAAAATAACTGATATAGACAGATACAGCTGTTCAAAGTCTAGGATAAGTCCAAGTTTAAGCTAAGCAGGCTTTATCGATCTCGACCTCAGAGCGCGGGCGCGCAGTCAAGAGAAATTTCGGTAGGAGTGGTCCCATAACCCGACAACGTAAACATTGGATCTAGTCCGCTGTCGCCATTCGGTCACAGGTACGGGTTTTATTTAAGAACTAACTTTACGCCCCCGGCTACGCCCGCGTGAACTTCATTTTTATGACATACAGGATTTTTTCTCGTCCCGTCCCTTCCTGTTTCCGTCCCCACCGTCTTAGTTTGCCCCTACGTCCTAAAAAAAACCCCCATGCATTTTCTTTCTCACGCGTTTAAAAAAAGACGTACTTAAAAACAAACCTTGTCCTACAAGTGAATTTTTATTTTTAGCATTAAACAATGCTCTATTTTCTACACAAAGATAGAAACTAGAAAAATTCGACCTGATCCTAGGACTCAAGCGGGATTCGAACCCGCGACCTTTCACGATCCGGGTGACTGCTCTTCCAACTGAGCTACCGAGGCCGTTAACAGACCTGGCGAATTTATCTAGTGTATTTTTACGTTGTAGGCCAACGTTCTTGCACCAATGTTATAGGCAAGCGCCTTTAACACCCGAAAGAAGTATTGTTACAAATATTAATTGACTTTCGAATAAGATGAAACTAGCTAAGTATAGGATAAGTGAATTTTTATTCTTAGCATTAAATAATGCCGTATTTTCTACACAAAGATAGAAACAAGAAAAAATCGACCTGATCCTGGGATTCAAGCGGGATTCGAACCCGCGACCTTTCACAATCCGGGTGACTGTTCTTCCAATTGAGCTACTGAGGCCGTTAACAGACCTGGCGAATTTACAACTGTTCTACAACTTAAAACTGTATTGATTTGATTACGTCTGCAAAACCTGCTTTTAATATTAACTTAATTACCTTTGTTTTTATACAGGGTGACAGGGTAAATAGACCTATTCCTTGAAAAGCGTAATGGTAAACGTTATTTGCAACAAATTAAGCCCCATCAACTAGGGGTCCAAAATTTTCTGAAGTTTCCGACTTGTCAACGAAAACCAATTCAGCAGGTTCATGTCATCACACTAACATACACGTCGCTTCGCTCCTCGCCACCTAATGAACCCCCTTACAGAGCGGAACACCTTCTGTTTAAAAAGTTTTTTTGAGTAACATTGAACAGAACTAATTACCAAGAAATGCATTCTGCACAATACATGTATGTACAGTCAAGTGCAATGAAAAGTATACATTTATAGTTTTTGAATTTACTAAGTCAACACTATTTATAGTGTTTCGGAAATTTATTTCCGAAGACATTAAATGCACTTCATTACAAAATGCCGATTTTACATAGAGATACATTTGTTTTATTATTTTGTCCAAGACAAGGCAATCATTATTTGAAATGACCGGGAAAAGTGATAAATCAGACCGTTTTACTCACATTGCCCGGGCATTATGCATACAGACCGGTCATCATTAATTGTGACCTTACTGATCAAGTGGCCCGTAACATTTTCATGAACAACTTCGAGTCGGTGGCCGTCGACAGCGACCGGTCCCGGATCAATGTGCTTATTGATCATGATTTTGGTTTTATCCAAGTTCATGCCGAGACCGATCTGACGAAAAGAGGCAGTGAGGCCGTCCAGCATCTGTTGCAGCTCCTGCAACGACTCGTACGTACCGTACAGGTGGTCCCTCACCTGGAGCATTTTCCTGTAATGTGAGATTTCAGATTAAATTTTGAGTATTACAATACAGTACTGCCTCCCTGACATGACGAAAATTTGCCTGTAATGTAGATTCCAGATTCGATTTTGAGCATTACATTACAATTCTGCCTTACAAAACTTCAGGGAAATTGTATCAAAATATTACACATTGTAACAACAAATTGCGCACTGTAATGTGCGGTTCTCCTCCCTCGCTGATGTAATGTAATGCTCGAATTTGCAACATTACAGTGTACCCACTGCAATGCGCGGTCCTACTCCCTCACCGAATGTAATGCTCGACTCTGTAACGTTGCATTAAAAAATGGTCTAGGCGAGGGAGCACCTTAATGGTATAACGTATGAAGTCCCGTGAAAGGTATTAAAAAAAAACATATATTCTTTTTACTCTCACCTAGAACGCATCTTACTCCAATTATAAAATATTATTTTGCTAGTTTGAAGTTGGACCAAGCATCAACACAGACTGCAAAATTGACACATTAAATTTATGATAACACCTTTAAAAATATGACTCAAAATATACGAGTACATTTGGCAGGTATCGAAAGATAAAATTTGATACGATTCGAAAGTACGATAATAGATTCACAGCATTTTAAACTGTTTCGTTTTTAAACAAAACTAGCGCTTGATTAGTAATTTTTTTAGCCAGATTAGGAATGTATTATTTGCAAAACACTTATTATTTTGCGTTCAAGTTAAAGTGTTGTTCGCTATGGTTTTGGCTTTACGTTGTTTGTTACGCAATGTAAATTTTTTGGCAGGAAATACCTTTACGTTATCAAAATCTGCAGAGAACAATCTGGTTGTATCTAAGATACATCCGGTAGTTTGACGTAGCTTGAGTTCTCAGAAGCATGTAGTTGGTAGGTAGGTACGTAAGTAATCAACTATCTACCTAGTAGAGTCATGTTGAGACAACAATGCGTCCTTTCTTTTTAACTAAATAGCCTTCGTCAGATTACGTGTTATGACAAACTGGAATTTTTAGTTTCGCGAGTGCGGTGTAAGGTGTTTGAAGACCGAATAATCCGTTTTCGTATTCAGGGTGAGCCACGAACGTGTAGTGGCGGGAAAGCGCGCTAAGTTATGTGTCTACTTGCAACACGTACCTATGTCAAGAAATGAATGACACGTACGAAATTTACAAGTGTAAGAAGGGGGAGGGCATTTCCCTTAATTTTAGACTACGACGGGCCATTAGTGCAACAGTTAATACGAGTAATCCAGATTAACCCCCTTACATACATACAATCAAGACTTTATCCCAAACGGGGTCGTCAGAGGCAAGTGACTGTTGCCGTCATGGTGAACGGAACACTCAGAAGCCCACATTTCACCAATGGTATTAGAACCCAACGTGGTAGGTGGTGCGCCTCCCGCCGCTATCCGGGTTGATTTGGTTTTTTATCGATGTTTTCCATCACCGGAGAGTTAGTCGGAAATTAAACAATGAACACAAAGATTTTGGTTCTGGCCAGATTTGAACTCGGGACCACACGATCCGCGATCCAAGTTGGAGTGCTTAACCACTGGGCCACGACACACACTTTAACCCAGACCCGAGCTTAGAATAATTACGCCTAGAAGGAGAGTCGACGCATGCTTACTGATGCCACTGAAATCCGGACATCATGTCCGGACCTGATCTACCGTCGCACCGGCCCGCCATTGATCAAGGTCATGGTCTATTTATTGGTAGGAGCTCCAACAAAATGCTATCGCCTTGCAACATTATTTGGTTACTTCTATTGGCCATGACACATTTTTGACGTTCGGTTTTGGCTTCAAGTTTGACGCGTCTTTTTGTATGGAACTATCCTTCTAGGTGTCATTATTCTAAGGACCCGAGTCAATTCAGAAAAGATCGTTTCCTGAATTGACCCGACCGGGAATCGAACCCGGGACACTACGGAAATCGAGGCAAGAAACCGTGCTACAGCGCACTACGCCAATCGTGTCGTCAAAATAAATGACGAATATTCATTAAACGAACATTTATGTTAGTTTTAGTTTGGGTGTTCATTCAACCCTACCGAAGCAGGGCATCAAAAATAGTTAAGACTCATTTGAGTGTTCCCCTCCACGGAAATCTTTAGTAAAAGGCGAAAGGTTTATACGTTTTGAAGAGAAACCAGAGTTGTATTAATAATGTCTTTCTCTTTTTGATTGACTTTTTAAAGGTAATTAAGTGCAGTGCCTATAATAAAAGTATTTCAATGAGAACAAGATATATAGTAAGTAACGCGATAAGTCAACTTGATAAGGTACCTATCCTGGCAATCTAAATCAAGATAAGACCATTAGAAATTATTTTATAGAAATTCACCAACATATAATATAACATACGTCATACGTCATACCCTAAAACAATTATTAGGTTTTGTGGGCACTTTGTTTTTCCTCTCTGATTAGTGAAAAAGCCATAAAGTTGATAATAACTTTTAATACTTTTTTGAGTTCATTACTTGATGATGAATTAGGATAAAATTAACCGGTTTTTACCATCAAACTTTATTTTTAGACCGTGAAATGAATACATTCAAAAAAGTAGTTATTCTATTTTAAAGAAGTGGTTAATAGTTTGATATCAGCCAACCAAACAATACCTACTTCATAATTCTACGTAATTTAAACTAAGTTCTCGTTGTAGTGTAGAGCGGCCGTCACTCAACGTTGCTAGTTTGGGCAAAAACACTCTAATTAAACAAAATAACTAAGCTAACAAATCAGGTAAGTAATACCCATCACATTTGTTACGTAACTGCGTTTAAATGTAAACAACGCGTATCAATTTGTTCACATACAACTGATATTTATCTCGGCCGGCTTGTTCCTGCGACCGCGAGCAATGCGCAAGAAAAGTAAATTAGTTTGTGGAAAGCGGTGTTTCTGATCGCACGCCGTGTTTTCGCGCTAAGTGCTGTTGGCGCGGGAATTGACAGTTCGGACGGGGCAGATTAAAAACTTAAAAAAGTGGCGTCTGTTTTATTGAATGTGCTCGTTTTTAAGTTTGAATAAAATTGTTTCTGGGAAGTTTTGATCAATGTGATATGTGAATATTTTGTGTTTGTTTGATAAATTTTCAGGTGAGTGCGGCATCAGTTCATAGTGTTTATAACAATACGAATTAACAGTACACTAACTATTGTAAGGCCAAACTAAGGTCAATTTACAGTATTAAATTAAAATTAAGCGACCCTTCACTTCGAACAGGGTCGTTATTTTTAATGCTTAGCGTAGTCCGTGAAGTTTTTTTAACGTTCCGACTATCGTAATCACTTTTTTGAAATTAACCAAGCAAGTTAAAAATACCTAAAATAGCGCGGATTGTGAAATGTCCGCGCTCTTCCAGGTTTGTAAAGTAATGACTTCATCTATCTTTGAACGTAAAGGGATACTAAACTGTCACATTTGTTTGTCTCACTGCACCCGATTTAAAGTTTCGCATCGCATGACCCAACGATTGACTGATACAGAATGTCTTAAGCCGATCATAATCTAATAAAGTTCGATGTGCACTGTCGTAAAATTTATTTTACGACAGTGCACGTCGAAAGGGATTCAGGGTTCCTGAAAATTACAATCCTGAAAGGTATGAACGTTGTATCAAAATACAAGTACCTGATAGTCCCTTTCGGAACTTTCTAACAGTTTGAAATAGGACTGACATCCATAGGATTAGATAGGTCGGACCAGACTCATGCAATGCGCAAGTTTGATTTGATTCATAATTCCTGGGAAGCCCTTTGAGAATAAAACTCAAATTATAGCAGTCAAAAATAAGTGCATAATTGTTAGTGGTAATGAAATTGAACACAGGTTTTAATCGATAAATAGATTGTATCGTTCTTACAATTCATTGAGGCATTTTCTTGGCTTGGATCTATCTTCTTAATATGTGTGAGCCGGAAGGCTTAAAATGATATGATAAACATTAATTAAGATAATTACTTTAATTTTAGCATTCTACAATGTGTATTTTAATATAGGTACCTAGATTTTTGATCTAGGTACCTACATAGGACAGTAAAAAAAATCGATTTTTGTTCCGAGATATCAAGTGGAATTCGAATCTACGTCTTTTTCAAAGGCGGCAGATTTTACCTCCGCGCTAGAGATATCATCAACCTAGCGGATATCTCTAGGGTATTTTTTACTTCTGTAAGTAGGGACCTATAAACATCCGAAAGTAATATGCATACAAATATTTGAACTTTCAGTATAGATGAAGTGCTCATTTACATAGATATCTAAGGATATAAAAACTAGAATAAAACAAATGTCGGCCCTAGATGTCGTTATTACTAGGGGAACCTGTTGAGCCTTGGCTCCATGTGCACCAGCTCCAGCTCCAGCTCCAGCTCGGCCACTGGGCTCGTTTTATATTCGCGCGATAAGTACCGAGTTCTACTTACCTAATTTTAATATTTTTGTACTTCCTTTGGTACAAATATAAACAAGTGTTATATTTCGTAAAACAGTGGGGTTTTTTACTATATTATTTTCTCGTTTACTGCGGTCTAAGAGGAAGTTTTCGGAAGTAGATAATTCGTTGCTGTCATGGTAAGGGATTTTTATACTAAGGCATAAGTAAACATAAATACAAGGATGTAATTGAGTTACTTTCAAAAGAAGTTAACAAACGGTTCTTGTGAAAATCATATATATATCTTAGTTTAAAAGAAAGTAGTCTAGTTATGCCTAATATTCCTATAAAGTCCATCGCACTTCCATTCACCGTAAAGATCAAAATTTACAGATTTGTCAGATTTACAACATACACTACACTCTATTTCAATTGTAATACATATTTTTTAAGTTTACTTTTAAATACATTTTTACTTTCACATTTCACAATGTCACTAGGCAGCTTATTGAACATCTGTACTCCCTCAAACAATATCGTTTTCTGTCCATAGTTGGTACGAACTTTGCACAGATGACATTCGCCTGTAACGTACGTTTCAGATTTGATTTTAAGCATTACTACATTAGAACATTTTTCAGTGCTTTTCCCTCGACACCGTGACGCTCTGTAACATTATAGTTTGCGCACTGTAATGCCCGTTTCTCCTCCCTCACTGATGTAATGCTCGAATCTGTAATTACAGGCGAACGCTCCAAGTGAGGGAGCACCTTTAGAATTTGATTATCACTCAGGCGCTACTAAACAAATCTGAATAACTGAAATCAGCGCTACATACACTAAGTTTACGATGTAGGTACTCGAAACAACATTTTTTTAAAATCATTGTTCAAATAGATGTAAGGGCCACGTCACAATAAGACGTGGCGTCTAGAACAAAGTAATAAACGTTATCAGAATGTTATCACAAGAGTTATGCTTGTTTCTTGCCTATTTCAGTTCAAACTCATGGAAACGGAAAAACGGGATTTAATTGTTCTATCACAGTTAGCGCAGTTTGACTGTAAGTCTTAAATGATCTAAAAAAATTTAGACGAATAAGCCAAACCCAGAATTGATCTAATAAAAAAAAATGCACAACATCAGACCTGGGGGCATATTACAATCTGTGACTGCGCGCTGGTTGATGAGAGTTGGTGTTGAATTGAGAGCAGGTAGACTTTGGTTGATTATGCATTTTAATCTTGGTTCACAAAGTTGTTAGTGTTACAGAAGTAAAAGGCAAGTGGTTAATTTACCATTTTAATTTAAACAGGTGAGTGACGTGAACCTGGATGGCTTCCCATTCGTCCTCTTGGTGAGCTTCCTTATTGGTGGGACGGTACGTCGTGGTGGGTTTCCATTGGCTCAGTGGTTAGTGCGTTCCGTTGTCGTTGCGTTCCGGTTCACGTCCTTGCGTGACGTTTTGTTACACGCCGTAACACAATCTCTTATAACCAGCCAAGTTAATTTCCTAAACTGAAGGTTGCGAGCAATTTCGTCTGTAAATATCCAGCCTAGAAGATGCATTAGTGACAGGTAGCTACTTGTCACTTAAAGCAGCTTGAAATTAAAGTTCGAATTATGAAATGGCTTGCTACGCTCAGTTTCAGAAATTAACTTAGCTAGCTATAAGAGATTGTAATATGGCCCCTGGGGGGCTAGCTAAGAGCAACACGCAATTTTCGTTTCGAGATGTCAAATTTATAATTGTATGGAACTGACATCAAATGTCATCTCGATTAGACGAGTACTTATGTAATGCCATAAGCACTCGTACGTATAATGTACGGAAATGTCCGTACATTTTTCACATTTGACATATCGACACGAAAGGAGCGTTAAGCGAATAATTATATAATCAACAAATATTTTTGGGACCGCTTACATTGTAACTGAGCTGATTAGGTGAGCTCGTGGATGTCATAGTCTTCCGCTTCTTTGCGGCAATGATCCTGTTATTGATGCTATATTACTACGGCACGGCATTCAATTCAGGAAAGATCGTTTCTCAATTGGCTCGGGTCTGAGTGTGCTGGGAGATGCCCCTGGCTTAATTCCTTGTCTGGTAGCTCGTAACACAGGGATATTTATCCTTACTTCGAGACCACGACAATAAGTGGTGTGTTGTCTGGCGCATATTTATATATTTATTACTGCAGTCCAGTGCTTTGCAACTGATAATCCGGAGCGGGAAGACCTTAAAGAGATCTTGCAGTGATTAACGCGCGGGGAACTGAAGATGCTGCAAAGTTTGCTCCATATGGCACCGTCCTCATCTCTGCATTGTTAAGGCTCAGGGTTGCACTCTCCATTTCATGAGGTTACTTCTGTAGAGGCCCTATTGAGTCTGGAGTCGATTGAGCGACTTGCATGTGCGATGTCAGAGACTGATAAACATACATAATTTTATCTTGATTCATATTTGAACAGCCAGACAGAACCAACACCATGTTTGTCACTTGAATGTTTGTCCTGAGTAGGGATTAAAACTGCCATATTTAGCTGCTATTGCGCCAACGGACGTCATTATAAGATTATCCATCAGTCGATCTAAATCAAATTGTCTGCTTTTCAACTGGAATACGAAAATAGATCAAAAAAGTGTCTTCAATTTAAAAACTAATTGATTTTCACAAAAAAAACTTGCTAATCACCTCAAGCATTTCATCACTTCGACATTAACAGTTCACAGCATTCGAAAAGCCTGTTCTTAGCTTCCCACATTCGTCACTCTCGACTAATTGCACTGCGCCGTTAGCGCCGCGCATGCATCTCACTAACTCGTTATGACGGTCGTATACAGCTTAATTGCTAATTTAATATAACGGACGAAAAAACATGAACTTGAATTACGAAGCGTTTCAAGTATATTATTCATAAAGCTCTATTAGTGTCCTCTGTGGACAAGTTGTAAGCCTATGGCTTAATCACCACGCTTGATGGTCCGAGATCAATGACGCAATGCAATTGACGAGTCTCGTCAATTGAAGCGATGACTTGATTTTAATGATGAAGGCTGGGACAGTGTTTGGACTAAAAGAGGCGAAACGACATTGTTGCCCCCTCACCCCTTGTTCATACCGCATTTGCTCAAAGACAGTACCCATCTCATTCAGCTTTTATATACAACAAACTGAATAGAATTCTTAAAATATATCCTATGTCAACATATACGTGTAAAAAATCTGTAATGCATCGGTTGGTATCCCTAACTTATGACGAAGTTGAAATACTTTTGTCCAGAATAACCTAGCCAGTGACTAGAATAGTTCTGCAATAATATATATCTGTAATAACAGTGTACACTCTTTCTCTCTCATGCAAGCGCTTTCATATACATGTTTACACACACACACTCACACACACACTCACACACACTTTCACTCTCACACACACACTTAACCATACATACTTATTCACACAGATAGTCTTTAATTTTTAATTATTTAGTCATAGAATAGTAATCTTTTGTAATTGTTAAGGGAAGAAGCGAGTCATTCCCAACACGAGTATCTCCTGATTACTCAATGGTAAGTCTCATCAATGCTCTGTATATTAGATTACTGAAATAAACGTCTTTTTACTATTTTTTACTTTTTTTTTACTAATTATTTACAGTACTACTTACTAACGCTATTAGTAGCCTTTATTAAAACTAATTAAATTGAAGCCCCAATCATAATCGAATGCAAATTGGTACTTCCTATAGCGCCGAAGGCTATGAGGGCAATCCCCACCTAGGAAATCTATATTGTGTGAATATTTACGGAGTTATTTTATTATTGGTTTAGTTAACCATAACAGTTTATTTTGATTTAGTTTTAGCTTTCTTATATTGCAACGTACCATGTACTTTTTTCGCTTGTACTATGCAAATTTGTTGGTTACTCAACGCGCAATTCTATTCTGCATGTGAAGGGATTACGCGCTGCTCTAAAATGTACCTTATTAATGTGACGACAATCATTACCTTGCCGTAACTCAGTCAAGCACTAGCACGGGAGGTAAAGGATGTCGTTGCTAATTTGTACCCACATTTATTGTTATTAATAACATCATTCATTACGGTCTCCAACCGTTCTTTTTGTGTACAAATTAATGTACTCGTATTTTGTTATGCACAATAAACAATTTTTGAATTTTTTTGAATTTGAATTTACGGAGTGATTTAGGCCCTGGGCACGTGCCCAAAGTGCTAATAGGGAAAGGGGGGCCGGGGTAAATTTGTATTTATTATATAATACTGTTACAGGCTAACTTGTGCTTAAAAGGAGATACCAATCGTGTATATTTTAAGATACTCTGTAATATGAAAATAAAGATTTATTATTGTTATTATTATTTTCTCAGTCATGTATCTGTTTCAAACACCCATAATACAAGCTCTGCTTACTTTGCGGTCAGATGATAATATGTAAAGATGTTCTAGGTGTATTTAGGTGAATTGTTAGTTAAAAAATAAGATTGTGACAATGCTAGCCGATGACTCGTAATTTTCCTTATCACGGTTTGAGTAATTTACTAAACATAATTACCTTAGCCTAAATATTTTCCGTGAAGTAATTACCGCTAACATATTCAAAAGGTCTCCGAAAGCGAACACACCTATGACCAGTAAAGAACCGCTCCCTTCTCATTACGAGTCCATTTCATTACAAACAAACAGACAAAAATGTAATCTGTGAAAAAAAACTTAATTTCCTTGCGCGGCCGTGAGAGCGCAGGAACGGTCAGGGCTGGCTGTATAAGTTTTACCAGTTTCACAAAGGAGGATTATCCAATCTTTAGTTAAAACAATCGACTCCTAATTTTGTAATTAAACTCAAGAGGTGCAAGACAGTATATAACCGCGAAAGAAATAATGACTTTGAATCAATGAGTACAACCTTTAAGTTGTACTGAGTGTTTTAATTGTGATTTTATTTGTATTTCTGCTAAAAAAAAGCAATTTAGGGTTATTTTATCATTATTTTAGTGGTTCTTTTAAGTGCATCCGCTTTTATAGATAGCGGCTTGCACCTCTTGAGTTTAATTACAAAATTAAGAGTCGATTGAATTCGAATGGCATAGCAATCATTATTAAAAAACAAATAAAATGTATAACAATTTAAAATAATTTAATAACCTAACGCAAATTCGAAAAATATACCTAAAAACTAACAACCACTTTAAAAATGGTCACAAGCATGAATACGGTTACTGATCTTAGTTAGACAAAATTAAGAAAAAAATCTTAAAAAGAAATAATCATTTAGATATTCCGGTATTGATAGTAGGTATTCTTTTAATACTCGAATGATTGAAATATAGAACATGCATTAAACATTTGTATGTTAGCAATAAAATTATTAAATAAAAATATGCCTTGTTTATTGTGTGTTCATTAGCGTGTCAGTACTTAATTACTTTTAATTATTCACGGCCATTAATTCTATCGCAACTTATTTCTGAAAGTATTGCTTGTATGTAGGGTATAAATACAAGTGAGTAAAAATAACTGACATTATATTTTCTCCTTTGAGATTTCATAAAAAAATGTAGTGTCAGTAATAAAGGCCTGTTAAAACCTGAGCGGTATTCGCTGCCGCTGTGAATAGAAGTACATACCGCGGCTTATCTTCTTACCTTACTGAGCGAATACCGCGCGGTATTCTATACCAGCATGCAAGGATATCGAAATCCTTGTGGGAATCGAATAGGTGTGAACAGTAATATTAGCGCGTACCCACTCGGTTTTCTCTGTCGCAGTCGGTAGCGAATACCGCTTAGGTCTCAAAAGGCCTTAAAAATAAGCTAACCCTCAAAAAAAGAAATGCATATTTTTTTAAAGTCAACATCAACCTGACTATAAAAATGGCAGCCCTGATTCCTCCAGCAAAGGTTATGATAAGACAAGTTGGACAATGACGAGTGTGGGATTCACGCACTAGCAAAGTGCAAAACGGAACTGCATTAGGTTGGAACAATGGAAGAGAATGCTCATCAAAGAAAAGACAATTAGCCAGGTAACGTACAGGGTAATGGCTTCCATTGTAATTACATCAATAGTAAGGGTGATAGAGGAATAACAACCTCTAAACAGGGTTTTGGCTACTTATTGCCAACATAATTTGGGAAAATCGACGTCCATGTTCGGAAGTAAATAGTAATTGGTCTAATAGTAAATGTTTACTAACCTTTATCGTGAAAAAGATTACTCTAACGGTTTATTCAGTATCTGTGGTGTAATATGATGAATGACTGGTGTCCACTGACTGCTAAGACAGATAACTTGGCAAGAAATTGCAATGTACTCGCTGCCCGCGCATGTGTTTCCGAACCAATACAATCTGGGTCTCTTCAAGACAAGAGTGAATAGGCATTTACTAGGCAGACATGTTCCATCATGGATCGCATCGTCACTTAACATCAGGTGCGAGTGCGATCAAATGACTTTCTAGTCTCATATGAAAAAAAAATTGCTCAAACGCAAATATCTTTAAATAAAATAAATAAATAAAATAAAATATAATTTATTTGTGATGCACAGGTCTAAAATTATAATTATTATGTTCATTCTGTGATCCGTTCTTTGATGAAAATACAAATATTACAATTAATTAATACAAATATTCAATAACAGACTGGAATTAAGATTAAACAATAAAGCTAATTAAAAAAAAACAAATGCCAAAAATATGAAGTCAAATATAGATTTAAGATTAGATTAAGTATTATGTAAATAGTGTAACTTTCAAATCGTCAAAACCAAATATATAATATGTAGCCACCGCCGTGTCGGAGTTGTAGGCTAATTACAGTCGCTTAAATCCAGTAGGTTAGTGCAGGTAGCCGCTGACTGGCTGAAAATGATAAATCATTTTAATCAATTTGACAACACGATTGGCGTTGTGCGCTGTAGCACGGTTTTTCGCCTTGATTTCCTTAGTGTCCCGGGTTCGATTCCCGGTCGGGTCAATTCAGGAAACGATCTTTTCTGAATTGACTCGGGTCTGGGTGTGCTGGGAGACGCCCCTGGCTCATTTCCTTGTGTGGTACCTCGTAACACAGGGATATTAATCCCTACTTCGAGACCATTACAAGAGGTGTGTTGTCTGGCGCATATTTATTTTATTTATTTATATTGAGAAATTGCTCGCTGTGCTCAGTTTAGGGAATGAACTTGGCGAGTTATAAGGGATTCTGATAAGAACCCAGTCAGGAAACAAGAGATTGTAATAGGGCTCCAGATAACATTTGAATTTCTAGGAAATCTCTAGGAACGTATCGTATACTTTTCCTTTTCATTTCTAACCCCTAAGACTTCTTCATAGTATAATAACTCATCTACCGTATTGAAGTTAGGTTTTACCACTCACTTTGAACTTTTCCCGCTCGTCACCTGCTATGCCACGAACTTTTTAAAATAGCACATATTCCTAATTAATTCAGTGATTTGAATAATTATTTGAAATTATCCATACACGATTAGCATAGTTAATTAGGCAGTCGTAGTAATTATAAATGCAACCATACATATTATAATAAAATACAGAAGGCTGGGTTACGGGACCTATTCGGATAAATCGAGGAAATTTGATTTTTACTGCACAGTTTATAATGATCTGCTGATTCATACACTTAAAACTTCTTAATTGTGAGATTGGTGCCAAACGTCATAAATCTCTACGATAGTTAGGGTAGGAACGTTCTAGAATGTACTATATTGGATGGTAAACGCAACGTAGTAGGAGGAAAATGAGGGAAATACCTTGATCCCTCAATCGTCGGTTCTTCACCCCGTTTGGTGAAATATCTATGAGGATCCTGCCCCATCAAAGTAAATATTAATAAAACGAAATATATACAATTTATAAACAAAAATGGGCGTAAAAAAATATTCAATTAACACACGACAGTCAGTCTATAACAGAAACAAATGAGGTCACTTTTCTTGGCATTCTCTTAGATGATAAGTGCACATGGGAAAAGCACATAAACAAGCTAAGCAATAAAATAAATTCATATGCCTATGCCCTATGGAAGGTTGGAAAAACTGCCAGCAGAGCAATAGCTCTTCAAGCTTATCACGGAAACGTTAGCTCGATTCTGCGGTATGGCATAGTACTGTGGGGTAACTCGTGTCATATAAATAAACTATTTATTGCACAAAAATCGTGCGTTAGGGCCATCCATGACGTGGATAGTTTGGTCTCCTGCAGACCTTTGTTTAAGGAGCTCAACATTTTGACCATTCCTTGTTTATATATATATGAGGTGTGTATTTTTGTCAAAACACACACAAAGCTGTTCAAGTGTTTGACCGATTATCCGCGGAGCTATAGCTGTAGACGACCGAATAAGTTAGTTCTCCCAACCATGAAAACAACAATGTATTCCAGAAATAGCCGTGCGATGGCCATTAAATTTTTTAATAAATTGCCAATAGACATAAAAAACCGACCACTCAATCAATTTAAATATAAACTAAAAAATTGGCTTGTTCGAAATTGTTTCTACAGCCTGGTCGAATATTTTGATTTGAAAACCATTTGAATTATTGGGTTTTGACTAAATTGTATTTGTGACTGTGAATGAATTGATTTGTGTATTTTTGAAATTTAAAAGTTGACATTTTTTAATTGATAATATTGATAACTGAAAATTGTATTTGCATGCCTCAAATGGGTGAATGTGTCTTGTTTGCTATTTTATCTCTACCACCTTTAATGTACCACATTCTCGCAAAATAAATATTCTTATTCTTATTCTATGATTTGAAAAAAGGTTTGATGCATGCCCCCCTGCCACGGATACCAATTGACGAATAAATCTGAGCTCCGCAAATACTGATATGTCTGGGCCACAGGGCCTATAGCTACTGAGGTCGACTTAGCTACATGAAATGGAATCAAAAACGAGAAAACTCGAAAATAAACTGAGTAGCACTGATGACAAGACACTATATAAGTAGACCCATGAACCAAGATTTTTAACCCTGCTGAGTACAAAAATTTACTTATTTCCTGTGTTCTTGTCATTCTCTGCTTATATGTATCGGCTGCAAAATAAGAGAACTCTTCGGTATTAGATTAACGAGGCCAATGATAAGTAGACATACAGCTCAATTGGAAGAATGCTGCTCAACGGGATGCCAGTTGTAATTGTATTTTGTAAGTATATCGTGGGAGTAAATGACAAACACTCGTTCGATTGCGCTACAACTATTATTAAAAAAATATTAAGCGTAAGTGTAATTTCACTCTGCGCGCTTGGATAAAATACATGAGCAATGAAACAATTTTTGAATTGACAAATAGGTACTGCACATCGAAAGAGAGAGTACACAGCTTCACAAATATCTTCACGTCACATTATATCAAATGGCGTATATCGAATATCTATTGTACTTTTTAGGAAGTTTTTATTTCTATGGTAGTACTATAAGCTCTCATTGCTTTGAAATTGACTGGCCTGTTGGCGCAATGGCAGCGATCCTGCCTTTAGCGCCGGAGGTCGTGGGTTCGATGGGTGGGGCCATGACAAATATTTGTGTGACGAACATTTGTATTTGTTGTGTGTCTGGGTGTTATTATCTATTTAAGTATGCATTTAGAAATATTTAAGTATGTTTATCAGTCTCTGACGCCCATATTACAAGCTCTGCTTAGTTTGGGGTCAGATGATCTTGGTGTGAATTGTCCCAGATATTTATTTATTTAAATCTATAAACTCTGATACATAAGCTTGAGGAGCGGTGGAAAGTCGCTTTTTCAAACTTGGTTGAGGTGCTTCCTAAAACTACATGTAGTCAATCAATTCCACATAAATTAGACACAAGTGAAAAACTAAAATAAATAAAAATGAATGACATTTTGATAATCCCAGTCAGTCCATTATCCAACATTATCTTGTAAGCAAATAACTCTCAATAACTTTGAAAAAGCAGACCTACAACTTTTGTAGACAAATAGATAATAAATAAAAAGTAACCTTCTTCCGACCTCACTCCGACTGAAGGTGACGAAAACTATCGACTAAATCAGTCGTGTCGTGTCGTATCCGATGAGCGGATGAAACCACTTTTTGCGGCGGCAGCAGTCATGCGACCAGTCTCTGCGATCTTTGAATATTTCTACTGCTTTCTTGCGCAATTTCCATCCATAATTTCTTTGTTTTGTCTCCGTGGTGAGACACCGTACTCGGTGAGGCATGCACGGATAATTTGACGCTATTTTTTGATTTTCTTAGATAGCAATAGCCAGGTCCATAATGAAACACAAATGTTTTTCACATGAATGTTGGTTGTGTTTATCCTCCGAACCACGGTTTGCAGACAGCGTATCGGTGGAGGCTTGCTGGTAAACCCTTTTAGAAACCGCTATTGGCGGAATGCAGATGTCAGGGGTTACACAAAATTAACATTAAGTTCACTAATATTTAAATCTCAATACATTTAGGAAGTTGTCAAAGTTGCGATACTTGTAAAAAGATCCAAAACAAAAGTAGCAAAAAAAAACAAAAGATATGCCAAAAAAAACCGCTCGAGCAGTCTCCAACGTCAAAAAATCTTAATAATTCCTGGACTTGATAGGCTTACCCCCGAATTCTGGAGGAAATTGCTCTTTAGCGATAAGACTGCCTGAATTGTAATTTGAAGGTCTTCCTTCTCTATTTACCGTTTGTATGTGTTAATGCATATTTTTTATCTTATCCCAATTCAGAAACTTAAATCAAGTTGAGCATCTGGGTTAAATATCCTACCGGTAGGCTAAACATGATATATTTTTATAAAAATTGACTCTCTCGTACTAATAACGTTGTATCTATCATATTATTTAATAAAACCTTATTATTCGTTTGAGACTTTTATTTTCATTGCTAGTATTCATTTTAGTACCTAACTATTATTGTTACTCGATTCGGTATGCGTGTATATATTGAATCAATCATGTACTTTCGACTCCGCAATAAACTTGCTCTTTCGTTTTCACTTCAATTAATTTTACAATAATAAACATATCTCTTAATTTTAACATTTAATCGTGCATTAAGTTTTGCTGATGGTCATTCGTATGTTCACTCAAGGTGACTTTAGAACAAACGAAAAATTTAAAACTAAACGGCACTGCACAATAATTGACTCATTAAAGCCAATTAAATGAAATGCCGGAATTACTAAATGTTCTGTAGAGAAAGTGTCGCGTTTGTGCGATACGATCGTCACAAGAAAACTATAGTATTGTTTTGGACAATACCATGCAATGAGGTGACATGCGAGTCTTGGCATGCATACTATACCTTCCTAGTTAGATTACTAGTTATATTTTGACTGGCCTGTTGGCGCAATGGCAGCGATCCTGCCTTTGACGCCGGAGGTCGTGGGTTCGATCCCCACCCATGACAAACATTTATGTGATGATCATTTGTGTTTGTTGTGTGTCTGGGTGTTATTATCTATTTAAGTATGTATTTAGAAATATTTAAGTATGTTTATCAGTCTCTGACGCCTATAATACAAGCTCTGCTTAGTTTGGGGCCAGATGATCTTGGTGTGAATTGTCGCATATTTATATTTATTATTTATTTATATTCATTTGTGAAAAGAAAATGTTGGCACATAGACACAGCTCGAAATAGATAACGCAAGTCCCTTCGGAGTCATGAAACCTTATTGTTACGTATTCTCTGTTTGTCAATCGATTTTAATTTTAGCTCAATGACATAGGAAGTTTTAGTGTTAATTCACTGAACTTTGACATACACGCGTATTTATGTTTGTGTGCATAAATCATCCACCTATATTGTACGTTAGTGTTTCTTTCTTTATTTACCTGTTAAATTTGTTTGTGCAATAAAGTCTATTTATCTTATCCTAACGCCTCCGTGGCTGAGTGGTTCCAGAGCTCGGCCCAAAAACCCGGAGGTCCTGAGTTCAATTCCCAGGTCAGGCAAAGTGTGTTATTCGGAACATAGCCCAGGTTTGTGATCACCAACCCGCATTCGGCAAGCGTGGTGATTAAGCCAATACCCATCCATTCTAGCGATGACTTGATTTCATTGATGGAGGCCTTTGTCCAGCAGTGGGACAGTACATAGGCTAATTAGTACTACTACTACTACTATCTTATCTTATCTTATCTTATCTAATGAGTTGAAGGGATATCACTTTGGGAAGCCAAACCATATTAGGCTGGTTCATTGGTCCGCGGGGTTATTCACTAAAAGTATATTTGCGATTGCTAACCCAACACTTTATTGTTAATTCTGTCATATCATTTTAATTATGACATTTAATGATGGAATACTTGACATATAATCATTTGTAAGAATAGCAATGGGACATTTTGTTCATTGGTAAATTCATTGTATGTTTTTTTCTTGTAACATTTGCATGCTAATTCTAGTAGCCTTACATGAGACTCAAAATGTAACAAAGATCTATTTATACCATGTTGGATGCAAATAAATCATTATGATTATGATTATGACTTGCAATTTCGACAGCAATTCCTACTTGGGTTACCATTCATCAAACAGCAAACGACTAGCGATTCAGTTGTATTGTGAAATAGACACCTGTAAGTCTACAACGAGTTGCCACTTTAAATTTACGTAATCGTTTGCGTAAAAGAATGTATTGGGATTTAACATCAGACGACTAACAAAAGACGACCGACTTGGTGTAATGGTTAAGAAGTTGGCTACTACACCAGAGGTCGCGGGTTCGATCCCCGCACAGTACAAACATTTGTGTGCATGAACATGTCTGTTTGTACTGGTCTGGGTGTCTCCTATGTATAATAAGTATGTATTAACAAAAGAAAATGTATTTAAGTATGTTTATCCGTTGTCTAGTATCCCATAACACAAGCTTTAATTAGCTTACTTTGGGGCTAGATGGCGCTGTGTGGAATAATGTCCAGGGATATTTTATTTATTTATTTTAACATCACATGACATGACAAATCCCAATACATTTTTTTACGCGAACAATAACGTAAATTTAAAGTGGCAACTCGTGGAAGACGTACAGGTTCCGGATTTTGACAATCCCGTATAATAACCCCTACCTACATATTAAATATTTTAATGGCGAACATTTGTGTTCATTTTACGTCTTAGTTATGATAAAAGTTACAAGGACCTAATAAATGCAGCTGATTTTACAACACTTCAGTAAAAACACTTGGAAATACCAATAACGGTTTACAATTATGGCGAGATAACACCTGCTAGAAGTAAACAAACACAGTACGAGCCGTGTGCGTTAGCGCATATAATAATATATGACTAACTCGTATCGTGAAAAAACAGCTGCATACAAACGTGTTTCTTTTAATTTTCAATGAGTTCTTTTGAAATCTAAGTAGATTTTGAATAAAATACCGCTACTCCGTAATACAAAAATGTCAATGTAGATATGGTACGGCCAATCATGGTTTTGTGATACTAGTCTACTAGATTGCGATTTTCTCGCGATCGAAATTATTGAACGGTCTATCTATAATTTAGCTCACTCTGCCAATGCATAAATTGCGTGGGGGTTACCTACGCCGTATCGAATGCCGCTTGATCGAATGACATGATCAAAAATTCATATAATCCAGTTCTATGTAATACCAATTGAAATCATTTATATAAATTTTGATCGAATTCAATTATAACCATAATCTCTTCGATGAGATAAAAGATAAGATGAATATTATTTCTTGCACATCAAAAATAACAATACAGGTCGGTTTACATGGGATTATACGATGACACAATTAGGCGGTTTTATTGCTAAAAAATAATCGATATATTGTTATTTGATCAAATGGAATTCGATATAGCGTAGGAAACCCGTTGTGTAGTGTCTAGCACAATCTGACATGAGGCAGGCAATGTAGAGCGTTATTACAGCAAAACATTGATTCGAATCCTCCCAACATTTTGTAAATGAAAACATCTCTCCGCATTTACTATATTTCATTTCAAAAGTTATTCGCAACTGTTTTTTAAACATCATAACGAATAAACCTTGGATGAAATTGTTTTCATTTATGATGAACTACAGTCTTATAAAATTTCAGCGAATAGCGTTGCTAAGCAACTTTGGTGACTTAGCTTCTTTATCTACTCGTTATCACTAGCACTAACGCGAACGTTTTCGATTGTAGCTCTTTGATTGCTTTACATGGGATAGTATTCTCTGTAATCTTGAAAAGACCTCAACCAATCAATTTTCTTTCAATTTTTCAATTAACGTTTTTTTAAGTTTTTTCAATGACCTAACGTGGTGAAGTCCAGATGTAAGGCTGACAAGCACAGTCATGCAAACGAATCACTGAGTTGCCCATCCTCAGCTTGAACGCCTGCAGAAATACTTTTTCACGCCCCGCTTGAAGACCCCGGGACTATAACAGGATGGACACACATGTGCTGGAAGAGCGTTTCACGTCTGGATTGTACGACAAAGATACGCGTTTTTGTATCACATTCAGCCATACAACCAGACACAATAGAAAATATTTTGTTTACGGGCTAGATATGTCCGCTATCGCACTTAATGTGTAAATAAATATATAATGAATAAATATTTGGGACAATTCACACCAAGATCATCTGACCCCAAACTAAGCAGAGCTTGTAATATGGGCGTCAGAGACCGATAAACATGCTTAAATATTTCTAAATACATACTTAAATAGATAATAACACCCAGACACACAACAAATATAAATATTCGTCACACAAATATTTGTCATGGGTGGGGATCGAACCCACGACCTCCGGCGCTAACGGCAGGATCGCTGCCATTGCGCCAACAGGCCAGTCAATAAATAAATATTAGTCATCATATAAATATAATCAGCTCACTTAAATTTAGGTATCTTAGCGACATACTTCTTGAAACAGCTCAATCAATCTTATCATTCGATAGAGCGAAACGCCGCGCCTGTCACGCTGGTCCTGATAGTCCTATCAGCAATTGAAACAATACTAAGTAAAAATACCTGTAATCATGCATTCCAGTGCAGAATATCTCTGCCATTCAATTGCATAAAAAATGTCGTCTCGTCAGAGCGCCTAGTGCAAGTTCTACACGTAAGCGCGAATAATGCATGGCATTTGTGGTGGCGTATCGAGTGACACGTTTATAAATATACCTGGACATTATTCCACACAGCGCCATCTAGCCCCAAAGTAAGCTAATTAAAGCTTACAGAGAATGCAAATTTTTTTCCAATGCAAATTCGTTTTTTCGCGGTTGATGCGTGTGATCGAATGATCTGGCACTTGGCCCTCAGTTTATGTCAGTTCAATCTTTTTACAACATCGATGGTAAGAAAATAAGCTGCTTAGTAGAAAAGCCTATAGATATATGAAACACTGAAGTAGCTGGGTACCTTTTTAAATAGCTATCATGAGAAATAGTGGACCTTCCACATACCCAATAGCATGAACACAAGAGGTGTTATCCAGCTGTGATTTTCATGCAGTTATAATAAGTATGCATAGATAAGTAATTTTTATTACTTTATCTTTCAAGAGGATGCAGAAGCGCCGTTTTTCCATACAAAGTCCCGTTTCCTCCCTGGATATTGCTAGTAGACGATTAGTTTTTACCAAAAAATCTATCGCCACTATTGGCATGTCTCTATGTTTTCCTTTTTTTAATAAATTTATTATTATAAGAGATAAAAACAAGTCATAACACACCTTATAGCTATTCATTCATAAAAGATGGATGTGTTGTGTCGCAGACTTTTTTATGGATGGTTTTTAATAGATCCATAAAAACTTTATTATATAACTATATTTTTGTAGAACCTTCAAAAATCGAAAAAATGGCCCGATTTTCCGCTGTGTTTAAACATCTAGAAAACTAATTTTACTAAATTATTTAGAAAAAGGAAAACATAGGAACACGGCCACAGTCCTTCTTAAATGTTTAATGAAATAAGTAACTAAATCGGTCAACTTTTCGATAAGGGATCAGGGGACTACGAAACGTCGATTTTGTATACTTTTGATAGGTAATTTCAGTCCGAATTGCATCTGTCTCTATCGCACTCTGCACGACGTTCGAGGTTTGCGAAAGACAGCAATATATTTTACAAATACCTATTTTTCATTTCTCTTGAGCGTGCTGTATCCTCTTAAATCCCAAACGTTCGTCTTGTGAATGCATGTATAAGATGTGGATTCGAATTCGCAGCCTTTGGCTTTGTTTGCACGACCACGAGCCTATGAGCCAGACAATGATAAATACAACAAAAATGTTATCTGTGAGGAAATATATTTATATATATAATAAGTATCAATACGATAACGCCAAGCGAAATATACATTTCTTCAGAAATCTACACTAATAGAGTGAGCAATTGGAAGGGAGGGGTTCTAAATGGTGGGTGTGGGCTCAAACATGGTGCTATCCCTCCAGGGCCGGTCACGAGTGGTCCGCACACAGGCGACTGCGATATACAGTGACGTCATAGCTAATGTCAATGAATGCGATACTGTGAAGGGGTTCGAGGAATCCAGGAACGCAATTATTAAAGTTCAAATAAAAGTGTTCATGCGAATAGAACCATTGAAATAGTATTGATAAAGATCGAAATGTATCAACTACATTGAGGAACCGACATAACACAAAAACCAAAACTTTGTTAATCAGCCGAAATAGATAATTTAAGCGAAAAGTACCATGAAATGTCATTAACTGTGTGCTACTCGTATGTGATGGATTGTGACTTATGTGAGTGAACATAAATGTACACTACCTACTAACATAACGATGTGCATACGTATATTAATAACATAACATAGGTACTGTATTACTCAGAATTTAGTTAAGTCTATCTTGCTATCTCGCGGGTATAGTGATTGTGACAAAAAAAAAAAAACATAGATTGTGGGGATGGAGTAATTAGTGTGGCTCGTGTTATTGTTGTTTGGTCTCACCATGTTTTGTTTGTAAGTTAGTACTTAAGATTTCAGTGTATTTCTCTTACAAGTGAATTATTGTATTCTTTTAGAGAAATGTCTTAAACCTAGGTACCATCACGACTATATCCCAAACGGGGTTTATTGATATATTTAGAGTTGATATTTAGAGGCAAGTGACTGTTGGATTCATGGTGAACGGAACCAGTGGGTTCACCAATGGTATTAGAACCCAACATGGTAGGTGGTGAGCCTTCCGCCGTTATCCGGGTTGATTTGGTTTTTTACCGATGTTTTCCATCACCGGAGAGTTAGTCGGTTTAACAATGAACACAAAGATGGTTCTTGCCAGATTTGAACTTGGGACCACACGATCCACGACGCTATATCACGCAGGACGGAGGCGACGTACGGATATTATGCTTAAGAGCGTTTGCTGGGTTAAAACGTTAAAACGTTAAAACGTTGCAACTTTGTAAGATTTTCGTGATTATTTCATTGAATTGAAATAAAACTTAAATTTTTGCTCTATTATTGTGTGCATAATACTATTCAAAAACACATTGAATGGTCACTTGATGGACATCGATAAGACACTTAAAAATTTACTGTACACATTTGAAGTTATAATTATGAAATTAAAAGGTGCATTCATAACATCTGAAAATGTAATTTTGTAGCCTGAAATATATGATTTATGATATGAGGATAATAATAGAGAAATAATTTATACTTAATATTCATTCAGCTAAATAATCACGAGAACCTTAAAAAAATGCGACATTTACGATCTACCCCAAACGCAAAAAGCAAACCCCCTTAAACATAATTAGAAAGCAACAATGTGATTCACCAAGGTTCAGGAAATAAAAAAAGAATTCAAAGGACGTAATTAAAGTACCCATAAGGCAAATTTAAATCAATAAATATGCTTAGATAAAGTAAGCCAAAATTCATATTCATATTGTAGTTGACCAATTTAAATTTAAATTTGTTTTGCAAAAAGTATTTATCAAAACCTTGACAAGTATTACACTTGCCATTTACCCTAAAAACAGATTGTTTAAATACGAGTTTAACTACTGACTATCACGATGTCTACTTATTTGCTCTACTTGATTGCATCTATGACTCACTGTGAAGATGAAAGGAAACCATCTAGATTACGTATCGAAGTTAAACAAAATAATGCAGATATTGTAACGTGAAGGTTGGCTATAAGGTAGTGATTCACTAAACAAACTATAAAAACGTACTCAGGAATAGTTCGTGTCAAACACGAGATGAGTTCGCATTCCGAATTTTTCCTATGAAAAATAGGTATTGACGTGAACTATACTTACAAGTTTTGGTAAATAAACGTTCATGTTTGTTGCAATGAGAATAACGATGTTTTTTTTATAAAATATCGCTATGAGTATGTATAATTTTACTTAAATGTAAACCAGGTGATTTTCCGTCATGATGAACGGAACACTCAGAAGCCAACTTTTCACCAATTGCAATGGTATTAGAACCTAATGCGGTAGGTGGTAAGCTTTCCACCGTAATTCGGGTTAAATTGGTTTTTTATCAATGTTTTTCATCACAGAAGAGTTGGTCGGAAAATTATAAACGCATACAAAGATGGTTCTGGCCAAATTTGAACTCGGAATCGGACGATCGACGATCCAGGTTGGGCCATGAAAAGTTTCTTTTTTCAATTATTTCAATCAATTGACAGTATTTGTGTAACACTACACCCGGCAAAATATAACTTAGGAGAGACATTGGCTGGTGTCTGTCACCGCTTATTGTCTGTCCATGCTTACGACTATATATATATTTATCTTATAAAAAACCGGTGAATAAAAAATTCCACTGCAAGGCAGATAAAAAATGATATCATTACTCCCATTCGTTCACATTGAAACGATTCACGTTAGATGCAAATGATACAGATTAGATATCTGGATACGCTTCTTGACTCATCCTACTGTAAGCAGTCAAATATTTCGACCCGTGAATTTATTTTAGTAAGTAGATCACCTTCATTAGACCAAAATACGGTTAATTGAATTCATTCCAAACATAAATTATGCTATGATCCCAAAGCATAAAAATATAAGATACAGATACCTTAGTGTCTCAAACACCTGTTCTTGTGAGAGATTTAAGACCATGCGAAAACGTCACTTGGACTCCTACTTAAGTACAAGTTATGGCTAAGTATCATTTAAGACTTTGTCTATCCAACACGGAAGTTAAAGGGTGCTCCAGATATGGTGGTCAATGCCAAAGAAGTAACCAGATATAAAACATATGATGGTGCAGTTATTAATGATAATTTTATGTTTTTTTTTCTGATTTGATGTAATGTTTTTCCTGATAAAATCAGACAGAAGTGTTCGGTTTTATCTGATTCCCTTATAGATAATCTTGTTACTGTGACACGTTTGCGACGGCTTGGTGTAGATGCACTTATTTCATTAAAGGTTTGTTACTATTGATTTTGGCTTGTTTAGGCTTTGCGTTCCAAAAGGCAGTTTGTTGTTGGTTTTATTTTCTGCCGACAAAGGCAGCTAAGAACCATTCTTGCTTTAATTTTTCAAGTTTATTAAGTACTCTTAATACTGTTTCCACTACATAGGATAGCAGAACTCGTGATCCGTAGACACGGCGGATTACTTCAAGTATTTACCTACCTAGATAGTGTAATATTTAAGGTACAATGAACTTCTTCTAGTTATTTTAAGACTTACCCCTTATTCATAAAAAAATAAACAGTCTTACAACACTGTCTTCACTATGTCAAAATGGACTTGAAGCACTGTTTTTTCATGAATAGGGCTAGTCTGCACCGTAGTCTAATCCACCATTGGCAAATTTTGTGCCTAAGTAGGTATGTAGAGTCAGCAACTTTGCTTAACATTTGTGAGCTGACGTGACAGAAAGCCCTTTGGCAATCCTGATACAAAGTTAATGTGACAAAGTACTACAGTACTAAGAAACTTTCGATGGTTACCGTACCAGTTCATAGTTAAGTGACTGCTTCTAGGTCTTTGCCTTGTGTTGGTAACATCATTTAATAATATTGTTTGTCATCATCACACGGAGTGCCAATCGAATGGCGAAAGTTATTGTCATCAACAGGCAATAAGACAAACGAGATGAGTTCGTGTTATTGTAGTTGTCAATTACTAGATATTGGTATTATTTAGGCCAATATCCGAGGGTGCAGCCTGGGTAGCTAAGGTGGCGTCTGTTCTGTTTCGTCTTATGACATAATCTATGATTTTTTAGTTTTAGGACCACTGTGACGTGATATGACCAAGTTGCTGCATTAAAGCAAATTGAAACAATTAAAAGAAAAAAAGACTTCTATAAAACATTAGAATAGTTATAAGTAACGGGATTTCTACCATGTACCATTTTGTTTTCGAGTATTCGAAATTTCGGCACTGTTGCAAGTGCCATGATCACGGAGTAACTGAACAAAAAGGTACATATCCCGGTAGAAATCCCGTAACTAATAACTATTCTAATGTTAGCAACCATGACAGTTTAAACCAATATATTATATTAGACATTTCTAACGTAAAGCGAGAAACGTTAAAAGGACTGATTGGCGTAAACTCGGCCTAGCTCCGAACAGTTTGCAACTCCGCTACGCATTACTTCCTCGCTCCACCCGCTACCTCGATTTTTCAATTCTTAGTTTATTCCCTAGATAGCTAACTGAAGTATAAAATTAACTGACTGTTTATCAAGAGAATAGATATTTTCAATTTTTCAATCGTCTTTTATCCAAAGAATAGCTATCTATCGTTTGTCTATGTACCTAAATCGCTAACTTCACGCTGATTCTCACACAAGCGATATACACTTATACAATCATTGCAATGTTAGAATGAAACAAGACAAAAGTTGATGTTCGACAAATTGACACTGACGTATAAGAAAAACAACTTCAGCTTTTTTTGTTGTCTAAAGTTGTGGTAATAAGTTCGTGATTATAATAACACTCCAAAACTCCTTAACAAAATGAAAATAATCTGAAATAACACACCACATAACCTCAAAATGTCAATGAAAACGCATATATAGATCTTATCCAGCCCCTCAATAAGCAGATAACTTTATTCCTCAGTTAGTGGCTTTATTCAACAGATAACATCTATCTGACCATTGAAAAATTAAAAATCTTGTTAACCTTTGGAAAAACTTTATCCTACAGATAAATTTCTTTATCTGAGGATTGAAAAATTGGCCCTTAGTCCGCATGTCCGCTCTGCATTGCTTTCTCGCTCCGCTCCACACCGCCTCGCTCCGCGCCAAAAGACAGGCAGCGTAACGCTGAAGTGGATTGAATTAAACGATTGTGAGATTCGACATGCAATGTTAGTTTACTCGATGATAATCGTAAGTAGATATACTTAACACAAATGTCGTGACACTTACACACACAATAATAGTCTAAGACTAGCACATGCACGTTGCTGTAGATTCTTGGGACAGGAGTTAGTTAGCACGGTCGTGTGAATTGCCTAAAGTTGATATTGGGGCTGTGCTGGAATGGTTTTTTGACGGTTTGCTGTCTAGTAGAAAAGATAACTGAATATACCGAGAGATAGACCCGAAATCTGTACCAAATTAGAATTTCTTCGAATTACAAATTTGAAAGAAACTATTTTTAACAAACTGAGAACTAGTATGAACTTAGAAATTGCACTAAATTCGAATAATTCATAGATAGCTATTCCCAATTAAATTCCGAGTCAGACGGCGGGAATCACACCAATAATTTTCACCACACATTTACCGGTTATTGACCTAGATATCATCATGTTTTATCAGTAATGTAAATGTAAAATATACTATTTATTCTAGAAATTATGGCATTGACTCATTAAACAAATTCACGACGGTAATTTTACAGCCCGATTTTCAACGAAAACGGTAATTTCAGTCTGTGACGTCATGTCCGATTAGTTTCGCAAACTGTGAGCTGCAGAGAAATAGATAAAGCACGTCGAAAATATTTGTTGTAAGTAGTTGCTCAGAAATTAACAAAAGAAAAAAAATAGAGATTTAACAAAGAAACTATTAGAGTATACCTACCTACTATTAGAGATGTTGGTGAAGATCTTCATCTAAGTTTAGGCACTACGGCTCGGATCCCAAGTTCAAATCTGGCTAGAATCATCTTTGTGTTCATTGTTGGATTGGATTTGGTCCAGTGGTGGATATTAACAGCGCTAAAATAAACAAATAACCTGGATAACAGCAGTGGGTTTGCCACTTGCCAGTTCTAAAACGCTTGGTGAAACGTGGGCTCTTGCGTATAGCATCCAATGTGGCGAACAATTTCGTCAGTGAATATCTGGCCTAGAGGATGCATTATTGACAGGTAACTGCTGACTGACTGAAAATGAAGGATCATATTATAGGAATATCATAGGAAATTGCTCGCTATACGCTCAGTTTAGGAAATGAACTTGACTAGCTATAAGAAATTGTAATACGGCCCCAGGACGGCAACTGTCAACTTGCCTCTGACCACGAAGTTTGGGATTTAGTCGTGAGAGTTAGGGACATTGAGTTTTTGATGTTAAATTGAAAATAATAATGAGAGCAGGAACATAATGTGGCGCCTGGGCGTGTGGTTATTGTTTACACGTTTCGTTAACAAAAATGTTTCAGGTTCAATGGCGGATTCTACCGAACAATACATCTGTTCACTTCCGTTATCGTAACATTCGATGCATCCGCATGGGTTTTTCACTCGCATTTCATTCTTCGATCAATGAATGGACCTGATGCCAGGTTTTTATAAAAGGTGACGTCGCGACTTCTCGATTAATAGCTCATAATCACGCGATGCGATGGTAAATGGACCAAATTGCGGCTATTTGTTTCAATTGCGACGACTTATAGCCTCCAGATAAATTATGTTACGTAGATATGTAGGTATCAAAGTAGATTAAGCAACGTGTTAGAATAATAATCCGCTGCAGGGCAAAAGCTTTCGTTTAAATCAAGGTGTCGCTAAAATTATACAAACTTGCTAAACTACCAATCTCGATTAGTTACTAGCGCTTTCGGACATCATAATTAAATCAGCCGGTTTTTAATAACATAGCTTCTACGATAACAAGCAAGGGGGGCTTGCAACAGTCTTCTTGCAATCTTAGTTTAAAACTAAAACTCAAATATCTTTAATCAAATAGACCCACCCGCGTGAGTACTTTTAAATTTTGATGCAATAGAAGTTTTTATATATTCTAGATGTTGCCAGCTATACGTTGTTCACGGAGCTCATATTTTTAGCAGGAGCTTTCGAGAGATAAGTGTACCTAGTTTCGTTTAAAGTCATCCATTAGTTTACGCATGAAGGTAGAACATACTCGTACAAACAGACATTGATTGACAATAAAATTGATTACGTACCTATAACTTGACATGAGCAACTCTTTTATTTTATATATATATCTCTTATATTACCAATATAAAGCTACATTATCAGAGAGTGACTTAAGCTACATTTTATTTTTAACTAGCTTGTGCCCGCGACTTCGTCAGCGTGGAATAATAATATATAGCCTTCTCTTCCTCCTCCTTCCTCGATAAATGGGCTATCTAACACTGAAATAAATTTTCAAATCAGACCAGTAGTTCCTGAGATAAGCGCGTTCAAGCAAACGAACAAACTCTTCAGCTTTATAATATTGGTATAGATTAGGTTATATTTTGACGGGGTATACTCGTATCTGTCCGCTGACGGAAAGATGCGAGTAATAGTAAGTAAAGTACTATCGTGACGTAACGGTAGGCGTAAGTTTTTTTAAGGGACTAATGCTGTTAGAAGCTGATGGCTTTCACAACTTCAACGGAAAAGACGGTGAGCTGTAGGGTCTCAACCCAAAAAACGTATAACTAAAGTTACACGCAGCAGCAGTTTGTCTGGGTACTGCAATTCCTCTTATCATTACAGGAACACAGAAACACAATATAAAGTGTGTCAAATACAAAAACATAAAATAAAAACACATTCACGGGTAGTTGGACCCTAGTCCGTACCATGTAGCTCACCTAAACTAAAAAGTTACTCACGAGTAGGTACATTGGAATTCAGCAATCGAGCATAGACAACAGAAACAAGTTAATTAAATGCATACAGGTTGCTTCTTTTTGTGGTATTTAGTTGTCAATTGAAAAATGGACTATTGGATGAAATATTGTTTTAGTTTATACCTAATGTTACTTTTACTTATCGAATCTTTAAATGCCTTTGGTAACTTGCGGTTTGGTAATTTGCGGTATGTAATCGTAAAAGAGGTTCAGGGTGTTTGCATGATATTCACATATAATCACCAAGACAGTCATTTAATATCAATAATCTTAATCTGCTACTGTTCTTGAATTTTGTATAAAGTAACAAAAAGCGAACCTTGTGATTGTATGTGGTCATTATCATAAAAGTCGGAATGCGGTAATTGCAACGCCTTGGTGGGGTTAATCTCAAACAATTGCATTACAGATAAACCATTAAATTTAACCTCCGCTTTGCGGAATTATCTCTGGTTCGGTTTTGTAAGTGGTGATAGCTTCCATTGAAATTATATTTATGAAATTCTCGAATGTTTTCTCTAAAATCAAGTTAAAGATGAAGTTAAAATAGACCAACATTTAGTTATTTTAAATAATAGACACGAAATAAAATATTTATATTGCATATATCTACCACCATACAGAGCTTCAATGAACGTGACTCTACCACACCGGTGTCAGAGAGCTGGTCCACTCTCAAATCTAATTTCGCCGGATTGGTATTACATTAACGTCACCAAAAAAATATTTTTGGACCTTATTTGTTTGTATAAGGTTCATAAATTTCTAGTTTGACATTTCTGCAATACTTGTCCAATGATATTCTATTCAAGAGTCAGGCCCCTGGTTCTGTACTTACTGAGAAGAACCGGCAAGAAATTTAGCAGTTTCTTTTTTCTACATTTTTAACAATAGATGGTATTCAATTCCTAACAATTACGTCGTCTAAAAAGTTAGTAGATTAAGATAAGTTTCTTTTAAACTCAAACATGATGCGATATTTCAAAGGTACTTTTGAACGGTGATCGATTATTGCGCCCTACCGTTACAAATCGGAAACAGTATCTTTTTTAGTCATTAAAAATATTCCCAGGCGCATTCACGGCTAACAGTATTGAATCGTAACTAAATGAGGTAAACAATTGGTTTTTTGTTTCAGACTTGTTAGCGGAACATAAAGGTCTGGGAATTGCGGCCGGCGAGCTAATTTACACCTTATTCCGAAGAGTTAAAGTGTGTGAACGATGAGTGGTGACACAGAACACGATCGCGCTTGACTTGAAGGTGAGACTTTTTGTGATATAGGCGTCAATTGTGGATTGACCTGAATGGAACTCGTCGTTTGACCTTAAGGGCAGGAAGCCTACTCTCGATCGTCCTCGTACACACGACGTAACGTAAATCGTAATCGGTTGGTGCAATGACCAAGACCATAGTGTGCATCCACAGTGCAAGCCTAGCGCGGTTGCGATGACGGGCGCGGAGTATCAAATATATGAAACGCGCCTTTGTGTCCACAGTGTAGCTGTGGACACACAGACGCGTTTCATTTTGTTTGATACATCGCGCCCCTCATCGTAACCGCGCTATGCTTGCAGTGTGGACGCACACATAGACAGCGATAACTATTTGGCATTTTTTTTGTTGAGGCGTTATCGAAGGACCTAATAAAAATAGCAACATCGGTAAATAATTATTACTTTGATTATTTTAGCATTTTACCATGCTAGTTTTTCATATCTATCGATAGAAAAACTGGATTTTTTTTATTTATTATTATGGTTTCCAAATTTATTTACGACTTTTATCGAATAACATATTATTAATTTTATTACCCTTTCAAAAAAGTACTTTCCCACCCAATTTAAGAGTGCCATAAAATGAATTGTACTTAAACAAACAACCTAATGTAAGTAAACAAACTAAAAGTTTTTATTGGGTAAGTTTTAGTGTATATTTTGATTTTATCTAATGATGTTTAGAATCTGATAATATTGTCAATCTCCCTATTGTCAAAATGGCTTTCATGGACGCCTGTTCGCGACCATGATCGATTACCAAAGACAGAGACGCGAGACACCTCATTCAAAGCTTGAAATAAGCGGCCGCGGCCTCCCGTCTCGCTCGGTGTCCGGTCGCAGGCGCTCCGCCACCTTGTGACGGTAAAACACATGATTATATTATATCGTACACAATTTATGTTGATTTTTTGGTACATATTCCAAACGTTTAATTTTAAATATATTCAGAAAATAATTTGACGCTCAAAATTAGCCGGGTGATTCTTTGAGAATGTGCATATTGGTGTTAACTGTTAAAGTAAAGAACAAAAAAAAGTATGCCCAAATCCGTTCTTTATAGATTTTTTGTAAATTTTAGACTTTGTATTTCATAGTTATGTAAAACGGGTACTTCTTAGGCTTTTCATTATCGAGTAATAAGCGATTTTTTTTTTGTAAAAATGGTAATGATATTAGCCATTTATGGTAATTAGAAATGAACAAATGGTAAATAAGTACTGTTAAATGGTAATTATAAATTGAAAACGATACAAAAAAGGGTTCTTTTGTATTGGTACCATGAAACTTAATGTATTTGAAATTCATTCGAAAATAAAACAGATCATTTTAACGAAACCATATTATTTATTATAATTGAAAATAATCATTTTTCTAACATATTAGACTAAACGAACAAAGAAATTTAGATGTCAAACCTAAACTTTAAATCTAAAAGCGTTAATAAACCAACAGAACTATGCTAATAAGTAAAACTTATCAACCTCAAAGGATTTAAATAAACAAAAACTTTATCCTCTTAGCAACTAAAAACCTATAAAACAGACCTTCTTGGCTAAGATAGAAAAAACGAAATAAGATCTTGAACATAATTTTTAGACTAAACCTTCTTGGCTAAGATAGAAAAAACAAAATGAGATCTATAGCATAATTTTTGGACTAGCCCTTCTTGGCTCAGATAGAAAAAACAAAATGAGATCTTTTACATCATATTTGGACTAAAAGGAACTAAGTAAGTACCAAGTATTATGAAAAAAAAATAAGAAAAAAAGGTAAATACTCATTAAACTTTCACGATTGGAATACAAAATATAAGTTTTTAACCAAGCTGCAATAAAAAACGATTATGAGAAATAAAAGTTAGTAAATTCGAAAACCTCAGAGTGAAGATTTGATTCAACAAAAAACGTTAACCTCTGAGCAACTAAAAGTATATAAAACAAAAACCTACTTGGCAAAGATCGTTTGTTTTATTCGAGGCATTATTTTGTTTTTTTTTCTTATATTGCCGGTTAAGATGACCTCACTCCACCTGATGGAAAGCGGTCGTGAGGTCCAGATATGAGGTTGACAAGCCCAGTCATTTAAACAAATCACTGGGCTGGCCATCCCCACCTTGAACGCCTGCAGAAATGCCTTTTCACGCCCCGCTTGAAGAACCCGGGACTTTAAGAGGAAAGAAACACATGTGCTGGAAGAGCGTTCCACGTCTGGATGGTACGACAAAGAAACGAGTCACCGAACCTTTTAGTTCGGGCCAACAAATGTTGAATTGTGTGTGGATGACGCCTTAGTCCAGCACGCGTGGTACGGGAGTGGAAAGGAGAGGGTGGAATAAGCGGGAATAACTCGTCAGAGCATTCCCCATTGTAGAAGCGATAGAGAACACTTAGCCTGGCAATGTCTCTACGCAATTGGAGAGGCTCAAGGGTCAAAGTTGCCTCTGGGTTTCCAATAATGCGGATAGCACGCCGCTGCAACCTGTCAAGAGCTTCGAGTAGGTACTTGGCGGAACCGTCCCAGAGATGAGAGCAGTATTCCACACACGAGCGAACATGTGTCTTATACAAAAGACAGAGCTGCCCAGGCGTGAAGAATTGTCTCACTCTGTTCAGGATTCCGAGTTTACAGGATGCAGTTCTAATGACGCTCTCAATGTAGTACCGCTGGTTTAGGTTGCTACGAACATCCATGCCAAGGATGTTTAGACTATCCTTAATCGGTAGCGGGGTGCTCTGAAGAGTGGGATGGGAAAGCAATGGCGACGCCTTTGCTGTGAATGCACACACCTGCGTTTTCTTGGCATTGAACTCTACAAGATTGCATGCACCCCATTCTGAAATGCGGCCCAACACTCCGTCAAGCTCAACAACAAGACTTCGCCTCTTCTCCTCGATGCCAGTCTGCTTTGCCCCAGGGCGCTCTAAATAACGCGCGTGGACCGTGCTATCATCCGCATAGCAATGAATATTACCAAGAGATAACATGTCATTGATATGCAGAAGAAACAACGTCGGCGACAAGACGGAGCCCTGCGGCACTCCGGCATTAATCTGGAGAAAGCGTGATTTTCGACCATCGCAAAGGACACGAATTCTACATCCCTCCAGAAATCCGGTGACCCAGTCGCATAGGCGAGGTGGCAGACCATATGCCGGAAGCTTGGAAAGAAGCGAACGATGCCATACACGGTCGAAAGCTTTGGCAATGTCAAGGCTGACGGCCCAAGATTCCCCATGCTTGTCCCTAGCCTCCCCCCAGATGTGTGTTACATACGCTAGAAGATCACCCGTAGACCGTTTTGGTCGGAAGCCGTACTGACGGTCGTGAATAAGAGAGTGATCCTCTAGGTAGCGGATGAGCTGCGTGTTTATGATCCGCTCAAACACTTTAGCTAAAACTGAGGTGACAGCTATTGGACGGTAATTGGCAGGGTCAGACCGGTCCCCTTTTTTGGGAACTGGTTGAACGCCTCCTTCCAAGACAGCGGCACAAGACCCGAATTGTAGGAGAGGCGATACAAGCTAGTGAACACTGAAGACAACTCCGCTGCACATTTCTTCTGCACCACAGCTGGAATTCCATCTAATACGAATTTCAGGCATTGTGGAGACGCAATGTGGAATTTCAGGCGGCACAGCACCGCAGTCATCGATGCAAGAGTTTGCGGCTAAGAGGTTAGCCAGTAAATCGGCTTTCTCTTGCGGCTGATGAGCCAACGATCAATCAGGGAATCTCAGTGGGGGCAGCGAAGGCACACAGAAGTTGGATTGCACGTGTTTAGCCAGTCGCCAGCAGGAGCGGCTACCCGTAGGGTGCGTGATGAGTTCTTGGCCAACACGTGCAATTCGCTGGGCATCTGCTCTAATGTAAACCCTCTTCGTGGCCTTGGTAGCTTTATTAAAGGCTGCTTGAGTGATCATTGAGTGCCTGGGCCCTAGACCAAGCACGGTACGCCGCCTGTTTTTGTTCAACAGCTGCGGCACACTCGTGATTGAACCAGATACCAGTTTTGCTAGCACTGACGACATCAGTAAAAGGAATGTAGTATTCCATTCCGGTACTGATCTCGTCAGCGATAGCAGATGCACTCTCTGAAGCATCCCTTTCTCCAAAGCAGCACTGCCGCCAAGGGACGGAGGCAAAATATTCTCGCAATCCGTCCCAATCTGCAGACGAGTAGTGCCAAAACGGCCACGTCACCTCCACAGGTTGTGGGGGAGCTGCACAAGGCACTGTTGCGCCAACCAGACAGTGATCGGAAGAGCCCAATATGGAGCACCAACCGACACTTTATACCCGGCTGGGTGACAAAATTATGTTCTGAAATAAAGCACAATATTGTGTAATTTATATATACTGAACATAATTTCTAAAACTGAACAGGCTGAAAGTAAATGCAGTTATAGTGGTTTTATGAATTCAGAGCGGAGGAGTAAAAGCACTCATAGTGACTTGATTGTGAGGACAGCGAATCGTCGCCACATCCATGAGAACGTGCAGTCTTCTTCGTTTTCGGACGTATGGAAGTTCCTCAAGTCCCTCGGCTTCGAGAAAACTTCATCTGCTTTGACTTTCTCTCCTGATGATGTTTACATTCATTTCTCTTCCTCTACTCCGCTCGATAGCACTACCTTAAACTCCACCATATCTGCCATTGATTCTTTACCTCCCTTGTCTTTAGATAACTTTTCCTTTTCACCAATTACCGAGGATGATGTCCGCAAGATCGTCATGGCTATCAAGTCTAAGGCTGTTGGCTGTGACGACGTTAGCAGATCAATGATCATTCAGGTTTGAGATTATGTTCTTCCTTTGATTACTCATATAGTAAATTTTTCCTTTGATAGAGCGTTTTTTTCCTTCTACATGGCGTACAGCCTATGTCATTCCGCTCCCTAAAGTCCCTAGTCCCAATTCACTCAATCAATTTCGGCCTATATCAATACTGCCTTTTTTATCAAAAGTTTTAGAAGCTGCTGCACATAAGCAATTCTCTGATTTCATATTTAATAATAATCTCCTTGGTCCTTACCAGTCTGGCTTTCGTCCGGGTCGCAGCACCACCACTGCCCTTATTAAAGTCACTGATGACATCCGAGCTAGAATGGAGGAGTCGCGTCTAACGATACTTGTATTGATTGATTTCTCTAATGCCTTCAATGCCGTTAATCACGACATTCTCCTTGCAGTTCTTTCACATCTTCGAGCTTCCCCCTTAGTGCTTGAGTGGTTCTCAACGTATCTCCGTGATCGAAGGCAAGCTGTCCGCATGGGCGACGTTGTCTCCAATTGGGCCAACTTGGATTCTGGTGTGCCACAGGGCGGCATATTATCCCCGTTACTTTTTTCCGTTTTCATAAATACTCTTGTGGGTTATCTTGGCTGTCCTCACCATCTGTACGCTGATGATTTGCAGATATACGCGTCGTCCCAGGCCAATGAGGTTAACAGTGCTATATACCATCTCAACCATGACCTCAAGTGCGTTGCTGATTGGTCTGCTAAATTTGGCATTAAGGTTAATCCTGACAAGTGCCAAGCGATTATTATCGGTAGCTCACGACAACTGGTTAAACTGGATACTTGTTCTGTTCTACCTGTCTTAATGGACGGTGTCGTGGTCCCATACTCTCCCAGTATCAAAAATCTTGGTCTCCACTTGGACAGCACGCTCAGTTGGACTAAGCAAGTAACTGAACTCAGTAGAAAAGTTACTGGGACTCTTCGTGCTCTCTACCGATTCAAGAACTTTCTTCCCACATCGACCAAGGCTCTGCTGGTACAAGCTCTCATCCTGCCTCTCATCGATTACGGCGATGTTTGTTATAGCAACATTTCACAAGATCTCCTAAACAAAATTGAACCTCTGCTTAACAATTGCATTCGCTTCATCTTTGGGCTTCGCAAATACGACCATGTTTCTAGCTTCTGGATGAAGCTGAACTGGCTACCTATCCGTCAGCGGAGTTGCATTCGTATTTTGTGCACCCTTTTTTCAATCCTTTTTGACCCTAATTCTCCTGCTTGTTTAAAAAATAAATTTATCTTCTTTCATAACTCGCACAGTCGTCAATTGCGCTCTGTAAATACTCTCTCTCTCCTTACACCCGCTCATTCTTCTGGCTTTTTGTCTAGTTCCTTCACTTTTTCGGCAATACGACTTTGGAACAAACTGCCGTTCTTGGTTAGAAATGCGTGCAGTAAATATTCATTTAAAAAGGCGTTGCGTGCGTACTTTAAAAGATTGACGCCCCAAGAACTGTAGTTTTGTTATTCTCTTGGATCCACCTGTCATCTGTCTGTTATTTTATTTTACTTTTTATCTATATAATGTGTAATTGCTATTATTATGTATATATTATGAAATCTCTTTGAAATCTTCTTATTTTGATTCAAACCATTTCACCTTCTGTACACCTTATTTAAAACTTTTATCTTTAGCACTGCTTGTAATATCTCTGTCTGACTGTGTGGTTGACTGGTAGAGAATGCCTCTAGGCATTAAGTCCGCCCTTTGTAACATAGATTATGTGAAATAAAGAATAAATAAATAAATAAATAAATAGTGCGGAACTGGGGAGGATTGAACAGACAGACACATTTTTTAAGTGCAAGTGTACAGCCTACCCTACACTGTCAGTCGTGATGAGTTTGTGCCGCTAACAAAATTGCTGATTTTACAAGTGGGCGTGCCATTCATCGATCTATAGACGCCCGTACTATGGTGCACTACTGTGAGATATCTCCCATGTAACGCCTAAATCTCGAATAGAGTGTATTAATTTTTATGTATAATTACTGTTCAAATAAACTCATTACCATTCTCAATACGGCGAATGGTAAATAAATGGTAATTAGTAAAATGGTAATTAGAAATTGGTTTGTTTTATTGAACTGGCCATTCTTTACTAAAGATGTCATTTAATACAGTTCGCCAGACAATATTAATCCTGTAAATTCATTTAAAAAGTATCAACTTACTTACCTCTAAAATATACTCGAACGGTAAAGATGTATTTTTCGTAATAAAGTTATATTGCTGACGTAATTTTTCACTTTGTCGGCGCTGGACCGCTCTTTGACGCGTTCGTTCTCCCCTAGCTTCGGGCAAAGACTGCTGCCGATAGACACACGTAATAGGAGTAGTCTGTCAGCGTCCAAGGCGACAGAATTAAGGCGACCATCTTTACGAATGGTAGGGAGGCGGATGTCGAAAGACAATTTTTGATGTGATATCTAAATGTCTATTTTTTTTTATGTGCCAGACAACACCTCTTGTAATGGTCTTGAAGTAGGGATTATTAAATCCCTGTGTTACGAGGTACCACACAAGTAAATAAGCTAGGGGCGTCTCCCAGCACACCCAGACCCGAGTCAATTCAGAAAAGATCGTTTCCTGAATTGACCCGACCGGGAATCGAACCCGGGACACTACGGAAATCGAGGTGAGAAACCGTGCTACAGCACACTACGCCAATCGTGTCGTCAAAATATTTACATTCTTTGTACGATAACATTAAAACGAAATATAGATTCATTACTCTAGTTCTCAAATTTATGAACAAATTGTTGTTATTCGTAAATGGTTTTGACAAATTAATTAATATGAACCGAAATCTGGAAAATGGGACGCCAACGGTAGTGAGCTTTTCAGTACATTTTATGATATTTCTCTGAAGTTGTTAAGAAAACGAGAATTGTATTTGTTGCTCCAAGTAGAATGAGTTTGCGTTATACTATCATTCATTTGATTTTTTTTATATTAAAAGTGTTCTTTGTCATCCGCCGTGCAATATGCACATTCTCAAATACTTACCCAGCCAGAAAATAAATCTAAGTCTTCTTCTCCCCTGCGGGCCTCGGGGCGGAAGACCTAGGATTAGCAATCTGGTCTCAGTCCGAGATGAAATTAATCAACTTAACACATTATCTTAAGCAAAAGTGTTATCACTTTTACTTAAGACCTGGCGCTTGCTAAGACTTGCTTGATAAGACCTGGAAATTGGAGCATTCATTCGAAGTAAACACCGTAAGAAATACTGATCATATTGGCGCAATGGGTATAGTTCCTGCCTATAGCTTTTGTATTTTATTTATTAATTTATTTCAAAAACAAAAACATCTATTTTTACAGGAATCATCCTGATACAATAGTGTAGTCAGCCCTTTAACTAATATTATTACTTATTTAATTTAACCTATTCATACATTTAATTTAGTTCCCATATTAAATTTAAAATATATGTAAGTATTTCATTTCATATTATACATTATACTCAGTCTCAAATTTAACTATCCATTACATTATATTATCTATTAAATTATTTCATCTTACTATTCATAAGTCAATAAAATAAAGAATAAAAAACAAACAGAACGGCAAAATCATTAACAGCAGAACACTTTCAAAGTTACTTTACTCAATCAAACAGGTAAACAGATCTGTTGTTTCGGCCAATACAGTTACTAGATTAGGCGTGTGCAAAGTCCGCGTCAGCGGTGAGTTGGCCAGCAGGCCGGTCCGCGCGCGCGGCACCACCCGCCGCCGCTCCTCATACCTATTCGACACGCAGTACCCAACCGTTTTATTCTGTGCTATAGCGCAGAAGCCGTTGGTTTCAGCCACACCTAAGGACAAAGGTGGTGGAGGTGCCCGTAGTTAAGTGCCGGCAGCGGATCGGCAACGATCCGATTTTAAGCAAAGCCAGTCAGGTCCGGTTATAGATGGGGGACCATCACGACCGAAATTAAGTGATGAGTTTTTCGGGCATCTCCGTGCTTCGGAAGGCACGTTAAAACAGTTGGTCCCGGCTGACGTCGCAAGATATCAGTCCTAAAGCCTAGTCAGAGGCCTAAAAGGGGGCTTGAGGTTTATCACTGGCCATACATTCACCTCTCCAACAATCCGCACTGAGCCCGCGTGTTGGAGTATGCCTCGTACCACCTCATAGTTGAGGTGAGGCCTGTGCCCAGCAGTGTGACGTAAAAGGCTGTATTTTTAAGGACAAACAGAAAAGGAGTGGGACTCGCTGGCCGCGCATGTGTTTCCGAACCAATACGATCTGGGTCTCTTCAAGACAAGAGTGAATAGGCATTTACTAGGCAGACATGTACCTACCATCACAGATGGCATCGTCACTTACCATCAGGTGCGATTGCAATTAAATGACTGTCTAGTCCTATTAAAAAAAAGGTTAGTGTTTGTTAAGTCTGGGTTTTTACTACGTATCTACTATCTACGAGTATGTTGTTGTCTAAATATTGCAGTGTTATCAAGAAAGATATAATATAATTTAATTTGTTACGTTTATCACTCTGAAATATTTTTACACAGTACCGTATTTTGTTCGTGTCCGATGATATCACTCTTAACCTATACTCAACCCTTGTTCTTGTTCAACATGAGTAGACCATTCAAGCATTCATAATTCTATATGATTTGTTTGTATGAGTGCGTGTATGTAACCGTTTTGATTTATCTGCTGCAGGTGTTTGTTTGAACTTCACGTTTCAACACTTATTTAAATATACTCGTAGGTACTATTTACAACGTATTCGTAAGTGCAGTTTAAACTACAATATATAAACAAAATAGAACTATTTAAGTACGACACGATTGGCGTAGTGCACTGTAGCACGGTCTCTTGCCTTGACTAACGTAGTGTCCCGGGTTCGGTTCCCGGTCGAGTCAATTCAGGAAATAATCTTTTCTAAATTGGCTCGGGGATGTGTGTGCTGCTTGTACCTACCTCGTAACACAGGAATATTTATCCCTACTTCGAGACCATGACAAATGGTGTGTTGTATGGCGCATATTTATTTTTATTTAACATTTCCACATACGTAAAATTTATTTCTATGTAGTAAGTTCAAACTTTAAACTAAGTAGCATGTCCGTAATACGTAAGTGCGCGCGTCCTCGATCAAGGATTGGCTCAGTTAATGAGACTCATAGAGATGGTTTTATTGAAAAATAGATAGCGAACCATAACAATATCACCTTTATCAACACTAACATTACAAAGAGGAGAGATTTTTTTTTTGTTGGTAATAGATAAATTCCAAAACAACTGGGAATTTTAAAGATTCCTTTACCAATATAAAGCTACATTATCAGAAAGTAACTTAAACTATATTTTTTTGGCAATTTTTTTATGAAATAAATAGTCACGAGCGTAACCACTGGCGGAAAACTAGTGTTATTGTAGAATGAAAATAAATATACTATCGAAACCTAATACGTCATATTAGGTTTATTTCTATAATTTACTTTTCATAAAGATATCTTAAGTCCTGCTTATGTCCCTAGGATCAGGTCGAATTTTTCTAGTTTCTATCTTTGTGTAGAAAATAGTGCATTGATAAATGCTAAAAATGTTTTTAATGAATTACCTACTAATTAAATAATTATACCAAAGTTTATCGATTTGGGTCTCACTTCCTTAATCTAAACAGTACCTACAAACCTACACTAATGACGGGACTTGATTTGAAACATTGCTGCGTAATTAATAAATATCTGAAACATGTAAACTAAGGTCATCTGAACCCTAATAAACATACTCCTATAGGTATCAACCCGACACAGAAAACATAGGTACAAATGTTCGTGGCGTACCTAATATTCAATAATTGATTACATAAACAAGTAAAACCATTTCTACCGGAAACTTCCTAATACAATAGGTAATATCAATACTCATATTATTATTATAGTATTCTTAAATTTGTTTACTTAATTACCGTTTCGTTTGGCATATCAACCGCCAAACAAGCAAAGTTGCGGGCAAAATCTAGCACTTCGCAAACAAAGAATTCCTGGACTTCAATCAGAACGCTAATCGAAATAGGTAATTGCGTCAAGTGTAATCACACACTTGACGCACCAGGCAGATTAGATACCGCGGTAGATCACACGAAAGCAATACTGTCTGTTACAGATGCGGGTATCGGCGTGGAATATTTACGGGATCCTGCTGCTCCTGGCATGGCTGGAAGGCATCACCGCAGCTAAGAAGAAGAACCACCAATGCCCCATCGGGTTTCAACTGGCTTTCACTGACAGTGGGCTCCCCATGTGCTACCGACAAAAGGGCCCCGAAGCGTTCCACGAGAAATTCAAAGACTGCACAGGAAACTTATACTCCTCGAAATTGTACCACAACCTCAACTTCACGAAAACTAAGCAGGTCCTCTGGACTGATTACAAGTCAATGTACCCTGGAGGACCTTTCATCGACTGGTCTTATACAGACTCCACCGGCGACATTCTCAGAACAACATACAACGTTAAATATGATTCTTCTTTAGGACTAGCCGAGGAGCTTTGTGTGCTTATTGACCCCGTAAGCAATTTTACAGCAGCTAGATGTAATGAGAGATACTTTAGGTATTGCTTCGTGGAGCCGTACGATGAAGATGACAAAAGTAGGAAAGGCTGCGCTGATTTTGCGGGATCATGGAGGTTTTATAGTCCATATTCGACTTGTTTGTCGGCTGTGACGGGGGTGGGAGGTGGAACTGTGAGGGCGACGTGGCGGCAGGCGCAGGACCTTTGCGCCAAGAGAGGAGGGTCCCTACTCAACAGAGGGTGGCGGTACTCCAACAGTCCGCTACTGCATACCTCTGGATCCCTTCCTGTGTACCCTTTGGGAATTATGACGAACCTCAATCACACATTGCTCCGGTATGATACGGAGAACGACACTTCTGAGGTAAGCTATGGAGCATATTTTTATATACTTTTTGTCTGTTTTGCAACATAAATGTTGAAATCATATCCAATTCAGTTAATTTACGTGATTAGTTAAATTTGTAAGCCCTTAAAACACTCTAATTCGGATTATTAACACATAACCGGTGAGTTATCTAGTCGGGAAGTTAAATAATTATTTTAATTATGATTTACATTACACCTGCACAACTTGCAAAACTACGATTATACTTCAATCAATTTCTTAGTTCCACACGAAGATATTATAGTTTCTCATAACTATAAAAAACGACTTGATCCTAGGGCTCACGCGGGACTCGAACCCGCGTCTTCCACAATCCAGTTGGCTGCTCTTCCGATTGAGCTATCGAGACCATTTCTTAGTTCTCTGACTTTTTCTTTTCGTGCTGAATGTTATTGGCTAAAAGTGACTTAGGTGGATTAAGGTCAAGAGCAAATGTAGTTAATAATAGTAAATTACCCTCTACGTGGCCTTAATTCTGTACACTTTCAGATACCGTTCGAGGAGTGGCATTTCCAGGACAATTACATGTCGCCTGATACAACCCTTGGCGCCGTCCGCAACGAGTTCTGGCGTCTGATCAACGGCTCGTTTGTTTTCTTTGACGTCATCTGCGAGCGACCCTACCACATCCAAACCGTTGCCATGAACCTCACTGTCGATTGGTCAGTTTTCATTTTACTGGTTTTTATTATTGGACAGTGTTTACTGTTTAATTCTAATTAGCTTACTCATAATTTTTCAATTCCACTTCAAAAGTATACTGATCTATCTTTTTAATTTTTTGGGAATGCCTTTTTGACGGAAAACGGTTTTTATGGTTTTGTAATAAGCAAGGAATCTTTGTGGTTTAGCCATGTTATGTATGCCAGAAAGAGAATTATAGATAAATGTAACGACGATGAAATTAGGTTTCATTACCATCGGCTCCTACCAAACGGTAGTTCAATTTGAAATTAATACCAAAACCATCCAGAGAATTGAAAAAACAAAATTATCAACTCGGTACCCTAAAGAACTTGATTCTTTGATAAATTCACGACTCACTCCATGGCAGTAAAACGTGTTTCATGTGATGTAAAATAATTGTCCACGTTTGTTTCAGGGAAAATAACATGTTATTATCAGTCGATGGTGACATCAAGAAAAGCGACATTAACTGCTTTACTGATTCAATGATTTACTATCCCAACAAAGTGAGCATCAGCAAGATCGAAGATGATGTTGTCCCTCACATATTCCGAGTTATGCCAGCCTTCGACGGGTACTACTGGTGTGTGCAGACGTTCCAACAAAAATACTACCCTTCTGAATCGAACAAAGCCCTCTTTATCAAATCTAAGGAGGCAGTGATAAATCTCTACGCTGTCAAAATCCACTTAAGGAAGGAATACCATTTCGATAACTTAGACAAACTTATTCGTGTTTGGAAGAAAAAGCTAGAAGAGTTTATATATTACCGGACAAAGTACTTAGCTGTTTATGGTGAGGTGCCCGGTAATGACACAGAGGAAGTATTGAAGACGTTCAAAAATGACCGTCCTGATCTGGATTGGAAGGATACTGAAGTGATATACAATTTGAACATACGGAGACTGTTTCTGGATGCGAGGACTGCATTGGTGCACGTGTTGCTGAACCCGGAGATGCAGCCGCTCTCGCCAGGAATGTGGGACAATTTGCAAGTGATCTTCATGAAGCCAGCGTACTTTTGCAATGGATTCGAATCTGTGCCTACCACAGAGCTTGGTAAGTTACACGATTTGTTTTCCCATGCGCTGGTTGATGTAAGTAGCCTCATAATTGGGTCTCCAATATGCTACTGTTGACTCCTTGTGACAATTATTCTTTAGGTGAACAGAATGTCTTCCCGAAATTCTGAGAGTGACTCGATAGCATTGATCCTTATTATGCCTGAGCTAAAAAACGTAAAAGGACGCCGTCTCCCTTACCCTACAGAAATTCAGACATCTACCAGCATTATAGAAATACTCTAAGGGCTAAATATCGAACAGGTTATCATCTAGTCAGAATAAATGCGTGTCGTACAGCTCTTTTAGTGAACAAGAAAATAAACAATAAAAATACTTGCACTAACTCCCAATTGAGTGGGCTTTAAATCAACTAATTGTGCAATAAATACTCCATGAACCGAGCTGATTCACACAATCGTGTAATTATCTCCGTTAAGAGGTCGAGGGTTAAGAGGTGAGACAGTCGGCCTCTTGCTATTTAAATCTTAACTTGTTCATTAGGGTTTGAACATTCGGTATTCCTTGCACTAGTGTCAATCGGAGACCTAGGGCTATCTAAACCGGATAATAATAAACGGTCGACTTACTAACTAAAGTAAAAAAAATGGCATTCTCACAATATCCTAAGCATGAGCATGTATAGTATTATCTTTGTACGTCTAATGAACAATGGCGTAGGTGGGATCAGTGTCAGATAAGCCTTTGTCATGGTTTAACGACTGCTGTCAAACAATAACAACCCAGAAGCTATATCAAACGTGATTGAGCCTAACGCCTAACAAGCATTGGGAGCTGTTACGTCTAGTTAAATTTTACATTAACCCCCTTATAGATAAAATAGTGATTTTTTTGTTCTATACTCGTAATAATAATATTTTTTACCTACGTTTTTCTAAACCTTTTATACAATTAAACTACGATACCATTGGCATTTATTTATTTATTCAATCACCATACCTGCTTACAGTTGTTTGACCAAAACACAGGCAAGTCATAAATAAAAAAAACATTAAAGCCACAATAACATTATAATAAAATTACGACATAAATAGAATAAAATGACGATTACCAATATAAAATCAAAATTACCATAAATTACCAATAAATTAAACCAAAATCATAATCAACAATTAATCAATAAGAGAAAATCAATTTTATTAATACACAGAATATAAATTATTAATAAAAAATGACAATCATGACGATTTGGCGATGACTTGATTACAATGACAGCAGAAGGCCATCCACCTACCACGTTGGGTTCTAATACCACTGGTGAAAAGTGGGCTTCTGAGTGTTCCGTTCACCATAACGGCAACAGTTACTTGCCTGTTTAGGATATTTCTAAATGTTTATTTTATCTTACACATCATGTATTAAAATGTATAGTCTCTGACTAAGCTATTAGGTAAGGGTGGTTTAGGATTAGTGGCGATACGTTAATATGGCCTAGATAACTTTTCTTACTTTCATAGAAGTAAAATGGATTAAAATTCAAAGAAACCAAGAAATTCAGAAACCAACCACCAACCAAAGAAAGAAACAGATGACATGCGACAAATTCTAAAACGAGCCACAGGCGATGTTTGTTTTGATCTCTGGTGCAGCGAAGCGTGACGTCACGCACAATGGCTGTTTAAACTCTAGTCTGATAGAGGATTCAAAGATCTACAAGTTTATGTAAACATCCTAAAAGTGTCTGACTCAACGATGTTTTGGTTGGAAAAACTTTACATCGATGCAATGGATTTTTTTAGAGCGTTCATTTATAAAACTTTTAATGTAAATGGATTACCTTGATTACTCACTTGATAAATAAGGAACCATACTGTCAAAATATCTAAAAAGGTACCGTAAGGTATTAAGGTAACCCAACATTAATTTGCAATTCAGAGCCTTTTCACACTAGCAATTTGTCCGCGCGATTTATCAGCGCACTAAGAGCTCTTAATGTTACTAACTACAGTTATATTCACTATTTTCACCGTTGCAAGGCTTTTAATCATAATTATAAAGAAATGCCTTAGCGCCACTGTTCACGGCGCGTAGCTTCGGAGCCGTGTAATACGATTATTGCAATGTACAACCAACTGGAGCGATGTTAAATGCATTTTGTCTGTAAGCCGCTAAGCGTATTGCAGCTACGCCTTGTGGACAGTCGCTTTTGACTGACTTTTACAGTCTGGCACTTTTTGTTTCAAATTCTAAAATATGCCTTTAATGAAACTAAGCGTGATTTACATTCACGATAAAATTACAACCTCATTCACATATTCAGTTAACACCTTTCACTTCAACACGGGACTAATCAAATTGTTCGTGACATTACCCTGGGGCGTCGAACTCAACACCCCAGCAGTTAGCAGGATCACTTAGTAGGTACTACGCCACCGGACTAGTTCAGCAAAGGTGGTTCTACCCTTATACTTGTTCTAATGATAGATTGTTTGCTTGTTTATTAGATGTAACTCAATCGGTCTCAAGCGATTTCTTACGACGATTAAGGCATCTCGGTTTCTTGTCCTGTTCAATACAACCAATGATTAGAGTAAATACAGCTGAACTGTGTGGTCTAAGTGTTTGTTCGTTTTAATATAATGATCTTATCTTCTTGTCAATTTAAGAAAAACATAACTTTACAAAAAAAAACTTAACTTTACGACTATACCTGCCAAGAGTTCAGATATTGATTCCACAGAGACAAGGATTTACATGTTTTCATATTATTAGGTTACAATTAATAACAGTACGTCTACGACGAGTTGCCAATTTAAAGAAGGGCGGCGAAACTCGCCTCCATATTTTACAAAAACGTTACCAAACGGAAACATGTTAAATAAATAGAGTTAAATTTGTTGAATTTATTTCCATATAATCAGGATTTTTAAAGAAGGCAGGTCAGAGATAAATTATTCCCGATTTCAATGAAACAAAACTTTTCTGTAGTGCAACGAAAAGTGCAAAAACTAAACGGTTTTATTTCCTGTGAGAGTATTCCAATCTACGCAGAAGTTTTCAATCATGGAATTAATTTTATTTTCAATTTGTGTTATGGTAAGTTATATTTTAACTGTCTTGACCTATTTTAATTAAATAAATACACTATAATGAAAATTTTAAAGCCACATAATTGTATTTTGAATGTATTCAAGTGCTAAGTGAAAAAACAAACTGACAAAGAGGCTGTATGGTAATATACTTCTTTGCCTTTTGCCCATTGTTGTCATCAATGTCAATATTGCCAATGTCAAACGAATCACTCACATTACGTTACGTTTAATTTTTATTATTTTATTGTTTGTAATTGTTTTTTTTCGTTTTCATCAAATAATCAAACTGTAAGAGAAAGTAGAATCCCTCCAGAATTACCTGTACCACCTGTTGCAGAAAAACATAATCAAATTGAAACCCAGCAAGCAAATAATAAAGCAAACACTCAAATAGCTCTTACAACAACAAGAAGAGCAGCTGCCTCTGCTGGCCGTTGCTTGTTTCCAGAGTGTGATGATCGGGAAAAACTTCATGTACCTGAGTCTATCCACAGAAGGGTCCTACTTAGTAGACTTTAAGTAGTACAAGGGAGTGAAGCCATTTTAGGATATTTCTGTTATTGTGCTGCTGGAAATCATACAGTTGGGTGTTGCTCGCACATAATGCCCATTTTATGGTACATGGGGTACGCTTGTCATCCGGATCATTTCGGAGCTCCTGCTGCATTTTTGGACAACTTGTAAATTATTTAAATAAATGTACAAAAATAAGTTTATATGATTTTCATTTCAAAGCTTACATAGCAGTAGAACTTAAATAAGCCTCATACTGAGCTTAACGAACTTAATATAAGTACACCAGAAATGTACTTCTTTTGTTCTTTTTTTTTATATTGCCCGTCAAGATGACCTCACTCCACCTGATGGAAAGCGGTCGTGAGGTCCAGATATGAGGTTGACAAGCCCAGTCATTCAAACGAATCACTGGGCTGGCCATCCTCACCTTGAAGGCCTTTGTCTTGTTCTATAGTTTTGTGATGATGTGTTATGGGCAACGGGTGACAGATCGCTCGTGCCGCGCACCGATGCGGCACGAGCTATACGCGTAGTAGAAGAAGCACGCGGCCGTACTAACAAACTCGCAGTGCGCCTTTGCATGGGATGAGGATGTGGTGGATGAGGCCCATCGAGGTGAGAACCCTCGATGGGCCTCGATTGCACGTATCATGTAGCGCTGTTGACTGAACAAGCCCGTTTGTACACCCGCGACGGGACCCGTCGCAAAGACGTGGGCCCGTCTGGGAGGGCGCGGAGTCCGCCTTCCCACGAAGGTCATCCGCGCAATTCTCCGGAACGGAACACTTTGCATGGAACCGTGCCTAGTCGGACAAAATGCGGATATTGTACGTTGCATTGTAGTGGAACATGTATCCATTCTGACTGATGTGTAAGCATCAGTATCATTTTAATAATTAAAAAATGATTAAAAACCAGCGATTTAAAATATAACCTCACTACCTTCGCCTTATAGCTTTAATATCTTTTTAACCCCAGCTTTAAGAGAGTTAAAACAATTAACTTTTTTGTTAGTCTAGCGTAGTTCTAAAAACATCTACCGATTTCTTTTATGTACGTGGCCCGTAAGTAGAGGTCTGAAATTACATGGGAGTTCGCCGTCCTTCTTTACACTAATGTTCGCGTAAAAAAATGTATTGGGATTTGTCATTGTCATGTCATGTCATGTCAACAAGTCCAAGATGTGCTCAGAAAAGGTCAGGCCAGCAGTACCCATAATCGACGGGCATGTATGAAAGGATTAATGAGAGTGGAAGAAGCGTAAGAGGTGTGTCAGGACCGTAGCAAGTGGAAAGATGTAGTCTCTGCCTACCCCGTTGGAAAAAGGCGTGATGTATGTATGTATGTATGTATGTATGTATGTATGTATGTATGTATGTCATGTGTCATCCCAATTCATTTTTTTTACGCGAACGATAACGTAAATCTTAAGTGGCAACTCGTGGTAGACGTACTGTACAGAGTACCTACAGTCTGTATTTAAAAAAATATCATGACCACACTATGACTTCTTAAAATGTAACTAAAAGCGTCATCAAAAAGCGGTTTCTCGCCTCGATTTCCGTAGTGTCCCGGGTTCGATTCCCGGTCCGGTCAATTCAGGAAACGATCTTTTCTGAATTGACTCGGGTCTGGGTGTGCTGGGAGACGCCCCTAGCTTATTTCCTTGTGTGGTACCTCGTAACACAGGTATTTAATAATCCCTACTTCGAGACCATTACAAGAGGTGTGTTGTCTGGTGCATATTTATTTATTTATTTATTATCAACATAAAATCAATTGCAGCCTAAAGCTTGTGTAGACAGTTAAGAGTTTAGGGCGAATCACTTATATTTTTAAAAATAAACTTTAGATTCTGAGGTTGATAAAACATTGATGACATCAAACTGCGACGTTAAAAACATATTAAGATCAACTGAAAATAAATAAATTAATATGCGTTACGAGGATTTAAGCCAGCGGCGTGTCCTAGCACACCCAGACCCGAGCCAATTCAGAAAAGACCATTCCCTGAAGGAATCGAACCCGGAACACTACGGCAATCGTGGCGAGAAACAGTGACAAGCGCACCACGCCACCAATCGCATCGTCAAAGATGAAATATTTCCTGTCATTTCGAATTTAGAAATGCTTAGAAATAAAAACAAATACGCTTCGAGTCTGTAGCTTGCGGCAAAGAGCTACATAAATTATTGCAATTCCTTCAATGTCATCGCACTGATAGGCTTTGATTACGCATTAGTCATTATTATCATTACGGTCTAATTCCTCTCATTGTCTGCCCTCGTGTTGGTTACAGAATTGAAATTCCGAGTATCTTCACCGGAGTTTACTACAACTTAGCCATTTTACTTAATTGCCGTTTCTATTGAATTATCACATAGAACTTCTAGCCAGCTACTCAGTAATCTGATAATTAACGTGCAATTTAAAAAAAAACAGACGTCATTTACCACGAAAAAGCTGTAGAATTCGGGTTAGTGCGTTGGTTCGAAGGTCCAGGGTTTTTATTATTTTAACTGCCGCACTAGTGTACAACAGCTTTATGTGTAATATCTTTAGAAAGAAAGTTCGCTAGCAGTATCATAATGCAAAATGACACAAAGTGACGAACAATGCTGGGTAGCATGTAGGTGTCACAGAAGTTCGTGTCTCCTTTTTATGAGCAAAATAAGTACAGGTTGGACCCCAGGTCAGTTTAGTAGGTGAGGCTTGTCAAGGGAAGGCCTACCCCTTGCAGATTTATTTAGGAACATTTTTGACTCTGAATAAATGCCCTGTTCCAAAGTAAAATTTTAACTACAGTTAAAAAGACTAATATCTTTTCAGGCAATTCAGTGGTGTCAACCAGATGTCGCACGTTCACTTGCGTGGGAGATTTCAACGATGGCGTGCAATGGGTCGAGACTGCCACAGCAAATTGCACTACAAAACCACCTGTCACCAAGATAGCCGATATCGTGATAGCCTCACTACCAGAAGTGGTGACAGACCCGCCGAAACCAGTAAGTTCCACTCCCAGTCTGAATATAACGTTCCATGTTTTTAAGACTCCTGTCTAACTTTTGTTAGTTCCGCCGCTCTGCCTCAGGAATGCTCGCTCAACATAAATTAAGTCAATGCATGTTCAGAGCGAGCAAAGGTAAACACAACAGCAAAGACTTACTCTTGGTGCTGCGGTCGTAGGACCGTCGATTTTGACTCTATCTTCTGTTTAACATTAATTCAGGTGTAGTGGAGTCATCTGGCTGCTATTATTTATAAAAAACTTTGTCGCACTATAAGCACGATAATAATGAGCATTGCTTTTTAACAACTATTGCAATATAATGTGGTCGATCCAGCAAAACTTAACTCGTTTAAGAGCTCAGGGAAATTTAAGACGAGCTACTTATAAACCAGTATGGGTGGAACCTAGCATACATATTAAATTTTTAACTTAAACTAATAAGCATCTGCATGATTGTGAAACCTAACCACAAAGTAACTAAGTACAGACTCATTCAAATTAAAACATCAAAAGTTAATAAGATGTTGTTCAGCTTGTACATACTCGTAAAGTAACCGACATATGTTTTTTTGGAATAACATTACAGTTTTTATTTCCAGTAATGCATTCAAATCCACCCGTAGTTTTCTCGTAATGCTGGAATGCTGAAAATAATATTTCGTGTTTAGTAGTCTCTGAAATAAGCCTTAAGATTATGTTCACGTTTAGATCTTAATATGAGCTTATACTAAATAAAAAAAAATCTGTACTGTTATTTTGTATTCTAACATGCTTAACCCTAACCCTTAGACGACGGTGGAGCCATTTATCTTCAATCAACAATATGTCGGACTCTATAACAATTCAAAGAATTCGACGGATAACAGTACGACGACGAACAATAGTACTGAGTCGGACTCTTCGGATGAAAACGACACAACCACGCCCTGTTTGACAGTGGTGACTACGGAGACAGACTGGACCTTCCCTGATAACTTCACACCAACCACCGATGTCCCAAGCACTAATCCGCCCACCACCACACTTGAGCCACTTGCAGTAAGTTTATAATATTCAAGAATAGTTAATAGTAACTGTGACCTTATAGGAGCAAGAAGAAAATACAAACGGAATTGAAAATCTCCTCAATATGTAGCTTGCCCACTATCTCGATTTTCCATAATGTCTAATGAATAACTTATAATTTTTGTTAATTTCAGTATAGACGTTCTATCTCAGGCCTTTTTACTATGCTTGTAGTGGTGACATGTACAACAGTGTACATACACACTGTCCTAGTGTCACTAGTGTCATTTGTTCCCGCTGAGAGCACGCCCACTAGCATATGTCATACTGGGATGTCAGTTCATGTCACTACTACAAGCATAGGTAAACGGTCTTCATAAAATAGACAGACTATACAAGTGTCGAGGGTACGAGTATCTTCAACTTTCAAGATAATGATATTCTGCTTTATTTTCAGCCAGAAGAACAACTACAACAAGTGCTGGACGATTTGGAGCAACTTCTGCTGAATGATACGGCGCCAACACTAGAGAGTATCGATCAGCCGTTCGACTTAGTAAGTTGAAACGAAAATTTGATATCAGTACTACTATATTTTCAAATGCTGCCTAAATGACAAATCGTAAACAGCTGTTGGCGCGTGCGAAAACAACAGCACTTTTTATTTAGGCTTGTACGACATGTCTCGCGTCTCTGTCTCAGTCAGGCACGAGAACTGGCGCCCTTACGAAGCGATAGTGACAAAGCAGTTGTACACTGGTACTTGTTACGACCACGTGGTCTCCTATCTCTATCTTGGTTGGCGTTAACTGCCTTAACCTTTAGGAGTATTTGTTTAGTAGGGTATACTGTGTACCCGATTAGTCCTGCGTAAAAAATTTAAGCAACTATTTGGTTCGGTCACAGGCTTTTAGTCCATTACCAGGAGCAGCAGAGGCAAAATGTTTTATATTTTTTCTCGCTCTGCAGGTCAATGATATTCTGGAAGAGCAACAGGAAGGCCTAGAAATCCCAGGACAGCTACTTCACCTCCTTGACCGGATAGCCTCAAAGGTGCAGCTGGTGGGTGAGAAACAAGCAATCACCGTGAGAAACAACGTGGCCATAATGATGGCAGATGTCACTCCTGACAACCCCTTGCGAGGGGTGAGGGTGGCTGCCAGAGACTATGATGCCTTTAGCAATACTTCTTTTGGCTTCATAGATAGTAAGTTTCGCAGCAGTGCATAATCATAGTAATAAGTGCAGTGTACGTAAGATCTATCTAATATCTTTGTGGGCTTCGTATCATCAAAACCTTAATATGAGCAGACAAGGGCATGAAACAAATTCAGGGCTAATGTAGCCTGCGACTGAAAATAGTGGACTTTTGGGTAATGATGATTCCTAATTTAATGACATTGCCTAATGAAACACTGACTTTGAGTAATAATTGGCTACTTTGGCACCATCCACCATCCGATCTAGGATGCATCTTAACAAGTTCTGAAATAGAGTCTTGAGGAAAATCGTGATAAAGCTGAATTGCTCGAACGTCAACACGTCATTGTTTGGTCACATTTATATCCACTTAACACTTATTTGATTCTTTCTCTCTTAAAGATTCTTGTATTATTTTTTTCGTTCCACAAGAGAAAACCTGACTTAACAATGTAAAGACGTTCATGATTCAAGTTGACTGTATCCGTGCGTGTTATAACCCAACGTCTACAATCAGGGCTTGAAAACCGGCTTATTTTTCAAACCAAAATGCCTAAGAACGTATTTGTTTTGTTTCCGTTCGGACGGAAACGTAATAAAAACGATTTAGAAGAGGAACGAAATGTAAATCGCCCTAGCTCAATTTACCGGTTTCAAACATCTTAAAGCAGTTTTGTTATTAAATAGGATCAATACGAAACTAGGAATAATAATTCACAGCCACGCAGCTTAGTCATGGGTCGTCTCGTTAACAAACGACAACCGTTCGGAACGTTTTAAAAACGGTATTTTTTAAACCGGTTCCAAGCCCTGGTTCCTACGTAATATTATTGTAGTGTTGACACAATGTTCTTGTTTCCTTTCCAGGTAGACTAGAAGAGAGCCAGCTTCAGACCAACGAATCGGAAGCCGTGGTGTTCCTTCCGGAGTCAGTGTTCGCGACTCCTCGGCGCATCAGCTTCGTGGCGTTCCGCAACCAGCGTGCGTTCCAGTCGCCGATGCAAGTCAACAGCCGCGTCTTCAGCGTCAACGTCGAGAACCTTACGATGTTCGAGAATGGAGAGGTGCGTATTGGTTTCATGAGCAGCTTCAATTTTGTGTCTTTGACTTTATGAGAATATCACAAAAAAAATGTAAAAATCGTAAAATTTCTAAGGAAAATTTAAAATTATATCCTTAGACACGATAAAAATTGAGCACGACAAACTAAGATCTTGTCAATTTGGTTACGATTGCGACTAATATATATGCGCACAAGTCGATGCATAAAAGAAACTTACTAGTTTTTAGCTAAAATTACTATTTTAGCTGAAATTAAGCTAAAAGACGAAAATTACTTAAAAGCTACTTGTAGAATGCCATGGCAAACACTGGCACGTTTAGTAAGATACTAATATTAACATGAGAAGTTGGGAAGCGTATTCCCTCAACGGTATTGAAATCGCCAACACGTCGCGATGAATTGGATAGCTCTTTATAAGATAAAAAGCAAAGACTTTCTCGGTTGTTCAGTGATTCCTCATTGTGGTATCTATTTGCAAGAAAGAAGTAGGACAGCAAATAACTTTAGTATTTATTTTTATTTTTGTCGCTAATTATGCTGTAAACATTAAATTCTACTTTTTAATTTACCATTTGTCATGCTTTGCCTTCATTAACTGCTTAGTTTGTTTTAACTACTCCCAATAGTAAAATGGCTACAGCAAATTGTGTGACATTTTTTTTTGTAAAATCAATTCTTAACTGGGGTTAGCAATTGATGTCCATAACGTCGCTTGGGTTTACACAGCTGTATCATTAATGTAATTATTTTATTTCAAAGGTAATTGACATTCATCTGGCTCCAATCGTGGGAGATCCGGACAGGAACCAGAGTCGCGTGTGCGCCTACTGGGAGTTCACGAGCAACCAAACCGGTTTCTGGTCTCAGGAGGGATGTACCCTCATCAGGTCGAACACTCCGGGAGTGTTAGACACCTGCCGCTGCACCCATCTCACTCACTTCGCCGAGATTCTAGTACCACGGACCGTCTTCTCTGAACGTAACGAAAACGTCCTTGAAATTCTCTCCATCATCGGCTGCATCATATCCATGTTCGGCTTGGTCATGATTGCTTTAACGGCTGCGATGTTTAGATCCTGGCGACGGGATTACAGCAATAAAATATGGCTTCAACTTTGCATTTCAATTTTCGTACTTATCGTTTGCTTCCTAGTGATCGTATTTGCCAACTTCAACACTTACTCAGTCCCGTGTATGCTGGTAGGGGTCGCTTTACATTACTCTGTTTTGTCATCATTCTGCTGGATGCTCGTGGCAGCTGTGTTGTCGTACCGACGACTCGTTTTGGTTTTCACTCGGGACATGTCTCATAAGCTTTTGCGGGCTTCGGCCTTCGCGTGGGGCGCCCCCTGCGCAATAGTCGGAATACTTCTTTCGGTTGACCCTCAGTCTTATCAGGGTCAGTTCGAGGAGATAACGCCCAGCGGGGCTTTCTGCTATCCTTCGGGGCTCGGGCTTTGGTTGGCCGTGTACACCCCAATCGCTGTCATGCTGCTCGCGAACTGGACACTATTCATCTTAATAGTACGTTCCGTGTTTGCTTCTAGGAGGATTCAAAGGCACGGAGACTCTAATGAGGCTCTGAGATGTGCTACCGTCAGTTGTTTACTGGTATTCTTGTTCGGTTTGCCCTGGATCTTTGGACTCTTTGCTTCTAATATAGTGGGAGCATATATGTTCACTCTAACGGCTACCTTTCAAGGATTCGTGTTGTTCATATTTTTCGTTTTGGGAAACAAAAAGACCAGAGACCTCTGGTTAAACAAGTTGAAGATTAAGCAGACTAGGAAAGTCCCTGTTACGTCTTCTACTTATTCCAATAATAGAAGCACAGGTCCGGGGTGGAGAGGGGGAGTAGAGGGGGCTACTTCAATAGAGGCTAAGACTTCAAAACCTAGGTCGCTGACGTCACCTGATGATTCTAGATTCTCCTGACCAAGAGCAATGAGTAGACCACCAAAGAGGTGGTACCTGGGCATTTCCGAGCGCTTCCAAGTAGGGCTTTAGAAGCGTTCTTGCCAAATGTGATGCTGGTCTTGCTTGTCAAAGAGACGCGCAAATGGTTTATTATCTTAAAATGAGGTCTTAAAATGAGGGTATCTTGCAGCAGTAACGTCGTTGTTGTTTACGGCATGCCGTTACAATACTTTAGTATTGCGGTATAATCTACTTTAAAACGCAAGCTTATTATTACTAGCAGACCAATAATTTAGCGAGACTACATTGTGTTGTGTACTCATTTTTGGATTGCAGTATACCAATTTGTTCTTTGTTTACTATTTCGTAGAACTCTACATACACACATAAAAGCAATGCTGTAGTTACTAGCAGAGAAACGATATACAGTATGGCAAATTGGGCAGAGGTTTTCTTTGTCGGATTTGTTTGAATAGTATAAAATGTAGATAATTTTTAGTCAGCTTTTATATAAAAGTCTATCTTTGAATTGTATTGTACACTACATTATCTTGTAAATATCTCGTATTAGATATAGCGCCGCAAGTAAATGCTTGCGTCCATTTTGTACAGCGACCGTCGAACGTATCACGCCCAGCATAATTTGAGCCCTCATTGATATGGACACTCATTCTACGTGTGGGCGGTACGGAGTCCACAGTTATGTTATTGACTGTATATTTTGTTAGGTCGTGGCAAGAAAATAGAGTTATGGAGGTACTTAGTCATTCAAATATAACAATATCGTGATGTTGTTGATTTTCATTCTGTTCTTAAAGCGATGACTTAATGGTCTTGCTATTTAAGTGGTTATATCGTATTTTCTAGTCTCTTCCATATAAAGCCATAGTACACTTAACAAAATTAGCATTCGTGATGGTTTTGATTCATAGAATTATCACCAGTTATTACTTAAAGATCTCGCATTGAACGAAACAAATAAATGAGAGAATTTAAAACGAGATAATCTGACCCCAAACTAAACCACTTATACTAATACTACGGGTATCAGAGACTAATTATAATAATCCTCTAAATACTTAAATAGATAATGATATTGTTTGTCCTGGCTGGGGTCTGAACCTACGACGTTTGGCTACTGATACTGGCAGGAGCTCTACCTACTGTGCCACGGGCCTCTCAAAGTTATGCTGAAATTGTTGAGTGTATTTGGTTTTATTTTATCTTAATTGTATCCTCGTTGTGTTCATAAATATTGTAAAATAAATTCGTAAATAAACGATAAGATACTTATTTATAAAATAATAAGTTAGTACTAAATATCCAAAGATTAAATGCGTAGTTAACAGCTTTCACTGTTTTAAGTTATGGATTATTTCATGCCTTTCATTCTACTCGTACATCGGTGCTGTCAAAATTTTCAAAAAAACGACAGAACAAATGCTTATGCATAATGTAGAGTAAAACAGCTGATTTTATGAATAAATGGGGTTAGCATCCGTGAATATTCAAATATTTAAAGTAGCTAATCCCCAGTGAATACTTTGCAATAATGTATTCGGCATTAACGCCGATCTAGTAAGACTTTTTGTGTTATTTCGAACCTATAGAAAGATAGGACTTAAAATACATAATTTGTTTCTGTAACTCCTGCTAAGCAGTGGAGCAGGCTATGAAATAAATTAAAATAACGTTAAGATATCGCCTAGTCTCGATTTATATTCCTAACAATATTTAAATGTCTCGAAAATGAACAACCACTAAAATATTTCACCTGTTAAATTTACTATGTACCTATGTACGAGTTTTAATTTAAAAAAATTGTCAACAATTTTTTTTGGAACTGTTTACATAGTTCAACTGATTAATTTTCCTACGTTTAATTTTATGTTTTTTACTATATTTGACATTGTTACCCAGTATTATGAAAATTGTAAATACTATTATCATAAATTATAACGTAATATTGATTATTTAACGTGAATTACGTATATTACACTGTGAGGTACACAAAATGACCCAATTCCAAACCCCTTGAAAAATAAAAATATAACTAGTGGTTAAAATTAAGCATTTACCTACTTGACTGTAAATTGTATAAGTACTATACATACTTGTATACTTCATGATCATAGTATAAAAGCAAGCCTTTAATTTATTATAAAATAAAATATTTGATATGATCGAAACCGTGTTTTATTGTATTTAAACGTCAGAGTAGTATCCACATCCTATTTAGAATAGGTCGAGGTCAATTAAACATTCAAGATTGAACATGACAGAAAATCAATAATAAATACCTACTTATAATACTTTTTTCAATGGGTCAGAGAAAGGCTTGCCAACTTCAAAATTCGAATATGCGGGAAATAATGATTTAAAATGCGGGGCAAGGGGGCCTAGCCAAGAGCAACACGCCACGACGATTTCTATAATAGAAATCGTTTAAATTTATGGGGATGACTTAAGCTGTCACTGGCGCTTATGTCATCTCCATACATTTTAAGGGTTTCAAAAAAAAAAGCGGGATCTAACTAATTTTGTTTCGAATACAAAAAACGTAAACTATTCTTTGCAAATCAGGATAGAACGTAAATAGTACCTACACCTTGTTAGTTTATAAAAAGCCAATATTTAATTTAAAAAAAGTTACAGACTATTAATTATAGTGTAATTTACACTTTATTAAGAAAACTATAACCTTATAATGGGTATTTTTCTTTCGGAGATAGTCGTGCGCTAGAGAAAAAATCTACGTCGTGCGCAGTCGATGTATGTGCGTGTGTAGCTTATTCCGAAAAGCAGGATATTTAGCGTCCCGCAGACACAATGAGCGGGACGTCTTTTTAAGGGTCTCAGAAACGGGACGTCGAACCGTCGTGAGACCTCGTCTGCAAGATAGTCCTGATTATTATTTCCAACTGGGGACGCTGGCAGTGGTCCGGGTGATCCGGCTTGCAGGGGGTCTTTAGGGTTGTAGCATTTTCACGGCGTCCCGTTGAATCTTCCCGTGGCTCTGCAGAATCTTGCTGTCTGGTCCCCCGTCAGTTCTTTAAGATCGTCTTCATATAGCGAGTCTGACCCCATGAGTTCCCATCGAATGTGTGAGAACATCGGGCATTCGGCGAGTAGGTGGAAGCTTGTTTCCTCGCTGTCCATGTACTCGGAGCATACGGGGTCATCTTTGATGCCTATCACTGTAAGGTGCTTGTTAAGTCTGGAGTGTCCTGTGGCGATTGTGTTTGTACCAAAAAAGTAGCTATAACATGTGTATGTCAAGGTCAACAACAAAATTCCAAATAAATACACGATAGGACCCATGAACGTAATGATGCGTAAACTGCGTGAGTGAACTGGTAGATTGTTGCATGTATAGTGTTAATGAATTTCTTAACTCACATTTTGCATGCTGTTAATATTACGCAGAATAGTCATAAGCACCGTATTTTTCTTTACTTCAAGACGTGTAACTATTGTACCTATTCTAAGCAAATAAATGATTATGATTATGATCTCTATGACCATACGTGCACTGTTCCTTGACAGCTTCAGCAGTTGACCTGTCTTCTTCATGTTCATGGCGCTGATAAACATTTTAGACTGTTGCATACCTGTTGCTGCCTTCCACCGTCTATTTGTTACATCTATGATTATCCTTTTGATTACTGGGTTCCGGACCCATTAAACCTTCAGCGGCACCACCTCTGGCTAGTTCGTCTGCTAGCTCATTGCTGCTATTCTCCACGTATCCAGAGACCCAAGCAATCACCACTTCTATTTTGTTTGCTAGTCTCCCTAGAGCTTTTTTGCATTCTCAGATAGTCCTTAATATGGCATTTTTTTAGCTATATAAGTCTGATTGGTCATAACACGACCGCGCTGCAAAGTAGAACTTTTATTTATTCCTAATGCGAGTCTTTTTTCAGTGACGTATTTGTAACTAGAGAGCCTGTGGTACCAAACCAACCTTATTTATTCATTTATTTATTTATTTGGGAAACAGACAGTTGTTATATATCAGAACAAACTTAACATAAATATCTAAGTTAAACCAATAAAGTTTCCACTGGTATTATTTAACATAATGTAAGCAAACTGGAACTAACTAACTATAAATTAAACAAATATATATATATCTGAGAATTACAAAATAAAACTAAGATTATCAGTTACATGCAAAACTGAAAGCTATGATGGAACACAAATATCTTTAATTTGTTTTTTGAATCCATACAACGAAACAGTAAACAAGTCTACACCTTGGAAAATAGCATTATAACTTCGACAAGCACGAAGCAAAAATGTATTGCGAGCATAATTAGTCTTTACTAAAGGCACATGGAAAAGGCGGTGATGTCTAGCATTTAACCGGGGGCATCGGAAAGATATATTTCCCAAAAGATATGGAGAGTCTATCAAATTAGCTAAAAGTTTGAATAAAAAGACCTGATCTCTTTCAACACGGCGTTTCGATAACGGAACGACGTTTTGGCTGAAGTCATTCCTCCCAATATTCATCCTATAGTTGAGGTATTTAATGAATTTATTCTGAATAGCTTCTATAGCATTTATGTATTTAGAATATTGAGGGCTCCAGACTGCTGACGCATATTCCAAGATAGAACGAACAAAAGCATTATATAAGATAATTAAAGTCGTACAGTCTTTAAAATCCCTACCAGTTCTCATAACGAATCCCAACATGCGGAAGGCTCTAGCAGTAATGACATCAATATGCATACTAAAGGAAAGTTTTGAATCAACAAATACGCCCAAATCCCTCACCTCGGTCACTCTCCTGACAATGCTACCACTCAAGGAATAGTCAAATTTGATGGGCTTAGTCTTACGTGTAAAAGTTATAGCGTTGCATTTATTTATATTCAAAAATAGTTTATTTACACTGCAGTACTCCGAAAGAGCCACTAAATCAGCCTGCAAAAGCAAACAATCAGAAAGTGACTTAATTATTCTAAAGATTTTCATATCATCAGCGTACATAAGAACACTGGATTCCCCGAAAATGCTCACAATATCATTAATAAATAAATTAAAAAACAAAGGGCCCAGGTGGGATCCTTGGGGCACGCCAGATGTCACAGGGATAAAAGACGAGCAGTGACCTTTGACCGTAACGGCCTGACTCCGATCCCGAAGATACGCGATAATTCACCGAAGCAAATCACCGTGTATACCAATCATTGCCAGCTTACGAATTAATAGCGCGTGCGGGATTTTGTCAAACGCTTTAGAATAATCGGTATACACAACATCAACTTGAAAACCTGCACCCATAGCTAATGCGACTCGTTGAGTAAACTCACACAAATTCGACTCAGTTGACCTTTTACTGACAAAACCATGCTGTTGTTCCACGATTAATGGTCGCAAAAGAGGAAAAATAGAATCATAGATTATTTTTTCAATAATTTTAGCAATTATACATAGCTTGGAGATCGGTCGGTAGTCACAAATATTTTGTCTATTACCCGACTTGAAGACTGGGACAACATAGGACCGCTTCCAAATATCAGGCAACTTGCCAAAACGCAAGGACATATCAAATAAAACGTAGATGGGATAACTTAAATATTTGTGACACATTTTAAGGAAAAGCGGGGGCAAATCATCAGGACCGCTACCCTTACCAACATCAAGTTTCTTTAAATATTTTTCAACAATTTTAGGGGTTAACTCGACTGATCCCAAAGCAACTGAGCCTCCATTTAGCGATATAAAATTATCAAATTCATGGTCAGCAAGCTCGAGCTCAGGCTCGAAAGCAGATTGGAAATATTTATTAAAAAGAGAGCAGATCTCCTCACCATCAGATGAAGACACATCACCGGTCCTCATAGTATCTGGAATGCCATTTGAGTTTTTTTTAGACTTCACAAATGTCCAGAAAAACTTGCTGTTGGTTTTGATTTTGGATTCGTAATCACGTATAAATGCATCGTAACACTGAGCTTGGACCTTTTTTTGTCTAGCCCGTAACAAACTAAATGCGTCATAGTCACTCATTCGACCATACTTTTTCCATTTTCTATGATATTTCGATTTTTCTGTTATTTTTTTTTTTAGAGATTTAGAAAACCAACAGGGATAACGAGTATCATTGATTATAGTTTGTTGAGGAACGTATATGGAGATGGTCTGGTTCAGCACTGAATAGAAGCGGTCCACTGCAAGATCCATATCGTCATTAGGGATAAGATTATTCCAATCAATCAATGAAAGCTCAGCGTTAATAGCGTCATAATCAGCTGCATAGAACTTCCGGACTGTACGAGGTGCAGATCGAAGAGTCCGAAGACTTACCAAGTGCACGCAGATTTCAAGTGCTGGATGGTGTTGATCCTCAGGGACAAGGGCAGTCTGGCAGTGACTAACCAAACAATCAGTGTTACCAATTATAAGATCTAAAAGGCGGCCATTAATGTTAGGAACAACATTATACTGTAATAAATTGTTAAGATTAAGGAAAGCATTTAACACATCAACAAGGCTGTCCCCGCAAGTAATAACTGAAGTCATGTGAGTTCCGACTCTTGACCAAACAGCATTTGACGCATTAAAGTCACCAGTAACTAGGTATTTATCATCAGGGTGCATACAGATGTCATTAGTAATAATTTCAAAACAGTCCGAAAGAACTTCGCAATGCAAACGGCAGTGCGGAAAATAGCAACAATAAATATGAAATAATTTAGATGTACAATGGACCTGATGTAAGGAGACATTTACGATCTCTGCAGCAGCCCCCTTCATAGAAAAAACCTCAGAAGAGCCAACCAAGAACCTACGATTCACGGCAATCAAAACCCCACCACCAAGCCTATCACCGCGGCTACTATAGTCACGGTCGCATCTGTATATTGTATATCGCCCATCAAAAAGTTTACCATCAAACATGCCCTCACACAACCAAGTTTCACTTAAACATATTAAATCGTAATCATGTTGGGTTAAGTTACAGAAAAAGCTATTAGACTTTGTTCGTAACCCTCTAACGTTCTGATAGTAAATATTTAACTTCTTAGCCATTATTAAAATGTATTAAGAAATAAGCAAAATTATCCACACAGAAATAACTTAAGGAGAAAAATGACCCCAACCACATTAAACAAAAGCCACGAGAGATCAGTAAAATAAAGAAATATGCTCCCAGCTCAATCAGGCACTCCATGTGCCAATAGCAGATCGGAAATAGCCTTATTATAATAAAAGCAATGCAATACAGTAAACAGTTGCCAAATATCAAAAACAATTCGACTCTTAAGTAAGTTTGTTTAAATCACTCGTTTTCGAAATATGAATCACAGGGCTGGTGTCAGAAAGGCGCGCCATTATGGCACAATTTTTCACCCAGACGTACTGATATTTTTTTTCTTTGGCTATATTTTTCACTGTATACAGCAGGAACTTGTTGGCACTAGTAAGGTGATCATGAAAAAATATAAAGTTATTGGAAGCAATGCCAATATCAGCACACCTCAGGTTCAACTTTCTAACGTGGGTTAAGAACTCGTCCTTCCTCCACCTAGCCAAAAATCGGACAACAATAGGCTTAGGTTTATTATTTTTATTACTTTTCGGTGCTATTCTAGTTATGAAGTCTATGTCAGTATTACAATTCAAGGGAAACTGGGATGCCTTAGAGATACTGGTTAATACTTCCAACAAATTCTCACTTTTACTTTCGGGAATACCATAGATCTCCACATTAGAACGACGAGCCCATTGTTCTCTGCTGCTGAGGTCATCTTCCACTCCCCCCAAAGTAGACTTTATCTGATTAAGCTCAGTATGCACTGAGTTGATGGTTTTATTGTTTTGCTCGAACTCGTCCAATCTCTTGCTGACCTCCTCATACTTAATGTTGATAAACTCCATAGACTTTTTCATGCCAATCATATCATCCTTAATTTCTTTTAGTTCACCGGCTATACAAGCTTTCAGGTCTAATTTCATCTTAGAAAACTCGGACGCAATAAATGCCTTAATTTCAATTAAACTGTCATTAGAATCCGCTACAGTATGTTGCTGATTGTCTGGAGATTGCGACGTCGAACCGCCCCTACGGAGTGTAATATTGTCACAATAACTGCTACTGCCGCTACTATTGGTATTGTCTCTTATGGGGGTATTATCGTTTTTCTGTTGCCTAGGTCGGGTAGCTGTACATTTCGGGCACATCCAGTTTTTTTTTGTGCTAAGATCCTTCCCATTATCATTCGGGAACAAGCATTGAATATGATAATTCAAGCTACAGACCGGACAAGTAATTCTTTCGGTGGCGCCACCTGTCGTAGACTTACAACATGCGTACTTCATATTTAATTCGGCCAACAGATGATGATTCCAATAAGAAAAAGTCAACAATGATTCAGTGGCAGACCCCGGACACGAACTCGCGGTAACTCGAGCAGTACGGACAGTAAAAAAACCGTCGCCCGTCTCAGCGCGCCAATGTCATGTTAGCGATCAGGACGAAATTATAAACCCGTACAGTCAATGCAGTGCAAAAAATGATAGGTTTCTATTCTCACTCTTGCTGGTTTAAAAATCCTTTGTTCACTAACTGGTTAGCAAGGTCAACTATTGAGTTGCTATTGCTATTGTGAGCTTGTCATTGGACAACACCGGCAAATATTGAAGATTTTGCTTAAAAAAACACTTTTGCACCAATTAAAACGTGATATTCCAGCTTCAGATAATAGTAAATAGTAACACAGCACCACTGATTTGTTATTTTGGGGATTTTGATAAAGTTTACTACGAATTTAGAATAAAAAAAAACTGAGACAAAGTAACTAAAGGTTTGCTCACAGTAAAGACTCAGGACGAACTTAATAGACTACAGACAACCCGAAATATATTTGGAAGTATAAAACAGGTTTAAAATACGATCCTCAAATCGGTCATACATAATACATACATACGAGTATTATGGCAACTTACTCGTACGAACGATTATAACAAGTTTGCAGAATCAGACGAGGCACGCTCACGAGCTTGAAGTGTTTGTATACAGAGGAGTGTTAACATCCACATTAGGATATTGTTTAAATCTTGGTACTACTACTTACAGCCACGCCAAGCAACTAAGTTGTTTGGGTTTATAGTTTTTCAGTTAATAGTCAAATGTTCTTTTCTGGAGACTATCACCATAATGTTTTCAACAAAACAAAAATTTTAACAAAAAAAAAACCAACTTCAAAAAAAACTATTCCAAAACAAAGCGCTGAAAAGTAAAGAAATAATTGCGTATTCTTCTAAAACTTATACGATAATATAATGTAGGTACAGTTATTGTTATTGTTGGAGTCGGTGTCAGCCAAGGAAACACTACAATATACCTAGCAATATACCTATTTCTTACATATCACGTTTACGTATGTATGTAGGTAGTTACAAACCTACATTGGCTGACACCGACTCCAACAATAATAATAACTGAACCTACATTATATTATCGTATAAGTTTTCGAAGAATACGCAATTATTTCTTTACTTTTTAGTGCTTTGTTTTGGAATAGTTTTTTTTGAAGTTGGTTTTTTTTTGTTAAAATTTTTGTTTATTTCTTGATTTTCAGTGAATAGTTCTTATTTATTTTAGACATCGAAGAAAAAGTATTGTCCAATTGCTCCTAAGGATTGAAGAGTTCCGTTACTTTGTCATGGATCCCATAATCAGAACCTAACACTCATCAAACTACCCTTGAAGTATATCCTTTCCAATAAAAAAAGAAGCATTCAAATCGGTTGGCGTGATAATGAGTTATTCGTCCATTTGTCGCGCATATGGTTTATCTAGATTTAAGACTTATATGGATTTCCCATGGATGCCACTGTTAGAACTTGACCAAATTAAAATGGGACCACACGGGCAGCATCAGCTTTCAAATAAAAAAGAATTATCAAAATCGGTTGGCGTAATATTGAGTTACCCGTCCATTTGTCGCGCATTTTGTGTATCTAGATTTAAGACTTTATGGCTTTCCCATGGATGCCACTGTCAGAACTGGACCAAATTAAAATGGGACTACACGGGCACCATCAGCTTTCAAATAAATAAAGAATTATCAAAATCGGTTGGCGTAATATTAAGTTATTCGTCCATTTGTCGTCCATTTGTCGCGCATTTTGTCTATCTAGATTTAAGACTTATATGGTTTTCTCATGGATGCCAATGTCAGAACTAGACCAAATTAAAATGGGACCATTCGGGAAGCACCAGCTTTCAAATAAAAAAAGAACCATCAAAATCGGTTCACCCAGTCGAAAGTTATGAGATAACAAACATAAAAAAAAACAAAAAAAAACATACAGTCGAATTGAGAACCTCCTCCTTTTTTGAAGTCGGTTGAAAATGGTAAATTATAAGGACGAGTAAATAGGCTTTTCCAAGCTTGTTATGATGTATGACTTTATTAATTGATACCAACCAGCCACCCAACCAGTGAAATTATTGTCAAATGACTAGTTACCTGTTCAGAGAGGAATAAAATAGATACTCGTACTTACATATGTTTTACAAGACTAAGACTTGTTGTTGTTGTTGTTTGTTGTTTGTTTTTTTGTTTGTTTGTATTGAGTAGGCTCTGAAACTTCTGGAACGATTTTAAAAATTCTTTCACCAATATAAAGCTGCATCATCAGGGAGTGGCATAGGCTATACTCTTTTAATTTAGGCTAAATGTGGACGGGTAAGACAGTCTAAGCCGCTGATGGACAGCTAGTATACTATAAACGCAAAGTATAGCATCCACTTCTCGGCATAGGCCTCCATCGTTGAAATCAAATCATGGCTACATACAATTCAACTGATGTGTAGTGGCTCAATCACCACACCTGCCAAATGCTGATTGGCGATCACAAACCCGAGCAATATTCTGGAAAATCAGAAAACATATACATATAGCCCGACCTGGGACATAAACCCTAGACCTCATGATTTTGGGCCTAGCCCCTCGATTCAGAACAAAGTTATCGACCGGTTCGGTTGTTTTTATTTATTTTTAATTCATCTTTTAGTATGGGTAGTTTTTATATATTTTATTATATGAAAACTTAAGGCCTTTGGCTGTAACATATAAAAATATCGATTGCTACCGTCAAGCGGATCATTTACTATAATTAAATCAAACTTACCGAATCGGTCGATAACTTCGTTCTGAATCGGGGGCAGCTCTGTTAAGACTCTCTCAAACCAAGGCAGCGATGATTAACTGCCAAGTTTTAGTTGAATTTATCAACTCATCCTCTTGATGACGACACGATTGACGTGGCGCGCTGTTTCTCGCCTTGACTTACGTAAATCTTTTCTAAATTGTCTCGGGACTGGGTGTGGTGTGAGACGCCACTGGCTTAATTCCTTGGCTGGTACCTCATAATACAGGGATCTTTATCCTTCGAGACCATGACAAGTGGTGTGTTGTCCGGCGCCTTTTAAGAATATATTCATTTTGTTCACAGGCATTATTACTAGTGAACTTTAAGGGATGCAATATTTATCCTGAGCTCCGAACGAGCCGGTTCACAGGTGAGACACTGAACTTCTACTGTACAGTCCTACACAACTAGAAACGATTTAAGCTGAGCTTTCATTGATACGAATTAGCTTCATATTTGCTATAAAAAATGTCACAATAATGGTTTGATAAAGACTTTGTTTTTCCGGAAGTGCGATTTATACAAGGTGGGGATATTCATACCGTACGAAAAAGGATCTAGTTTAGTTAGGAAGTGATGTCGAATCTATCTATACTTTCTTTTTGTTTTCGTTAAGTTACTTTGACACAATCAGACGTATATTCCTATTTCTTTTAAATTACAAGAATCAGATTTGCACTCAAATCCTGGTGACAGGACATGTGCGGATATATTTTACAAAAACCCTGCATTAGGAAGGGTTAATTATTGTTGTTTTTTTCAGATATTCAGCAAATACCGACAGAAGCAGTAAAGCACTTCGATTACAGAGAGTTAATACTGGCCTGGGCAAACCCGCAACGATCTTATAGCGTATCGTTAAAATACGACAAAACGAACGTCAACTTCAGATATGACGGCCGATCGTTAAATATTAAATGTGATAACTATGACAGAAAGAGAGCAGTTGGTTATTTACAGGTAAATAACCGAAAACCATAAATAATTGTTGTAAAATATAATATCGCATTTGATATAATGACTCTTTTACAGTTCTCGGAAAGCCCCAAAGACCCCATTCAGGAAAGACTTACACCACCACTGGTTATGTTTTTGGTTGAGTACCTAAATTTATAAATGAATTGCTCTCGTAAATTTATATTTATTTATTTATTTAAACTTTATTGCACGAAATAAGTACAACAGGCGAACTTAATGCCATAAGGCATTCTCTACCAGTCAACCTTTGGGTCATGCAGAGAATTTCAATATCGGGTGCGGTGAGATAAACAAATGTGAATGGTCACAAAAATAAATATAAAATTACACTTACAATATCTATATAAATATAATAAACAAATATATATAAATATAAACGCAACTAAGATAAATGTTCACGAACTCCGGTAAATTCCGTATTTTGCATTATTATTCTGGTTCTATTTGGATCGCTGTTGCAGTGGCTTCTAATCAAGAACATGAAAAATGTAGTATGTAAGTAGATAAGTCGATATCAGGTATTTATTGTGGGCACAATGAACAAAACGCATGATCGAACACAACATTAAAAACTTGTTTATGATTAACCAAGGGGTAGTTAGTTAACAACGGTATAACAAGGTAGAGCTTGTCTAATCTGAAATGCGCCCCTCCTCAACCGCATTCACGCACACGTAAGGTAAAGAAACGTGAAGTATGTATCGTATGGCTGGGTGTTATTATCTATTTACGTATGTATTTAGAAATATTTAAGTATGTTTATCAGTCTCAGACACCCATAGTAGTCTGCTTAGTTTGGTGTCAGATGATCTAGGTCTAAAATGTCCCAGATATTTATTTATTTATAATAAATACTGTCCTAATGCTGGGCAAAGGCCTCCATCATTGAAATCAAGTCATCGCTACAGTGGATAGGTGTTGGCTTCATTTCAAAAAATAATCACAGACGCAATCAAAAAGGTAGTGGGGCGCGACATTTATGGTCAGAGAAGCTCTGCCTATACAATAAATAATGAGGATGCTTTGTTAAAAAAAAAACTGCCTCGTTTTTTGGGGTCGTTACAGCAGGTTGTATTCTGCCAGACATTGTTGTATGGAAAATTGTTTGTATGGAAATTATACCTAAATAAGTTTTTACGCAAAAAGCGAAAAAAAATTAGTTTGCTTTATTTGAATTTAATATTTTTATGTAAAATTTACACTCTTAAATAAGCTATTTAAGAGTGTAACATAGCGACGGCTCATAAATGCATCGCTTTATTACTTGCACTTAAAAAAAAGTCAGCATTTTGACGCACGCGCAACGCCTGCTTTCATGCTATTTTGTTGCATTATTGGTTTGTCGTCCACAAAAATGACCGACGAGTTCACACACGAGATATCTTTTCTAAACCACGACAAAAATAAGGCGCCATGTTTTAGGATCTGTCGACAAAATTGAATTTCCCATACAAAATAAATTAAGTCACGACAATTGCTGCCATGTTAGGAACGGTAGACAAAATAGAGAAATAGAGAAATGGCGAAATTTGATTGGAGTATTCTTTGTACTCTTCTCGTAGGGTGCGCATCTTAGCCCCGCTGGTAACCGTCCTTCTCTTGTGGTTTCTTATATTGTTTTAAAACTTTTAGTAAACGTAATTTTAACTATTATCTTTCTCACTGCCTGTAATATCTCAGTCTGACCGAGTCGTTGGTAGAGAATGCCTCTACTAATTAAGTCCGCCATTTGTACTCTGGTTTTGCGCAATAAAGAATAAACAATCATTATGCCAGAACACCCTTACTACGGCAGAATTGCGATTACAATATAAATTGCAGTGCTTTGGGATTCGTTCTATCTTTAAGTAATGCACGATTACTAATATGGTCAGATATTTCCAGCGTTCTGAAGAAAAAGTGGGACAAGTGCTAGATGACCTAGAAGTGTTGTTACAGAACGAAACAGTGCCAATGACAGACGATCATGTCGGGCAGGTTATGGACCAGGTAAATATTCGGCAAGTGATTAGCCACTGAGAAATTTCTTGAACATTGGTAGTTAATATAATAATTATTATAATTTTAGGTAGATAACCTACTTGAAGAACAGAGGGACGTTAAAATACCTGGTGAACTGCTTCAAAGATTAGATCAGCTTGGATCTAGGTTAGTCCATTTTTTTATTTGAGACATGATATGTACTGCTACGATTCTGTTGTCAACTATGGACATTAATCTTTGGATTTTGAAGAACTACGCGCGCAACATTTAATAATGAGACGAATAACTAAATTTTAATGGCTTTTTTCATAAATGAGATAGTCAAGTCAGGGTAATGGCTCGCGCCACGGTAAACGCACCAAGCTCGGCGGTAATGGCTAGCGTCACGGTAAACGCACCATTAGAAATTCCTTATTTTCATATAGCCTCTAAACTAGATAGCACAAAAGCACTAGACCACGAAATATTCACGCCAATTATACTTATATCCTCATTTCTTCGAAGGTTCATACTTCAGGAAGATCAAAAATGCCAGGTCGTCCGAAGTAACTTCGCGGTGCTTTCAGCAAACATCAGTCCGGAGTCAGGGGTGCGGGGCGTGCGCTTGGCAAGTAGTCAAGACGATATGTTCCACAATGATTCGTTCGAGTTCGTCACAGGTCAGTACAAGACCTGATCACGAGACCCAACAGTTCAGATTCTTCTTTGCCACTTTTGAGCCAGACTATAAGTAATACTCTAAGTAAAGAATACGAAACATGTAAAGGAAAGGATAAACATCCTGTGATGTAATTATTTGAAGGCGTATAAAATTCCAGGAAATATTGGTGATTAGCCCAAAGCATCAACAAATATAGTATGTTTGTTCGTGGACTTCAATGTCAGGAAAACCATCCTTCTTGGTTCATGTCATAAAATGAACAAATATGATTTATTAAAAAACGCACTGTTACAGATAGTTACAAAGAGCACATGTTTTCGAATGAGAGCGATGCCATCGCCGTGCTGCCAGAATCCGTAACGCGGTTCCGACGACGGATCAGTTTTGTGGCCTTCCGCAACGACAGAGCTTTCCAGAATACCGACGACTGCCAGCTGAACAGCAAAGTGCTCAGTATTAACGTGGAAAATTTCACTGGGTTTACAGAAGGCGAGGTAAGAAAAAACTGTTTAATAAATTATGGTTTTTCGTGTTAGTTTGAGTGCAGCTAGACGGATCATAAATTGGTGTATTATTTTCAGATGGTTGAGATATACCTAAGTCCTCTGCAGAGAGAGATAGAACGTAACCAGAGCCGCGCATGCGCACACTGGCGCTTTAATGAAAATGGCTCCGGGTACTGGTCGCAGGAAGGATGCTCACTGTTCATTTCCGAAACTGGCATGTTGGACGTCTGCCGCTGTGATCACCTAACGCACTTCGCCGAAATTCTCGTGCGAAGGAACGTCTTTTCGCAACGTAACGAGGATATCCTCGAAATTATCTCTGTTGTCGGTTGCTGTTTTTCTATCTTTGGAATAACGATAGTCGCTCTCACAGCTGCTGTATTCAAGTCCTGGCGTACGAATGACAGCAACAAAGTCTGGCTGAGTTTATGTTCAGCAGTATTCCTTTTAAATATTTGCTTTCTAGTCACAGTTTATGTAGAATTTGATCAGTCTGATATTAGCTGCACAATTGTAGGAGTTGCGTTACATTATTCTGTGTTGGCAACCTTTTGCTGGATGTTAATAATATCTATTTTATCGTATAGAAAATTGGTATTAGTATTTGGGGCAGATTTTCGAAATAAATTATTTATTTGTTCTGCCTATTCGTGGGGTTTTCCGCTACTAGTTATAGGAACACTTTTGGCTGTGAACTCTCGCTCTTATTCGGGGAAATATGAAGAAATGACTCCCAGTGGTAGTTTTTGTTATCCAAAAGGCATTGCTCTTTGGGTGACTGTGTTTCTTCCCATTGGAATCATGTGGTTTGTGAATTGGATTTTGTATGGAATAATCATACGGTCTATGTTTGAGAATAGCGAAATTAGAAAAAACAACGACTCTCAAGATACTCTAAGAACAGCGTCTGTGAGTTGTCTGCTGGCGTTCCTCTGTGGGATACCTTGGATTTTTGGATTTTTCGCGAAAAATATCGTAGCTGCGTACTTATTCACAATAACAGTCACTTTTCAGGGTTTCATACTCTTCGTTTTCTTCATATTGGGAAACAAAAAAACCAGAGGTCTTTGGTTACACTTTTTCAGAAGTAGACTGTTACGGAAAGTTCAGGTTACTTCAACAGACATGTCCAGCAGAAGTCAGACTACAGACCGAGCTAGATTTTATGTCGATGAGTCATCGAATACACTGTTAACTGAAGAAACTAGATTGTAATACCTAATATTATATTTTTGTAGGGTAGATTAAGTTCACAATCCACTGTCTGTTAGTCCTTGAAATATTTATTCGTTTGACTAACATGGAGTACTTAAATAGCTAATGACAGCCATCTTAAGGCCATTTTAGAACTAACTAACAAAACAAAGTGATTTTCCCGAATAATGTGTTTGAAAATATATATACTTAATGTAGCGTTACCACTATTTTAAACGGCTCGCGTACACCTAATCCGAACTATGCTCGGCCGTCAACGGCCGAACTGAGCCGATCAAAACTTTGTAGTTTGTAAACAGTAGCTCCGTAATAGTAATCCATTTTAAATATTTAATCTAACAAAAAGTAACCAATCCCGTGATCATCAAGTGCAGTGCTGTACAATTACCCCGTGTGAGTGTTATCTCTGGGAGATTTGACGTTTTCATTAGGAAATGAACTTATAATTTCCTTTCTATTTCGTGGAATTCAAACATGCAAGTGACAGTGGAAAAGGACAATACGTGAAATAAACCACTATTTGATCCATTACTAAACACTGTGAAATAATTCTGTGGCATATACTGTAATAATTGTGTGGTGTATACTTTAGTGCTTAAAATTGAGAAAATCGTCGTTGCGTCGGTTAATTCTATTTAAATATAAAACAGCGTTAAGAGATTCTGACTTTTGTTTTGCTTAGTACAATAACCGCAACACCTTAAATCGAATACAACGCCACCTATTGACAACGGACTTAATTAAGTACATTTTATACAATAGCATTACCAACTTCTGTGGCGATATCTAAAGTATAAAATGATTAGTAGTTTTGTAAATCTCCGCAAGATGGCTAACTGTGCCGGCTGCAACCAGGGAATCATCGATCGACGTTTTTTGAACTGCTCGGTGTGTCAATATGATATACAATGCGCTAACGTTTCCGAAGCACGCTTTTATAATACAATGACAAAAGCTCACAAGGAGGAATGGAATTGTCCATTGTGTTGCTGCAGGGAGCCAAAACAGGACAATAAGGATACACCAGTGCGTCAACAACATGATAAGCTTGTGGCTAATTCTGATTCTGTCCCTTTGCACAGGAAAACACCTTTCTGTGTAGACGACAGCACGATCACCGATGACGATAACTCCTGTTCTCCTGGGGGTGATACATTGGTATTAAATAGCCCAGAAACAGCCGCCGCTGACGGTGGAGGCATCTCTCTTGATAAATTCAACCACATATTGAAGTTGAATCTGAAACATAATAACTCACAGATATTGTCTGCCATTCAGACTATGATACAAAAAAGCATAGAAATAAATTTTGCACTTTTCAAAGTTGATTTTAAAACAACAATCGATTGTATAGAGAAGAAACAAACAGATATATACCAAAAGATTAAATTACTTCAGGATGAATGTGCACTACTTCAAGCAGAAAGGAATAAAATACAGCAAGAAATTGAAAATATAAAGAGAGTCCCAGAATATCCAATCCAGTATGAAAGAACAATCGTTTCACACGACCTGCAATACAATGCATGGGAAACTGAAGAGGAAACTATAGAAAAAATCGTAAAAATTTTCTACGATATCCTAAATATAGACCTAAGTAGTTACATAGAAGAAGTAAATTTTATTGGGCAAAAGGCTACTTGCGACATATCAAGATGGAGCTGTTAAGTAAAAGGATGAAAAAATATATTCTTGAAAATTACAGATGGTTTCAAAACACTGGTCTAGGAGATAGTGAATACTTGAATGAAAATAACTTAAGAGAAAGAAGAAAACTAGGAGAAGCTTTACAAATAGCCAGAAGAAGTGGTCAGCATGCAGTGATAAGGAATAATCAACTTATTATCAACGGAAAAGTGGCGAAAATTGAGAGGACAGTTACAAAGATTGAGAAAATAGTTTCAAAGACCATCAACGATCAAAACCTTTCCTTCCAAGATGTAGATGAATCCTTTCGCCACTAAAGCATCTTTTGGAGGCCCTTCTACTCGAAAGAAGATCCAATAAGGTAGTGTTTATAACTGAAACATGGTTCAATCTAGGAAAGTTACAACTGTTTAACATCAGTGATTATTGTTTGGCATCGTCTTATTGTCGAGAACTACACGAAGGCGGGGGCGTTTGTGTATTTGTTAAAGGAGGCATACAATTTTGAGAAGAAATAAATTGAAGAAATGTCAATAGAATAGGTTTTTGAAGTATGTTCAATTGAAATACCTAAAACCAATTTATTTGTTATTAACTTTTACTGACCGAACAGTAGTGGAGAATGCGAAACATTTTTCAATCACCTTGAAAATCTACTAAAACACGTTACCACGTATGAAAAGTTTAAGAACATAATCATAGGCGGTGATTTAAATATTAACTTTTTAGAGCAAAGTAAGCCTAGAGAAATGTTATGTATGTAGTAAAAGAGCCTACTAGAGTGAATGCCACAACCGCTACATGTCTTGATTTGGTTTTCAAAATATTTTTCTAACAAGAATCAGAGGATAAGTGTTGTAGAACTTGGCTTTTCTGACTATCGAGGTATTGTTTTTTCTTTGCCATAATAGACTTCTAAAATTAATGGTATCACAAAGCAAGAACAAAATATTGAAAAATTATTATAAAAACTACACAAAATTATTAAAGAAAGTTGTCACTAAATCAAGAAAGAATTGTTATATTCAGAGATTTCGAAACTCACATTGCAAATCCCAAATCATTTGGAAAATAGTACACGAAGAGACAAACAATAAAACCCCAAAAGATAGACGAAATATAAAATTAAATAGTAATAATTCATTGATCGATGATCCTAAATTGGTAGCAAATGGTTTAAATGTTTTTTTATATCAATCGGAAACTCAAATAAAGTTAATAAATGTAACTACTCTGACGAACTGCTACAAAATACCTTTTTTCTAAGACCGGTTGAACCGGTGAGGTACAATTAATTATAAAAAACTTTAAAATAAAAAGAGCTCCGGAGTAGATGAAATGCCTCCAAGTCTAATAAAAAAAATTATAAATTAATTACCCTAACCTTATTGTTTGCTTAAAAACCAATCTTTTGATAAGGGAACTTTTCCAGACGCGTTAAAAGTCTCATTAATAAAACCCGTCCATAAAAAAGGAGACAAGACGGACCCAAATAATTATCGTCCTATTGCCTACTTCTTCAAAAATATTTGAAACTGCAATGGTGACCAGACTCTACTCATTCTATGAAATTTTTTATTTTTTTAATTGCAGTCAATATGGGTTTCGAAAGAACTCGTCTACGTCGTTGGCAGTTAGTTAGTTAGTTAGTAGTTTGTTGGCATAAATATGTAAAATATTTATTAGAAATTATAGATCAAAAGAAAAACGCTGTTTGGGTTGTTGCGTGTTTTTGGTCTATATAAATAGCCTATCCGAAGAGATAGATGAACATTGCGTGCTTTTCGCGGATGACATCTCAGTAGTGTTATCTTGCACCACTGAATTAAAAAATAAACTAATTTCCACTTTAAATAAAATAAATGATTGGCTGACACAACATAACTTGAAATTAAACATTAATAAAATAAAATTAATTCAATTCCAACCCTACCAAAAATCTCCATTGCAAATATAATTTTCATACAACGATTCAGAGTTGGATATTGTAAAATCTGCAACACTATTAGGTATTGACATAGACTCACATTTAAATTGGAAGGCTCACATTCAAAGGTTGAAGAGTAAGTTGTCGTCATTTACTTATGCAGTTTATAACTTAAATAAGGATACAAACTTCACAACTGCACTCTCTGCATACTATGCCTACGTACAGACTCACCTATGGAATTATTTTATGGGGCAACTATACTGAGGTAAACAGCGTCTTTATTTCACAGAAAAAATGTGTTAGAATTCTTACCAACATTGATCAAATAGATTCATGCAGACCTTATTTCAAAAAGCTTGCCATACTGACTTTGACTTCTTTGTATATTTTGGAATGTAGGTAGTAAATTTGTACGAAAACATGCAGATTTGTATTCTCCTATGAGCAACGCTCACTTGAAAAGAAATAATAGAGGAGTTAACCAACTGAAAGGCCAATCTACAACACATAAACTGCTTTCATTAGGGCCACATTCCATGGCTATCAAGATTTATAATAGACTCCCGAATGAAATTAGAGAAATTCAAGATATCAAACCATTTATTCTTAGTTTAAGGAATCATCTCATTTCTGAATGCTACTACGACTTGAAGAGTTCTTTGTTGTCAGATGAGGGAAAACAACTTGTTCTTTTGCTTCTCGGTGATGTTCATTTCGTTGATTTTGTTTTCTGTTTTATGTATTTTAGGGGGCATACAATTGTTCCCTCTAAATATTGCAATGCCCTAACAGGGCGTCACAAGCACTGCACTTAGTTTAAGATCCTTTTAATACTGTGGCAAGCAATAAATGATTTGATTTGATTTGTAGTCGTTCTGTCCGCCCTCGGCCGACAAAATTGGTTTTGGTGTACGTACGGTACACGTACACCAAATCATTTACATACGTTTGGTTTGATCGGCCGAACTATACGGATTAGGTGCACAAATTAGACATGCGCGGCGCTCTGACAGATAGCCCGCTTAGAACAACACGCCATTTTTGACGTACGCACACAGAGACGTGAGTTTACAGGCGAAGTTAGTGAGTTTCAGTGTCCCGGTCAGTCGCACTGTCAAAAACATTGAGATATTATTTGTACGTCTTCAGATACTTACATTATAGTTCAATGGTCAAAAATGGTTTCGCGGAGATATTTCTGTTGCAGTGTATTTGGCTGGATGAACATCACACGACATTGTGATTATACGTTTTTTAAGTTCTCAAATGATGTTGAAAGGTAAGTAGTTACGACTCAGATAACATTTGCAAGTTAGTAGTACTATGTACGAGTATTATAAGTATATAGGTAGGTAAACCACATATTTCGTAACACATATAAATCCAGTAGAAAAGGGCTTTTACTTTTTCCGTAACTTATCTTATCATGCATTGGTAAAACACCAGTATTTAAGGTATATTCTTTTGTAGGGGCACGAGCGGCTGCCGCCGCCGAAGCCTCATGCTGTTACTTGCCTATTAAGTAGGTACAAGGACTGTATGAACAAGCCCAATAAGCTAGCAAGTTGCACCGGGAGCCCGGTTTATTTAGCGGACGCCTTCTGTAGGTGAATCCTTATATTCTGGCGCAAAAGTTCATGAATTTAAAGACGTCGCTAGATTATCATTTACTCGTTAGGAATGTACAGTCTGAACATTATTCTTTTCCGTTCTGTCAGATCGGGCTTATCGGGCGAATATAGTAGCAACCCTAGGCGATCTGGTAAGTTTAGGAAAAAAGACGAGAGCGGTCCTCCTGTAAACTCTTTATTTTGTCGGCCTGTTGAGTCGGCCATAACGTAACAATAGCATCTTATGGGACCGTTTTTTAATTCCATTTCGACTTAACAGGCCTCTGTTAATAAGGCGAAATCCCATACAAACACGCGTACTCTACGTACGCTTTACGCGAACGATAACGTAAATTTAAAATGGCAACTCATGTTAGATGTACTGATCCTACCCATAGCACCTGCTGATTAAATACACGATCAGAGCCAGGCTTGAGATGGCACACTTATGTGCCAGTATCAAGTCTTTTTGTACATACTCAATTGCTGTCACAATAAGATGCGTGCATGTGCCATGAAAACAAGTACAAAAGTATTTTTAAGCTTATATGTATTTATTACAAACTGTTACAGGAGTTAGTGCCATAAGACAAGATATGTGTAAATGTAGTCCCTCACCTAGAGCATTTTCCTTTAATGCCACGTTTCAGATTCGCTTTTGAGTAATATATTACAGTACTGCCTCCCTGACATGACGAACATTCGCCTGTAATGTACATTTCAGATTCTATTTTGAGCATTACATTACAATACTGCCTTACAAAACTTTAGAGAAGCTGTATAGCTGATGTAATCCTCGACTCTGTAACGTTACATTACAGGGAAATGCTTCAGGTGAGGGAGCACTATTAGATGAAAAAGAGTATTTTATACCTAACTGTAACAAGTTATTGTCGTCTACTGCAATAAGCCTCCATTTAATCTTAGATTTTAATTTTTTATTAACTTCCTTATCCATTTTGTTTCAAAATTTGTTTTGATAAATTGTTATGTACTTATATTTATTGCCATTCCAGAAATAATGACTCATGACTACCTTTTAGTATGTGTAACCTTCCTTGTAATAACGTATTTCTGTTTTGGGAGAAAGTAAAATTCGTAGCCGAAGTACTCGCTTAAATATATCCCTGGACATTATTCCACACAGCGCCATCTAGCCCCAAAGTAATATGTAGGTACCAAATCAACTTTGAGATGGGTAGTTCGTTCATCTTCTAACCCCTACCAATGCTACAACTTGATTGACCAATTGCTTCAGGGGCCAGGAGAATTGGGTTTCAGATATTATGAAACCTTTTAAGCGATAGACTAGATTTGATGACTAAATTATTTTAAGATGTTTTATTTAATAATTTATATTATTTAGAAACTAACCCACTACGTTTGTGGCATTGTTAATAAAGTTTTTTTATAATCTTGTTGTCTATTTGTTTTATTTATTTATTTATTTTAAAACTGAAGTCGTACTTAAGGATATCATTGATAGACGATTTTTACCCTTTTCCATATCTGAAGATAAAAAAACTGGAAAAAATCGATTTTGGTCCTTAATGGTCTCGAGCGGGAAGCGAACCCGCGTCTTTCACAATCCGGGTGACTGCTCTAAACCACTGAGCTACCTAAACCTCAGAGTGACGAACGAATCTTACCAGTATATGCTTACGTTGCAAGCCAACAATAACCTATTAATCTACATTGGTAGATTCCACAAACCTCTAATTCCGCCTTCGACTTCTAACACCAGAGACGAACGAGATTCATGTAGGTCCGTAGAGCTGAAACATACGCTACAGATATATTTACAATGTCTACCACAACACAATACTCTGCTTGCCCAAACGAAATACTTAGTTCACAGTTAAAATTAACCAATAACATGGAATGCTTGTAATATTATGGAATATCCCACTCCGCGGAACACTAACCAAAATTACTATAATGAGGCTGCACTGATGGCGTCCCGGTCGGTGTACATCGAAGACTGAACAGAAAATGGAGGTAGAAGCAACAAGAATGCGTATGGAACTACTCTCTACTAACTCTAATTCTCGAACTCTTAACTCTATTTCTCTCCAATCGAACTAATTCTACCAACAATATATTATAATTTTAGAATTTAAAATTAAGAATATACTACTCTTAATTGTTTTTCGCTGTCTATAATATAGAAACTGTGCTGTCCTCACGTCGGAGACGACTTAATAAAAAAAACTGGATGTTAGGTAATGGTTAATAGAAATGGACGAACCTGATGTTCTAAAACTATTTTTCATACCGCACCCGACCGGTTAACATAATATGTATTACAATCGCGAAAGCATCTTCGTCGTAGTTTTTAGACAATGGAGAGGCGCTTGCAGGTAGCCAACAGCTTTGAAAAAAATTAAAAAGCCTGACTTTCAGTTATAATAAAATGCTTGGCTTATAAACCCATTCACAGCGATTGTTGTCAAGTGCTCTGATAAGTTTAGTTTTTCAATTGTTTGAAACGTGTGGCGCTCTTTCTTACATGTATATTTGTCAAAACCAACGAGCATTATTTCAAATTAAGAATCACAAAGTATCCACGCCAAACTAGAAATAAAATAGATATACTCCCACACCATCCATCTCGTACATTTTTTTCAAAAAGTATATATAACATAGGACCAAAAATTTTTAACCACCTCCCTGATTATTTAAAAGAAATGTCATTACAAATATTTAAAAAAACATTGTTCCAAATACTCATTGGCAAGTGTTATTATTCTTTGCATGAGTACTTTGAAGACAAAATTAGGATAAAACAATGATACCTGTCTGTCATTATGGGCTATAGTTTGTAGGATAAGTAAGAAAAGGATTTAAGTTGGAATTTAAGTTTATTAAAAATGTATATTGTACGCCTGAACGGCTTGTTATAATGTAACTTTAAACAATATTACTCACAACACCTGTAATATACAAACTTATAACTTGGCAATAAAAAATATTTGATTTGATTTGATTTGATGTATTAAGTTATTGAGCGTTCAAGTGGCCGTTTCGTAAGCCTTTTCTATTTTAATAAATCAATGATGCAGCGTATAGATAAGCCCTCGAGCGTAGCATTACACGCGTGTGGATAGAGTTGTGACGACACTAGTGAGATTGCAATGTGACCGGGACTCAATTTTCCAAACAGACGATAAATATGTTTTTTTTGTGACCAGTTTTTCATAGATTGTTGTCCTAAATAGTGTGAATCGAAAAACCGCAAAAGATCCACAGGTTAAGTTGAAAGTTCTTGATTTGGGGTTCCAAAAACGATCGATTAAAGACGATCGTTTCGGTTTCTTTTCCTAACATAAATACGCGGCAGTGAACTATATTATACCTTTCTAGTTCAGTATTTTAAGTACTTTATAGTAAGCGCATGTAAGTACTACTGTTAGAACTGTATAGTTATTTTTCTACTTAGAAACTATTAGTTATATTAAGTTTCTAACAAGCCAAATTGAACTATTATCTATGCTGGCTATACGAGTATTTTACCTTTTTTATCAGAACAGTTAAAATGCTGTACCTATATCCAACCTTTTAGTTTCTTTGCATCAATATTGTGAGAACAAATTCTCAAAATATTGATGCTAATAGTTGTCTACGGAAATAACCTATACCAAGCCTCAAACTTAGCGGAGTTTTTACTATTGGTTATGAAAATAAGTTTTCGCACTAAGTCAAATATAGATTATCCGCCACATTTCTTAATTGTTGCCCTAAGTGGAAACAGAACCCACTGCTCTAGCAGTAGGTATAGGCACAACTTCTACCAATTTTTCAACGAGCCAGTTAAAATTATGGCATCGTCCCAGGACCTAAATTTACTTACATCACTAAAGTTTATTAATACCAGCGGTAAACACCGCATAAATAGATCGTCGCCATAGCAACTCCCTAGTGGCTGCGTGAAACCTCCACGCTTCATTGGCGTTCGTCCATACATCGCCGTGACATTGACAACCTCAACTGAGTCAATATTTCTCTACTGACAGCCGGAGGATAAGCACCAGTGTCGCGAAATAAACAACAATGTTTTGGGGAATAAGTCCTGCTTTGGATTTGCAACAAGAATACCTTAAACATGGAGACGAAACCGCGTACGAACTTAACTTCCTTGTCATTGGTGGCTGTGATGCTAGACATCTCCTGAAAACCCTGTCTCAAGCTTACCGGCACAGCAGGCGGTACATGAATATCTTTGTCGTCGATGGTTGTCCTGAACTAGTTGCCAGACAAGTTCTCCTCATGTCCTTGGCATTGGAGAAGACTACTCGAATCGGAATAATGGAGAAAACTAGGCGGTGGCTCGAAGTTTACGGAAATTTACTCTTGCGCTCACCAACCTCAAGATACCTCATCGCAAAAGCACGGCAGTTAACAGGCATGATCACAAACCCGGAGTTTATGAGCTGTCTCTTGCCTTGCGTGTCGGTTGACCAAATGAAGTATCGAGAACGTGACTACCTCGAGAATCTCATCAACTTTTGGACCACAGGTAACACAAATCAATTCAACGCTTGCGAGCTTTGGGAGCATAGGATCAGACACAGCCTCGGAGTAAGATACGATAATAGAGCAGGAGTTTACGATTGGGACTACCATATGCGGATGAAGGAGCTGGCCAGCCAGATATGTTTCCAGGAGTATAAACATTTTCGAGAACATGGCGTCGCATTCACTTGGCTAGAGACGGAAGTTTGCAGGCCGAACGTGACCTTTGCTGCAGGCGTGTACAAATGCGGTGACAGGTTCCTTCATAGAGGGTACTTGGGAGATATGGTGACGTCCCCGTATATTGCTTTTGGATTGAACTGCGATGATAAGGATATGCTGAAATCATCTCATGGAATGAATTTCAAGCGAGCGACTGACGTAGCCGAACGCAACGTGATGCGAATGTTGTATGAAGTAGAACATCAACAAGCATTTGACGCGAGTGCTTTGAATTTGGAGACGGAAAAAAACTTAGGGATGGTTGTTTTAAGTCAGTTAGATGCGAAGATATCGGAGGCCGGGCCTGAAGTGCCGCTATTGCTGAGAGAAGACAGGAACACGTACATTAACGTCGACTATGGAAAGGTTCATTTTCTGTCTCTCTCGGCTTTGGAACATTATCCGCACAAGCCGCAGTTTCAAGGATTGTTTCATGGGGTGTTTGTGGGGCACAACATGTTCTCACGCGTAAAACCGAGTGTTTGGTCGATGGCACGGGACGACGCCAACGTTATCATGGAGTCGCGGAAGTATATGGTCGAGTTAAAGAGAGAAGACGTAAAGGCTTTTGGAGATCAAATTGAGACGGCCGCGACTGCGGCGCAGTGTGAGAAGACCGCCGCTTTTGATCCACAGAAGGATGATTTTGCAAAGTTCTTGGTTAGGAGAAAGAGTGAGAGTACTGATGTGTCTGTTTAGGCTAGGTTGTTTTTTCTTCTCAATCGTAAAAGATATCAATGTCATTAGATAAATAAACATTCTCTGCGACTACAAGTTTATAGGCAGGTAGATTCATATTTGTATGTTTTAATACTAATTTAATTTATCATATTAATGGTTTTATTGATTCCTACCTAAGATTCTTAAGTGTTAATAAGGGTGAAATTAATAAATTTTAATGTCCTAAGTAATCACTGGTTTTTATCAAATCATATGTCAATAAACATTACTAGTGAGTCAAAGCCGACGAAAATACTTCTATAATATATGGAGGTTTAGTTATGGTCACATTTGTTTATTAAGTCCTTCGGCAAATTGCTATACAAGAGATTTTGCAATTGCAAACTGGCCTAGTTAAGCTAAAAAATGTTGCAATATTGTCTTAAACATCCTAATACGCTATGTCGTTCAATAAAACGAATATAAGTAGGTACAGTTTAAAAAACTAAAAGCTACGTCATTACGAAGTTTCTAATATACCTATTGTAACTACAAGCACGTTAAATTCTAGTCCACATATAGCTGAGTCCCTGCTAACATCTAGTGTTGATGGGTGCACAAATCAGTTCTGCTTTGATCATGTTGATTCTCATGACATCCTCAAGGTATTTAAGGAACTTAATATGAAAAATACAGAAGATTTGTGGGGTATTTCGATTAATCTACTCAAATCAATCATTAATACGATATCACCCCACTTAGCTAAACTTTTTAATAATTGCATAGACCAAGGTCAGTTTCCCAACTTGATGAAATTTAGTAAGGTCATCCCGCTTTTTAAATCTGGTAGCAAAAGTGACCCATCTAATTATAGACCCATTTCTATACTACCAGCTCTCAGTAAAATCTTTGAAAAAATTATATTGAACCAGCTGCTTTCACACTTTGATTTAAATAACTTACTACATGAGAAACAATTTGGTTTTACTAAACACAAGAGCACAACTGATGCAGGTGTAGCACTTATCAAACACATATTTGATGCTTGGGAAAACAAGCAAGATGCAGTAGGAATATTTTGTGACCTTTCAAAAGCATTTGATTGCGTGGATCATGAAATATTACTGATTAAGCTAAGACATTACGGTGTTTCAGGTATCTCATCTCAATTAATACAATCCTATCTTACAGATAGAACTCAAAAAGTTAGTATCAACGGAACTGCATCTTCCGGTGCCACCATACGTATGGGAGTGCCCCAGGGATCTATATTAGGACCTTTGCTTTTTCTTATTTATATAAATGATCTTCCTACCTATGTCAAAGATATTTGTGAGATAGTATTATTTGCTGACGATACCTCGTTGATTTTTAAAGTCGACAGAGGTAAGCAAGCATTTGACGATGTAAATAATACTCTCTCAAAAGTACTATGTTGGTTCACTAGTAATAATTTATTACTTAATGCAAAAAAAACAAAGTGCATCAAATTCTCTATGCCCAATGTGAGACAGGTTGATACTATTGTAACTATGAATGACGAGCCATTAGAATTAACAAATTCTACTGTATTTTTAGGAATAACTTTAGATTCTAAGTTGCAATGGGGTCCGCATATAACGGCCCTGGCAGGGAGACTCAGTTCCGCTGCTTGTGCTGTTAGAAAAATACGACTCTTGACTGATATTGAAACAGCAAGACTAGTATATTTTAGCTACTTTCATAGTGTTATGTCGTATGGTCTACTGTTGTGGGGTTCAGCTGCAGACTTGAACACCATTTTTGTACTTCAAAAAAGAGCCATCCGCTCCATTTACAAACTTAGACCACGCGACTCGCTTAGGGAAGTATTTAAGAAGATCGATATTTTAACTGTGCATGCTCAGTATATTTTAGATAACATAATGTATGTGCGCAAAAACTTGCATCTGTTCAAAAAAAACAGTGACACTCATAAACATAATACCAGAAATAAAAACAAATTGAAAACTCCCAGTCTTAGGCTACACAAGGTGGGAAACTCATTTGTGGGTCAATCTGTAAAATACTTTAACAAAATACCTCAGTCTGGTTGATCTACCTCTTCACAAGTTTAAGTCTGCAATTAAAGCAAAGTTAATGAAACAAGGTTATTATAATGTAGAGGATTACTTGAACGACAAAAGTTTGTGGTCATAGTAGGAATAATCTGCTCCTCTGCTCAATATTGTGTTCTTTTTTCTACTCGCATTGACTGTACTCTGAATTTATTTTTTGTAAAACAAACAAAGTTGAAAAGAGTAACTATCGAGTTTCTTGCCGGAGTCTTCTCGATAAGAAGCAACGTCCGAACCGGTGGTAGATTCACATTATGTATATTCACGATGTGTACTAATATTGTACTATTTTATTTACGTTTATTATTATTATTTCTGTATACTTTTTTTGACATGTCATAAGTGCTTTATACAAGCTTAAATGAATAAATGATTTTTTACTTACTTTACTACTTACTTAACATCATGATTTACAGCCATGCCAACTTATGATGGATGTAGGTACCTAGCTGACCATTAGATGTACCTACTCTGCTGAACATTAGCTTACCCCAAAGAGTCTTTTTCGTCTGAGCGACCTTGTATTTCAGCCAAAATGTGAATCCTTACATGAGTAAAATATGTAGAAAACCAACTTCAAAAAAAACTATTACAAAACAAAGCACTAACAAGTTAAGAAATAATTGCGTATTCTTCTAAGACGTATACTTACTCTTACTCACTCTTACTTATTTTTTAAAGTTGTTTTTTTCTTGTTGAAATTTTTGTTTATTTCTTGATTTTCAGTGAATAGTTCATAATTATTTTATACATCGAAAAAGTATCGTCCAAGCTTCGTTACTTTATCAGGGATCCCAAAAACAGAACCTAACCAAACTCTCATCAAACTACCTTTGAAGTATATCCTTTCCAAAAAAAAAAGACGCATCAAAATCGGTTGGCGTAATATTGAGTTATTCGTAGTGATGTACAAGGCTCGAGGCTTCCGAGTCCTTTTGTCTAGAGCTCGGTTTCGTTTACAGGGCTCGCCTCAATTGTATGAAGCTCGACGACGGGAGTCTTTTCCAGAACTCAAGCCTTCCTGAGACCTCGATCGATCTCGAGGCTTTTTCAGGGCTTGAGTCTTTTTTAGCGCTCGAGGCGTGGCGAGTCGCGCTCAAGTTAGTTTCCGTTTGGAGTCTTCCTTTTCAAAGCAGGCAATAAAATGTTTCTTTGTGTCATATAATATATGTGATCATGCAGAAGGGTATTTTGAAAAATAGAGGTTTAGGTAATTAACAGAAAAAGACATCTTAATCATCGTGAAAAATATTATAGTGATTAAGGTTTAAGAAGACTCGAGCTCTTTTAAGGTTCGAGTTCTTTCTAAGGCTCTAGCTCTTTTGATAGGTTCGAGCTCTTTTGAAGGCGCGAACTCTTTTGAAGCCCCGAGGCGTGGCTCAGGGAGCTCGCGGCTCGACTCGGCTCGGGTCTACGAGCCTTCTGAGCTCACTGAGTCCGGCCAATCCGCCTCGAAGCTTCAAAAGTAGAACTCGACGCCTCGAGGTTTGTACATCACTAGTTATTCGTCCATTTGTCGCGCATTTTGTCTATCTAGATTTAAGACTTATATGGTTTTCTCATGGATGCCACTGTCAAATCTAGACCACACGGGATGTACTAGCTTTCAAATAAAAAAAGGATGATCAAAATCGGTTCACCCAGTCGAAAGTGGTTAGTAAACCACGAATAGTTTTGAAGGTGAAGTCCACACTTTGCAGTTGGTAGTTGTACCCAAACTGTGATCAGGGGGTAGACCACTTGCTCGATGGTCTTAATAAATTGCTGTGGTAGCTGGAAAGCAACGAATTAAAATGAAACCGAAAGGGACAAAATAAAATGATAAGGGCCCTTACACATTTCGACTTTTTGCAGCGATACAAACGCGCGATTGACAGTCGCGCGACTGCATCGCGACCCCAGCGATCAACGTGTATTTGTATCGATTCGTACGCGCATTTGAATCGATGGAAACGCGCGTTTGTAGTGTTTGGTGCATTGCGTTTGCATCGAAGCAGCCGCGCGTGAGTAGCGATGCACACGCACGTTTCGATTCAGACGGCGATTGTGACTGTCGACGCAATACTGAACCAAGGTAATATTTTCAATCAGTATTGTACCACGGCCCTATCTTTGAAATAAATGCCTACAGCCGCGCGGTACTTAAGTACGCGATAGCTGCCCACCTACAGTATTTTCAATTACATCTGCCTACTTTGAGTTGCAATCTAGTTTTGTGAATGTAAATGTTATATTGTTTTTTAAAATACGTTGTGAATGAAATAGGAAATGTTTAGTAAAAATGCATGTTGTTTTTTGATTAGTATAGATTGAATTAAAAAACCATGCTTATAATTTGTTTGACTTAAATAAAACGTAGTACACCGGTCATAAAACTAAATGGTTCACCACTTAGAAGGGTTGAAAGTTTTGAATATCTTGGACACCTGGTTACCGCCGACTTGAAGGATGGTGCAGACATTGAACGGGAACGTAGGGCGCTGTCTGTTCGGGCTAATATGATCGCGCGCAGGTTTGCTCGTTGCTCGGAGGATGTCAAAATCGCTCTTTTTAGGGCATTTTGTACGTCCTTCTATACGAGTAGCCTGTGGGTGGAGTATACCAAGAAACAGTATAGCGCCTTGCGCGTCCAGTATAATAATGCATTGAGGGTGCTGCTGGGGCTGCCTCGGTTTTGCAGCGCTTCGGGGATGTTTGCTGAATACCGCGTGGATTGTTTTTATACAACCATGCGTAAGCGGTGCACATCACTGGTCCGTAGGGTTCGGGCCAGCTCCAATAGCATCCTTGAGGTGTTATCAAATAGATTTGACTGTCGGTACATGAATCATGCAGCGATGATTCATGTGCGAACATCAAGTTAAGACAGCCTTGCCTAGGTAAGAATTTAAATTTTATTGATTTGTTTTATTTTTGTAGTATGATATTATTGTATGTACCTAATTGTTATTATTTTGCGTTTTATTTCTAATTATAAATGTTTTAAATTAATAAGTATTGTATGTATAATTTTCTATGATCCCAAGAGGGTTGAAATAAATGTTTTTTTTTTTTAAGACTTAATTTGCCCGTTGTAGTGATCAGGCGAAAATTACGCTATTCAAAGCTTACTGCCAAAACTTTTATACTGGCAATCTATGGGTCAAATGCAACAAAAAGTCCTTGGATGTGCTGAGGATACAATATAATAATGCTTTTAGAATGTTGTTGGGACTGTCGCGCTTCTGTAGTGCCTCTGAGATGTTTTTGCGGGCTCGTACTGATGGCTTCCATGCCATCATTAGGAAGAAAACAGCATCTCTCTTAGGGCGGGTGCGTGCCAGTCCTAACAGCATTGTAGAAACAGTGGCTCAGCGTTATTGTTCGCCTTTCTTGAAGCACTTTGTCGGTGTACTAGTCGATAAAGATCTGCTGGTATACGATTAGGGTACCGTTAGGGTGCTCAAGTTATCTGTATTATTTTATTTTATTTTATTTAAATTCTGTTTACTAACCCCATTATTTGTGCAACTTACTAACACTCTATGGATTTTTTAAAAAATTATCTGAAATAAATGATTTATTATTATTATTATTATTCTCTTTATTCAGTATAAATCTTAGATATAAAATTTGTATAGTATTCTTACAAAAACAGAGATTTATAACATTAAAAATAACTTATGAATTATAATTATAAAAACTAAATAATTACAATTATAAAACTTAAGATTAAAGTTACAAAAACAATGATTTATAAAAATACCATAAAAATCTTAACCTAGGGAGCCGCCGGCAGCGGGGCAGGCGAGGCCTAGACTACCGGTGGTTAGGGCTGCAGAGAGAGGAACCTCCTGACAATACGTGCCGTGTCCAAGAGTACCGCCTTCTGTATCTGACCCTTGATCCAGCCGCTAAGCGAAAGCCTCTCGAGGTGTTGGTCGAGGCTTTTCGCTATTAAGCCGTTTGCCGAAACCACTATCGGGACAATGATCGTCGAATCTACATCCCACATGGCGGTCACTTCGTGAGCCAAGTCCAGGTACTTGCTGAGCTTGTCCTTCTCGGCCTTCACGAGGTTATCGTCATGCGGGATGGTGATATCAACGAGCACTGCCCGGCGTTGGGATCGGTCTACCAGCACGATATCAGGCTTATTGGCTACAATAGTCCTGTCTGTGATGACAGAGCGATCCCAATAGAGCAACGTACGACCATTTTCAAGAACTGGCACCGGTGCGTACTTATAGTACGGTACCTCCGATTCGACAAGGTCATATCGAAGAGCAAGTTGCTGGTGGATAATCCTGGCTACTAGGTTGTGCCTATGCAAGTACTCTCCGTTAGCAAGGTGAGAACAACCGGAAATAACATGGCGAATAGACTCGCCAGGACGGCGGCATGCCCGACAAATGTCGACCGTACCGTCCTTCATGATGTATTTCCGGTAGTTATTCACCTTGATAACTTCATCAGCAATTGCACAGACAAAACCTTCGGTTTCCCCAAAGAGGTCCCCGAAACGTAGCCAGTTCACCGATGCGGAGAGGTCAACATCAGGTCCTGTTAAGGCCCGATAGAACCTCCCATGCAGCTCCTTGCTCTTCCATATTTCCTTGCGGTCATCGGTACCACCGGTAGTTGACGCCAGTTCTCGTTTGCCAAGGAGAGCGGCGTGAGGCCCTTATCAACTGCCACAACATCGCGATGTATCCCACATTCGTTGCTGAGGAAAAACCTCCTAAGACTGCACACCTCGCGGTTATGAAGGTTCTTGGCATTTAAAAAACCACGACCCCCCACCTTCCGCGGGATGTACAGTCTCATGACAGACGAGCGTGGGTGTAACATACGATATGTTGTGAGCAATTTTCGGACCCTTACATCCAGAGCGTCCAGCTCGGTTTGAGTCCATCTTAGTATGCCAAAGGAGTATATCAGTAAAGGCATCACCCAACCGTTGAAGGCGCGCACCTTATTGCCACCTGACAAAGAACTCTTGAGTACCTTTGTAAGGCGACTAAAGAAGCGCTCCTTCACCGATTGCTTGACGTCTCCTACTGATACAACCAATGACTCTGACATACCAAGATATTTGTAGGTTTCGGCTTCAGAGAGGGATCTGAGTGTCATCGTCTCAGAGAGCTGTAAATTCGGTGATTCTACAACCCTCCCTTCTTGTACATGCATGACCGCACACTTGTCTACACCGAACTCCATCTTGATGGCATTGCTAAAAATCTCAGTGATTTTTAACAGTTCCATCAAGACCTGGGGTTTTGGTGCAAACAGCTTCAGGTCATCCATGTACAACAAATGAGAGATGAACTCACCCCCTCTGCGAAGCCGATAGCCTAGCTCCGAATCCTTTAGTAAGGTACTAAGAGGATTCAGAGCCAAACAAAACCACAAAGGACTCAAACTATCGCCCTGGAAAATACCTCGCTCTATCCTTATCAAGTCCTGCGGAGCAGGCGAGTCATCCCCACCACCTGGTTGACAAAGGACTGTGATCCACTGCCCCATGCATGTGCTTAAAAAAGATCTCAGAGTTGCATCAATTTTATACAGCTCCAAGATCCTTCTCAGCCACGAATGGGGCACCGAATCATAGGCCTTCTTATAGTCAATCCAAGCAGTTGAGAGAGCTCTCCTGCCTCGCCGGACTTGCTGGCAAATGGTCGTGTCTATGAGGAGGAGTTCTTTAGTACCTCGGGACCCAACCCTACATCCATTCTGAGCCGGAGCCAAAACATTGTTCGCAACGACATGCGTGTTAATTTTTTTTGCTAGAATGGACGTAAGGAGCTTGTAGATGGTAGGTAAGCACGTGATGGGTCTATAGTTTTTTGCTTCCGAGGTACTACCAGATTTGTGTAAAAGGAAAGTGACACGTTTAGTAAGGAAACTAGGAAGGGAACCTACCTCAAGGGATTCCTGGAACTGCACTGCCAAGCATGGATGCGAACATCGAAACCACTTGATCCAGAAGTTGTGTAATCCATCCGGGCCAGGACTTTTCCAGTTCTGAGCCGTCTGAATTGCACAACTAACGTCTTCGGAGTCAATAGTTACTGACTCCATTGTTTCGATGGATTCGCATTCATGCTCGACAGTACGCATCCAGTCACCCTCCGTGTGCTCGACAGGCATCGACCAGATGCTGCGCCAGAAGTCAATCATGACACTTGCATCCGGCCGCTGACCGTCGTTCACACGTTGGTTAGTATCTTCCCAGTTTCGGTACACCTTCCTTTGGTCACTTTGGAAAAGGCGATTTTGTACATATCTGTCCACACGTTCTCTGTAGCGACGGATACGGTTTGCCCACGCATAGACCTTCTGCTTCAGAAAGTCAATGCGTTCCGTGACACAAGCCATATACTGTTCGGGCCTAATACCCGTCCCAGCAAAGGCTTGGTTCACGTAACGCATGACCCGAGGGCGATGGTTCCCTCGGCTGAAGCAGACCAGCTTCGCAATGAGAGTCCTAAACGTGTTGATACGTCGCTCGATTCGCTTTTGCCATGCGGGTACATTGACGGCAGGTCGCACTGCACGGTCAGAGTCCGGAAACTTGACACGAGCAACACGGCATGCCGCAATGGCCCCGCAGTACAGAATCGAGTGAGTATCAACTAAATTTTCACTAGTCCTTATAAACGGAGCTAGTAAAGCGTCCAGGGCTCCCATTAACGCTAGGTTGCGTCTATTAGTAGGCAAACGTGGTAACCGCGGCCTAGGGACTCGTGTGGAGCGATATTCTGAAATCGCGTTCTCCAAAGCCCTCCTCAGTTGCTCTTTGGCCTGAGTACTTACGCTTGCGTTTGCACTGGCCTCTCCATCAGCATCTGGATCCATCCGAGGCGCTACCGGAACCGAGTCGAAAACCGCACTCGGATGTGACAGCGCGTCGGAAGGGTCCCGCGTCGAGGAAGAGGTCATGCGAACTGGAAGCGCCTCCAGGCGAAGCCGATCAAGCGTAGGCTGATCTAGCATCTGTAGACGCTGAATCGCCCGCACTTGATCCGACAGTCGTTGGGCGGAAACAGCCACGGCTGGTTCAAGGGCCTGAAACAGAGGCAGCATCCGGTCACGATACGCAGACAGGCGCGCATGCAGTTGACATTCATGTCGTTTGTCCATCGCATGCGGCGCACTACACCACCGGTAGCGGGAGCCCCGCGTGGGGCAGACTGCCCCACAGGCCCCAAGCGTGCCGGCAGCGGTCGTCGTCCACGTCGCGCAGGTGGTCGCGGCGGTCGTGGCGGCGGTGGCCCGCTCTCATCGCTTGAACTGGAGCTCGCAGTGGTATCAGGAGGAGTAACAAACTCCTCCACCGACGACGAGCTGGGCGACGGAGCGGGCTGTGGTGTTGGTCGTGCGCTTACTGTATTTGCTCTTCCTCTTGCCCTCGCTCTTGTTATCATTATATTATCAACATTTTATATCGAAAAATATTTGTGTAGGCATTGTGACAGTTGTCACACTTGACATTTATTTTTGAAATTTACTTATTGTGGCTGAAATGATGTAAAATATTGTCGGAATTGATTTCTGTACTTGAATATTACTATAAAATGCGTAAATCACTTCAAGCAGCGGCTGGATCAAGGGTCAGATACAGAAGGCGGTACTCTTGGACACGGCACGTATTGTCAGGAGGTTCCTCTCTCTGCAGCCCTAACCACCGGTAGTCTAGGCCTCGCCTGCCCCGCTGCCGGCGGCTCCCTAGGTTAAGATTTTTAGGTTAGGTTAGGTTAGGTTTAGTTTTTTTTTTTTTTTTTTTTTTTTTTTTTATTATTATTATTAATAAACAAATCAGTTTTATAAATTTTCAACTAAAAGGTAGTTCACTGCCAACTTGTTCGAAAGCATCACTATTTATAGTCTCATAATATGTCCTTTCAAAATGATATTTCGTTAATTCAATGTTTCTAAAAACCTACTACTCGGAGGTTTTAACACGAGCGTACCTACCGTATCATGAATCGCCTATAACTATTATACCTAGTTCACGCGTGTATCACTTTCCTTTACCGTATTACTTTATTTAAAATCCGGGCATTTTTAATTTTTATAAACGAAATGGCTATCCTCAAAAAAAACATATTACGTACCTACTAGTAAGTCTAAGTACCTAACTAAAAACATTTTATAGTATTACCTTTCGGAGTTTCCAGGTAATTTAATAGAAATTATCTCTGGGTGCGTTATTGAGGAATTCATGCAACCAAAAACAGCACAATATTTTCTACAATAATTGCTCCTTGCCATAGTAAGTACTTGTACTTGTTTTAATAAAAAAAATCGCGCGCTTACTGTATAAGAAACAACCAACCGTCCGTTCGTTACTGCGGCATATTCGCGACTGCTTGCATCCCGAGCGCACCCCGAGACCCGAGGCGCGTGGGCAGCTCGCGTTTCGTACGTTTGTATGAAGTTACAATAGGTACTGATACCTACATAATATTCCTGTGACTGAACGTTTTGTGTCGTTGCGTTTGTATCGATCCAGTACCGCGTTTGCATCGATGCTGTATTGCGACTGTATCACAGCAGCTACGCGGGCGCAGCCAGCTACCTCCTGAAATGCGAAGTGCATCGCGATTGTATCGCTCCTTTTTGTTACTTGTGTGTGTAAAGGTAGATGTCTTGCGACAGTATCATCACTGCATCAAGACTGAATCGCGTTTGTATCGCTGCAAAAAGTCGCAATGTGTAAGGGCCCTAAGAATAAAAGAGATATCATAATCTGCGAGGCTGCAGTTGCAACAGCCTTAGAGTGTTTTTGTCAAAGTGTGGGATTTATAACGCACGTGGAATTGCCCCTCTCCACCCGCCCCGCTCGTGTTTCACGCGGGACCTTGTACAAACACCCTTAGAACTGTAGTTATAATCCACTTGAACACCGCCAAGTCAAGTTAAGTTTATAGTATAAATAACCATAACTTCCGCAGTACAATACTTACTTTGACCACTCGTTCGACATCACATTTTTTCATTGTTACGGCTTGAAAAATATCTAAGGAAAACATTAGCCTCAAATATTTGTACAAGTCAACGAAGAGTCTGAACACACTTTTGTGTCGATTTATTTGGCTAATGTTCTCCTCAGATATTATTGAAGCCTTGGAAACGTATAGATCTTTATGCTTTTGACTGTACATTGTCTGCCCATTGAATGCCTATTCACTGTCATCTTTAAGAAATGTCGTTCTCACTAAGAGACTAGCGTTTGCATGGATGAAATTGCATGACCAAAAATCACCTCTTCTGATCATCATAACCTTGTCAGGCTTGTACGTGAAGTTATTTGAAATAAAAAAAGAATTTCTAAAGAGAAGCCTGATTTCATTTAACCCGTGCCAGACCGTCTAGAACTCTAGAATAAAGCCAGATAGATAGATAATTGTTTGTAGAGTTTTCGGGAATTGACTGCACACATATTGAAGATGTGCGGACGGACGAAAATCTCTCACCAGTAAATTTCGCTGCTATTTCTCCCTCCCCACTTTTACTTATTCATTCAATCGTCGGCCTAGCTTATACTGCGGTTATACGGCAGTAGGTATACCTAGGTATCTTATGCTCGAAATGGGTCGAAATAATATAACAAAAACTTAAAAAAAAACTATTAGAAATTACCGAATAAAACCACCCATAAAATTTGTGTTCATCTATTTTTTTCATTAATAATATGTTACATTCATTTATTAAATCATATAGCAAATATATTTACAAGGAAAAAATTAAACGGAAAATTACAACGTCTCAACGTTTCCTTCGTTCAAAATTCGTATGTTTACTTTACTTAATATCACTTAACTTCAACATTCTAAATCAGTTTCGACAGCGGTGGTGGCGAGCGGCGGGGCGTTTAAAATACGAAAGTTTGAGCAACACACCATTCAATCGGCATCCACATTCACACTTATACCTACTACTAGTATAAAACAAGTTAATTACTACTGAAGTTCAGGATAAACATTTATTTTCATTTAGACACCGCTAACTACATAATAGTACTGTGAAGTTGCGGTTAGGCCGGCTGAGATCGATCTGTGTATGTTTTTTCTATTTTATCTCAATAAATCTAAAAAAAATGGCTTTCATGCTGCAGTAACTCTACCCAACAGCGGTCTATATAGGTGATCAAACTTGTAGAGTAGGCTGTATTTTGAAAATAATCCTGAATAGGGTCACTATACATTTTAAAACTTTAGGATACATTTTGTCCGCTCAAAAGAGATCAGCAAAAGTAATATAATTAATTAGTTAATAAACTAGTAGTAAAAATATTACTAGCTTTTTAAATTTAAAATTGTAGTGTAAAGACCAAACACAGATCGACGTCGTGTTATTGGTCCGTGTCCACGTATTACACCAATTGGCTTGGGCTCTATGTCAGTTCGTCACAAATGGAAGCTTTACTTTTATAATTTATGGCAGTGTTACATTAAATATTAATGTCAAATTTATCTCAACATGTATTTCATCGCTTGAAGACTACTCAGTTTAACTAACTAGTTATGTCCTAGTAACTAATATTGTGTTTCATATCTAGGAATTTACTTGTTAAGAGTACATGGAAAATAACTTTTCGTTATTTTCAACAATTGGCTAAATAATTACTTATGCATTATTATATGTTACGTGAAGATACATATTTACATAGTTTTTAAAAAAAAATGTAATAACAATGACAAATCTTTTTATTACCGACGTAACTAAAGATTCAAAGTAATTTATTGCCATAAAATATTCTACACACTTGGAACACATGTGGAAATTCCAAACTAGTTTAAACTTGCTACAAACCTAAATACATTTGAGGATGTATGTCTAAGATAAAAGTGTCGAAAGACTTTATATATTTATGTCTTACGATCGCCTATGGTTTTGATATTTTACCATTGTGTGAATAAAATAGCATTTACCTCAAAATATAAAATCCAAATGTATTTAAGCATGTAACAAATCATCAACATAACCAATCACCATTACAAAACTTTTATTCTAACACGTGTCAGCCCCTGTTGTCCCGGTACGGTGTAATAGATGGGCACCGTACTGCGCCGCGCCGCCCGCGCCTGCGCGCTGCCGTGAGCAATGGCGGAGTCCGCGTTCGCAATTGACGTGTTAGGCCTACGCGTACGAAGTGCGCGAGTGCCGTAGGAGGAAATTCTTGCATATCATAGGCATGCGTGGCGTGGCGACGCTCTTAATACAAAACGATAGTGTTCAATTTCGTTAAAATCTCGCAAATATTGTGCTAAGAGTGGCTCGAGTCGAACTTTAGCTAATGTTGATAAAGGTGTCAATAAACGTATATCAACCAATTGAATATTGTGATTGTGAGATGTGATCATCGATTGTGACATTGTGACTAATTCGAAACAATTTCTGTCTAAGCTGTCGTGTTCAGAACCTGAATTAGATTTGTAAAAGAATTAGGTAAGGCTTGCCACAAGGGGCCCTCCTTGTAGCTGGCAAGCTAATTCTTGTTACGTTTTTTTGAACTTGCACATGGATATTTTAAAGGAATAGGTACTTTTGTAATATATTTGTTGTCATTTGTGTATGCAGCAGAAATTCCCAATAAAACTTATTGAAATTTCGACTCATTCTATTCATCAACAATGGCGCCATTATAGTCTCATTGCGAACTAATACTCCTCCTACCAGCGCCCGCGCACAGTCGGGAGGTATATACGCGCGCACGCGACGCCCACTGGGTAGTCGGCACTCGCTTGCGATACTAAAATTTAAGCAGGACAGTGGGAGTGCGATTTGTCAGTTTGTTAAAATATTTGAATACCTACGTTCAATGTTTTGGTGTGATGTAAAGTCGGTTGGAATAACCTTTTTAGTTAAAGTAAGCTATGAAGCTCACACTCAGGGTACGGTTATTTACAAATGAACCTTGGAAATTCTTGTATCAGGTGTCAGCGTTAGTTTCATGCTTTCATGGACCTGGTTCCACCCTAGTCCGCCTTAACTTCGGTTAATACTATAGTTAGAGCGCTTAATTGAGTCGTCGCCTGAGGTACAGGGCCGCGGGGAGACGGTAAGACGAAAGGCCGGGGGGAAGCGGGTGGCAGGCAAATTGCCGCCCGCACCTGAATGCCCCGCCACTTTACCTCGCAGGCGAGGACTCAATTATGCGGTTTAGCTTTACTTTAAAACTAAAACTGATATTAAGCTCATTGGAAGCAAAAATATGGCGTACCCTAATATTTCATATAACTGTCATACGTTCCTCGCATCATCCTGCTTGAAATGAACCTATAGTGCCATCATCTAAGCGATTCCATTTAGATTCACAAATAAACACGATTTCTTAATGTTTAGATGAGCATTAGCATTGTCCATTCAATATACTCTATTTAGAACGTGATTCTAACGCATATTTTATCTAGGTGTCGGCCAAACAGAAACACTCATACTTAAGGCAGTTGTGCATAATGTAATTTATATCTGTTTGACGAGGTTTTTCATATAAAGTACATTTGTGCATTTTACATCTTATTGCAAGACGCAGTCGTAAAGGTCCTTAATAGGCTTCAATAGGTGGCTTGGGAATCTGCACTTTGACACTAGGTTGACCACACATTAGAAGAGAAAAGATATCTCGATGGTCTTAGATCTTTTAAAAAAAAACCTGCGCAATTAATAAGGTCTTTTGGTGATTTCAATTCCTGTGGTCTAATGGTGAGTTAAATTTGGTGAACCTTTCTCATACTTACATCTTTAGATTTTAATTGGTGTCGATATTATTTTTTTGTTTAACCTATTTTATAGCCATATGACGGCACTGCGGATCATGTTTATGTTATTTTTACAAGTCTCTGTAGTAGTAGCCACAAAACATATTTGTTAGTCCCAAGACGCATAGTTTTAGATTACACTATTTATCGACTACATAATAATTGATTACATTGTCTTTTCAAGTCATACTAAAACACGCTTCTTACATCTAAGTAATATTAGTAGGTAGGAGTATATCTAGTTGAAATACTGTACAGTCACATAAATCCGTTTCGACGTTTAATACTAAGTAAACAAAATCAGTATGATCGCATTCTAAACAGAATCGCATTGAAAGATGTTGGTACACCATTTCGAAGCATTGCTTTGTCGTTAACACTAACGATCAAAATGACTTCAACAATCTTCATATGATTATGGCTATCATACTTTCAACAAATCATCTCTGTTAAGGTTAACGACAATAGCAAAGAACTTAGGGATATAATATCGATGGAAAACATTGGTTATACAACAGAGATGAGTGCAGCGCGAGGCCGCGTCATGAAGAAGGGCATCCATGAGACCGGTACGAATATCAAGGACAGATTATATGGCAGTACCGCTGAGCGGCCGCGCGCTGCGAACGAGTGCCGCTCCCAGCTACAGAGTATTTCAATTTAATCTACCCTGTACGTGTTTATAGTATCTATTTAGACTTACTTACGTCATAGCGTATAACTATAAGAATAATAACTTGAAATCAGGGCGCATGGCCTCACAGCGCCAGTGAACTAGAGTGATTATTCTATTTATTCAATATTTTAACTTTAATTATCTATAAGTTACACCTGTGGCCGCGCCACCTAGCCTAGCGTAAACGCGAATGAAACAATAACGTTCTAAATTGTCACAATAAAATAAACGAGAAAACCATAACATATTACATTTTAACATTCATGTCCATTGAGTTTATGGCGTAAATTCGTTTAAAGTCAATACAATAATAAATATTCTGATAAAACTCGAAATAACTTTTATTCACATTAAGTTTTAGAATATGTGTACGTTAGAGGCTAAGTTTATATGAAATTATTGTGCACGGTGATACGAGATCTCTGGTGTTACGAAGTTAGTTATAAAGAAACATTTACAATTATAGTTTCGCAAATCAGACGTACAAGAAAGCAACGTATCTTATTCGTAATTGTTAAAATCATATTGGTGTTTTGTTTGTTCCCTAAACGCGAACGCTAGTAATGTGAAGCTGGGCGCTTATCGGAGAGGTGACACAGAATGAAGCGTTGTTGACTCTCCGGGGACGGTTACGATGTCGCCCACTCCTCACGGCACGGCACTACGAGCGTGGCGTTTAGTACCTTATTCCGAGTCAGGTCGACCTTCGGTGTAAAATGATACTTCACAAAAAAACATTTACAGATCAAACGCGACGTCGAGATCGGCGCTGGCGTCCAAGCGACATCCACAAACGAGACATTTCACATTAAAGCTTCGCTTACGAATATGAGCTTAATTTGTTAATCGCCTATCTAATTTGCAAGCTACTCGAGCTTCGTCTGCCGGAAGTCAAAGGGGAGCGAACTCGACGTCAGACAGGACCTCGGCACCGTACAACATTACTTAACTCTACGTCCATAAAACGATAAGTCTTACTTAAAGTTACTTTAGACATACGAACCGCCGCACCGCGCGGGGACGCGGCACCGAACAGAGATAAGAGTTATAAAGCGTATCGTTTTAAATGGAATAAATATAATTATCGAACATTTCAACGTAACAGTGATCCCCGACGGCGCGGCGGGCGACACACCTCGTCGGCTAGAAACTTACGCGCGACGGTTTACTCTAAATCGTCCAATTACTACAGTCAGTCATATCATTTTTAAATGTGCATTTAATATTTCATAGGTCGATAATATTTACAGGTCACCGATCGTCTAACGATAACTACCGGCCGGCGCGGTTCGCCAGCGTTAATTCAGCTATGCGTGAGAAGATTTATCGTGTTCGCTAACGGTTAAACTAGACGTTAACGTGATTACCCTAACAGTGCAAACGGAGCTCGTTACATCGAATTCTACACGGGTGGGACTCGCGGGTTGTGCAGTGGCTGGGGTGGCGGTGGTCAGTCACGGTCAGTGCGTGTACTCGGGCAGCGCGGGCGCGGCGGCGGCGCGCAGCGTGGCGTCGCTGCTGGTGCTGCCCCCCGGCGACGGCAGGTAGCGCCGAGCGCCCGCCCCCGCGCCCCCTGCGCCTCCCACTCCCCCCGTGCCTGGTCCGCTCTCCGCGCTCACCGTCTCTTCACTCGCCCACCGGGCTAACTGTTGTTGAGCTTGAATAAATTCATCACTAGAAAATGATAGAGAAGAGGAACGGAGAGTCGAGGCGCGAGGCGGCCGGTGGGCTCCTGCAAGGCTGGTGGCGATGATAGTTTGCGCCAAAGGAAAGACACTGCGTGGTTGAATTAGGGCCTGCATTTACCTTTCAACAGTTTTTACAGCTGACCAAGGTTTCATACTCTTTTTGACAGAATGGTCAATTACTTATAGATTCATGAGTAAATGGAAG